>QXEO01000228.1:0-125431 GCA_007115705.1 Dactylis glomerata | reverse complement strand
TCCGCCGCGATCTTGATCCGGGAGTTCTCCATGGTTTGGAAGCTGAATTTCTGTATAAACAGCAAAGTCAAGTATTCAGACAAGGAAATATGCCGGTGGAAGAGGTATGTCGGATCAATATGATATGTGTCGGCAAATAGACATGTATCGGCTTAAGTATCTATGTGCCGGACATGGACTTTATGTATCGGATAAGATGGTTTACCGTTGGGGCGGGCCTATCCCGGCTGTATGGTTCTAGCCCCCAGGCAAAAGTGGCCTGAGAGGACTTGCAGACATCCTTAATCCGGCGCAGAATGTCGGCCGGAGTCAGCTCGTGTGTGGAGTGCCGGGTGGGGTCCATTGGCCCGCTCATCTGACAGATCTTGTGCGACCGGCGCTGCAGAGGGGAGACGCGCCGGCTTATATAGCAGGCCACCAGGTCTTGAGGAGTAAGACCGGCATGCAGGAGCTCGCCCTTAACCCGGTGAAGCGCATTCACCGGCATCACCGAGTTCTTCGGGTTATAGGTCCAGTTCGTCATGGCCAAGGGTGGCTCGTCCACAAATGGCGGCAGGTTGAGCAGATCCTCGTCGGTGGTGTTCTTGACGTAGAAGAAGCTTTTCTGCCACTTCTTGCAAGATTCCAGGAGTTCCACCTTGGGGAAGTCCGAGCCCTTTCGGGACATGATGGTGGCCGCGCCGCAGAGGGTCATGGGGCGGTCCTTCTTTTCCTGGGCCGTCTCCGGCGGGTCGTCCTTGCTTCGGGGCGGCTCTTGGACGACTTGCTTCCGCAGTTGGAAGTACTTCGCCCAGCCTTGAGTAAGGGCCTCTATGCCGGCATAGCCCTCGCAAAAAGCAGCGAAGGCGGAGAGGATCATCACGGCATTGGCCGGGATATGATGAGGTTGTAGGTCGTAGGTGTTGAGGAAGTCCCGGAAGAAGTCCGATGCCGGCAGACCGAAGCCCCGCTCGAAGTGGGCGATGAAGACGACGCGTTCGCCAGGTTCAGGTGCCGGCACAATTTCTCCTGCTGGTAGCCGGCATGCTACGCCCTCCGGGACTCTCCTGGTGGAGGTGACCCAGGATATGTCGGCCGGAGTAACCTCCGACCCCTCCCAGCCGGAGCGTCCTTGGGCTCGAGCCGAGGTATCTTCCTCAGAGGCCGAGGTAGCCGTCATGCTTGAAGATGCCATCTTAGTGGCCGGGATAAGGCGTGAGAGCCGGAGTCCCGTGATGTTATTCCTATCAAGGCCGGAGAAAAGAGGGAGGTTAGTCTCTCCGGCATACCACTCTCACAGATGTTAGCAGGAATAGAAGATCTACCGAGGCAGTTAAAATCGGAAATAATCAGGGATATAATTTCTGCGGAAGAACACCTGTGAGCTGTTACGAAACACTGCTAGCAATGCTAATCGAAGCAACGAAATATCCAGCAAAGGAACTACCATGGATACAAACCAGTGAGGCTACCGCAGCCTAGTTGCAGAAGAGCAGGGAAAGGAAGAACAGAGGAAGAGGAACTCACCGGAGCTTGGCCTACGGCGATGGAGCGGCGGCGGCAATTGTGCAGAGGAAGATCCAATCTCCCTGCAAGACTGCGGGGAGAAGAGGCGGCGGTGGCGTCGTCGACGATGACGCCGGACGTCGGCAAGCGGAGGCGCCGGCGTGCAGGTGGACGACGGCGGCAGCTTCCCTTCTCGGTTTCTTGGTCCGGCGGCGAAGCGCGAGAGGCAGAGGATCTGAGGAAGAAGGCACTGTGGCGGGGGTAAAAAGAATAAGTTACCCCCACCCCGTATTTATACCGAGGAGGCCGGTCGTGGGGGTCGTGGGGAGGATAGTGCTCCACTCCCCCGACCGTTTCTGCGGCGAGGCGCCACGTGGCGGCACAGAGTGGGGCGGCGGTTCCTGTAACCGTGCCATGACGCAATGATGGCAAGAAGTAACTGCTGCACTGTGAACCGTCGCATCGTGGGTGACCGTTCGAGGTGGCAGGGCAGTTACAAGTTTCGATGCAAAGCTGTCAGACATGGCTTCTCGAGGAAGACTCGTCTATATGTCGGATTAACTGCCCGATGTATATGTTCCGTCCGGAATACCCTAGGGACCGGCCGGAATAAGTTTTGGAACAGGAACAGAGGCCGGGATATGTGCAGATGTGCCGGCATATAAATCTGATCGCCGGGGCATAATGAAGAAAGGTATGTTGAACCTGTCAAGGCTCCACAGTTATGACTGGGGAACCTCGGCAGCTTCGGGGACTAGTGTCGGGGGGATGACCCCCGGTAGGGTCAAGAGACTAGAAAGACACAAGGCTTATGGTTGACTTTTATGCCGGTTGACCAAGAAAAGGCCTGGCCGGAATATAGGAGCATCGGCCAGGCCGGCATATATGTATATCCCGGCTGGTGTCTGGATATGCCGGTATAGCCGGAATACTAGTATAGGTGTGCCGGCATATACTCAGATATGCCAGCCTAATTATTTTGTGTGTTGTGCAGGAGCAGGGGAGGCCGGATTACCCGACCCTCGTAGGTCGTTGGTCCGGCATATAAGTCCTGGGTATGGCCAACGGTCATATCCGGGATACTTAAGTCAACCAAGGTGTCACATCCCTACAATCAAGGAAGAAAACATCCAAGCATGGTAGCAGAGTAAGATGGCAGGGTGCACAGTGGAGGTTACCTACCCTCACTGTGCACAAGTACGAGCTTACCGCACAGAGGTAAGGCCACAGTTCAAGAGGTACAAGGTACAGGGATATGGCGTCCCATCGAGAGCAATCAGGGGCGAAGTCAAGGGTCTCTGCCATCGCCACTAGCTCCTGTTTGGAGTGTAGCCCTTGTCTTGTGGTCTTGTATGACCGTTGTAACCCTGGCCACCACTATATAAGGTGGCACAGGGAGTCCTAGCAAAGGGGTTTTTTGGAAGGTTGGTAGCTGGAAGAAGGTTGGAAGGTTGAAGGTAGATTGATCACTCTGTACTCCTACACTTAGCAGTTCATCTTCCTTCTCTAGTAGAGATCTTGGAAGCACCATTGTGGTGTACTACATCGACCCATATATACAATCAGTAGAGCAGGAGTAGGGGTGTTATCTCCTTACGAGAGCCCCGAACCTGGGTAGATCAGTGTCTCTTTCTGTCGTGCTTTTTAGCTCGTTCCCCTCTCCCGAATCCTCCAGCATCTAGTTCGGCCCCCATTTAAGCCATCCTATGGCATATGTTGTTTCACCACGACGACACTAGTGGTGTCTCTCCATAAGATAAATAGCACATGCTGGGTAAACAAATTACAGTTGGGCAATTGATAGAATCAAGATAACGTGATATGTCAAGAAAATCACTATGCGATTTACTCTGGACATTACAACAAAATACATAGACCGCCATCCAACTGCATCTATGACTAATAATCCACTTGTGGCGAATCAATCCGAGAACTCCACAACTATTAAGTTGCGAACAACAGATAATTGCATTAAGCAAAGTGTGTAATGTAAATAAAGCATATGCCCTTGAGCATATGAATGTTGTTTTCTCCCTAGTAGCAACATCACATCTACAACCTTAGCGGTTTCTGTCACTCCCCCAGGTTAAATAGAGGCATGAACCCACTATCGAGCATAAATACCCCCTCTTGTAGTCACTAGCAACTACTCGGCCAAGATAGCTACTAACAACGGAGAGCATGCAAGATCATAAACAACATAGAGATAACATAAGATATATTTCAGTATAGCAACTCAATCATAACACCAATATTCATCGGATCCCAACAAACCAAACATGTAGAATTACATAACGGTGATCTCAATCATGTAGGGCAGCTCATGAGATCTAAACATGAAGCACATGGTGGAGGAGACAACCATCTAGCTACTGCTATGGACCCATAGTCCAAGGTAGACTACTCACTCATCGCTCCGGAGGCAAGCATGGCGATGAAGAAGACCTCTAGTGGTGATTCCCCTCTCCGGCAGGGTGCCGAGAAGAGCTTCTGGACCCTCCCGATCTTCGGGTCGATGGCGGTGGCGGATCGCGACGTGTTCTGGAAAATTGATCGGGTCCTTAGGTTTTTTCCGTTGGGGGGTCTTTATAGGCGAAGGGGCATCGTCAGAAGTGGACCGAGGTGGTCTCACACGTAGGGGGCGCGGCCAGGGCCTGGGCCGTGCCGCCCTGGTGTGTGGCCACCTCGTGGGCCCACTCTGTCTCCTCTTCGGATCTCTGGAAGCTTCCGGGAAAAACAAGACTTCAGGAACTTGTTTCGTCCAATTCCGAGAATATTTCCTGTGTATCACTTCTGAAACACAAAAACAGCAGAAAACAGGGAACTGGCACTGTGGCGACTTGTTAATAGGTTAGTTCCGGAAAATGCATAAAAGTGCCACGAAGTGTAACGAAACAGTAGGCAAATGGTGTATAAACAAGCATGGAGCATCAAAAATTATAGATACGTTGGAGACGTATCACCATACCATATCACAAAACACTCCCTGCAAAAACAAGTTAGACGCCTCTACTTTGTTGTTGCAATTTTTACGTGGCTTATGTGAGTAACAAGTTAAGAACGATTCTTACCTACGAAAAGCCACAACGGTGATATTATGGTTGCCAACATCCGTTGTAAATCCCATGACTACTATAGTGAGAGAAACTGGCATCCACCAGCCACATGTGTGGAACAAGCCACACGTCAAGTGCGGAGCCGGTCTCACGAACGAGGTCGCGTAAAGTTGGCCTGGACCGCTTCGATCTCACTATGCCGCGCCATAAGAAATACACAACAAAGAGGTTTGCAACAGAAAACATTAACGCCCGCAACAAGCATGTTGCGTTCTATTCGTGAAACACATCTACGCATAGATCTAGCTCTGATATCACTGAAGGGTTTCGCAGCATAGTAAATGAAAAAAATTCCTATGGATGCGAACAAGAAAGCCAAGATCTAATCTAGAAGATGTAATCAACGAGAGAGATAGATGAGATCTTCATACCCTTGAAGAAATCGCATAGCGGAAACGTTCAACAGAACGTGGATGATGTAGTCGTACTAGCCTTCTCCTCCTTGCGATCCGATCCGATCCAACACTGCAGGTGGCGACGCCTCCGAGAGTTGCACACGTACAGCGCACTAACGACTCCGCCTTCCTGGTCTAGCGAGATATGGTGGAGTGGTAGATGGGATCGACAGCACGACGGCGTGGTGTCTATGGTGGAGTTTTCGCCGACAGGGCTTCGCCTGTTTGCGTGGTGGAAAAAGAACGGAGAAAGGAGGCTTCAGAAACCGGGCAGCGGCTCTGCGGGAATTAGGTCGTAACAAACCGGCGGCTCCGTTCTTCTTTTATAGCCGGCCAATACTTGTACCAGGGGCTAGGTTTAGAAGTATAATGCGTAGGGTACGGCAGTCAAACTGCCGAGCCGCCGCATTGCTGTTAGGATCGAGGATCGATCAGAAATCGATACGTGCATGCATGTGCACCGTGATCCAACCATTGGCCAAACCAAACCAGCCCAAGGCCCAGCTCGGCCAAGGCCTCTAGCCACGCACGCGAGCGCGCCAGGAGCTATCGCCTGGCCGCTCCGATCGATGCGATCGAGCGTGCCAGGGATTCCCTGGCCGCCGCGCTGCCCTTTTTTTTCTTTATTTATTTCTTCTAAATAAATATCAGTTAATATCTATTAATTCATACAATTAATAAATACTAATTTCCACCTGGAACAATTCCGTAACTTTCTGAAACATTTTCACATATATCCCGAAACTACCCTAGCGTTGATTTGCGTTAAGTGTGTGACCCTACAGGTTTGAGAATGCGCGAACATGATCTCCATCAATAATCAATAGCGGGATCTAGAAATCTATATTGACTCCCACGCACTCAGCGATGATCATATCGGATGAACCACAATGTCAGGATTCAATCAATCCCATATTTGTATTCCCTTCGTCTCGTGATATTTTACTCGCCCGAGATTCGATCGTCGGTATCGGCATACCTAGTTCAATCTCGTTCACAGCAAGTACTTTACTCATTCCGTAATCCGATATCACTTTGTGATTAACTCCTTAACCACGTGCTTGCAAGCGGTATTGATATCGATTACCGAGTGGGCCCGAAGTATATCTCTCTGACTCGGGAGGGACAAATTCCATCTCGATACATACAACCCAACAAGTACTTTCCGATTACCTGAGAGACACCTTTATGATCACCCTCTCATAGGATGACGTTTGATGACCTCAAAGCTCTCTTCTGATACCAGGGAGTTGCATTATCTCATGGTCTAAGGAATACAATACTTGACATAGGAAAAAGCTTCGCAAAGATGAACACAATGACACGATCTAATTGATGTGCTTTATTTGGGTATGTCCATCACATCATTCTCCTAATGACATGATCTCATTATTAATTGACAACTCATATCTATGGTTAGGAAACCTTAACCATCATTAATCAATGAGCTAGTCCATAAAGGCGTACTAGGGACACGGTGTTGTTCATAAACCACACAAGTATTAAAGTTTCCGCTTAATACAATTCTAGCATAGAATATAAACATTATCATGAACAAGAATTATAATAATAACATCTTTATTATTGCCTGTAGGGCATAATTCCAACACCTCCTTGGTTAGAATGAAGAGTGTCTTCAGCGAAATCATAGATTGCGGCGGTACGGTGAAGGCGGCAGCTTGTTCCTCTGGCGTTTCCTGAGAATTGAACATCAGCTTCTTCGCCCGAGGACCACGGCCTTGATCGGGTATATGTCGAGGAGCATCGACGGCCTCTAAATCAGCGATAAAAGTATCAATGGAAGCCTGGTCAATATCCATTGCGCCATCGTGCTCGGGAGGATCATAAGCAGGTGGAGTGTTGGGCCTTTATTCCCTTGCCTCCGGCACAGAGGGCGGAGCGACCTTGCCTTGGCTCGGCGCCGCCGATGCAACCGGTGGAGTGACCCTTTCTTGGCTTGCCTCCGACCTTAAGGCGGTGTTCAGCCAAATCAGGGCTTTCGGCCATAGCAAGATATGGTTCTTCAGTTGTCCGATCTTCAGCTCGCTTTTGGCGTCCGCTGGTTGGTTAGGAGGATCCAACTCATGGCAGAACGGCAACACAAGTGCCACCTGAACCTGGTGCACGCTATCGGGCATAGGGTTGCCGTGGTACGGCCGGCTGAGTGGCATCAAGATGTTTCCCTTCGCCATGTCCTTGAACTGGTTGTCCAGTTTTAGTAGCAAGGTACATTGTATCGAGCTCACCTGCAGAAACACAACACGTATTTCAAAAGAGAGTGGCAGCGATGAAGTAATTGACTACTTGCAGAGGAGGCTTAATTTATTACCGTGAGGGCATCGAGCTCGGCAAGCGTCGACGGACCGGCGGGCGTGCAAGTGATGGAGGGGCTGCTAGCCGCCACGGCCGGCGAGTCCTCCATACGGCCAGCACCTGTGTTGCTGCCCTCCGGAGTCACCGCTGCAGCGTGTGAATCAGGTTGTGGTTCACTTTGAGCCCGCGACACCTCTTTGTCTGAGTTGCGGTTCCATTATCCCTCGGATTGCTACCGGAAGTATCTGTGTCATCATGACGTGACAGTCATGAGACTTCATCCCGTTGAAGATTTTTTTGTTTGGGTCCAGGTATCTGCTTATGAGCCCTGCGTAGCCTAAGGGAAATCTGACTCCTAGGAGGCAGTTGAACATCTGGTCTAGCTCGTTGGGACTTAGAGTGAAGCAGGAGGGGATGAGGCTACATGATTTGCCCTTGCTGATCTCCTCCACCGGCGGTAAGTGAAGCTCTTTCCTTATATTTAGAGCCATGAGGTCATTTCTCGCTTTCGGCCCATCTTTGGTCCTATCCGGCATGTTGAACAGAGTGCCAAGCAAGCTCTCGCATACATTCTTCGTGATGTGCATGACATCAAGGCAATGAGGCGTACCGAGGATCTTCCAGTATGGAAAGTCCCAAACACGGACCTCCTTTTCCATAAACCCATGAGCGGTTCCACTTCAGCCTTGTTCTTCTTCTCTCCTCGCTTTCGCTTCTTTATTATCTTTCCCGGTGGAGGGCAATTTTTCCAATCTTTCAACAAAATATCGATCTCTACACCGTTCCTCGTAGGTGGAGGTGCTTCGAGCTTATCTTTACTGTTGAAAAGATCTCCATGCCTTCTACAGGGATTGTTCTTGGGTAACCACATTCGATGCCTCATGTAGACGGTTTTTGAAGATCCGGGATCCTTACCCAGCTATAGAAATGGCATCAATTCCATGCACCTCAGACAAGCCTTATGTCCATGGCACATCTGGCATGTAATATATCCGTATCCAAGATAGTCCTGCACCATCGTGAGCAGCGCGACTTTGAGACAAAAAGTTTCTTCCTTGTGGGCATCCCATGTTTCTACCCCTTCCTCCCACAAGGTGTCTAGCTCTTCCTTCAAAAACTCGAGATACAGGTTGATATCGCTCCCTGGTTGTGTTGGCCCTTGAATTAGCATACTCATGTGTATGTACTTCTTCTTCTTCAGGCACAACCAGGGGGGATGTTGTACATCCATACAAACACCGGCCAGGTGATGTGTTTGCTGCTCTGGTTCCCAAACGGATTGAGTCCATCGGTGCTCGCACCAAGCCTGATGTTCCTTGGATCTCTCCCGAATTCTTCATAGTACTCCTCGTCTAATGCTCTCCACTGGCTTGCATCTGAAGGGTATGTCAGCACTGGCTCTTCAACCCGTTTTGGATCAAGCAACACCGCCGCCTTTCTATCCGCATGCCAGAGCATGAGCTTTGCTTCCTTGGGGTCCGCGAAGTACCGCTGCAGACGGTGCCTTAGTGGGAAGTACCACACAACTTTTCGAGGAGCCTTCTTTGGTCCCTCTCTTGTACCGATCAGCTTCGCACACTGGGCATGTGGTCTCGTCCGCGTGCTCATTCCGATAAATTATGCAGTCGTTGACGCAGTCGTGGTATTTTGTGTGCGGCAAATCGAGAGGGCACATGATTTTCTTGGCCTCATTTAGACTACCGGCACACATGTTATCTTTAGGAAAGTGCTTCTTCAGCCATCGGAAGAGGTCGTCCACGCTTGAGTCAGACCATCCGTGTCTTGCCTTCATCTCTAGAAGATCGAGAGCTACTCTCAAGCGGTTCTCCTCCGGCTCGCGACCAGGTGCATCGTACAATGGAGTTCTCGAGTCTATCTCCAGTTGCGCCAGCTTAGATTTCCGTCTATCACCAGCTCTGGCGCCAATCGATATGTTGTTCATAAGAAGTTCTTGAAAGTGAGGGTCCTGCATGGCTGCGGTTAGCGGGGTACTCCTGTCCTCGACTACTATATTTTCAACTTCTTCTTCTTCATCGTCGTGGGCAACATCCTCTTCGTCGTCTTCATTGCCGTCTTCCTCATTTTTTGATCTCTCCACTCCATCTTGGTCATGATTATCATCTTGGTTATCATCACCCATCCACTGTGTGTGGTCCTCCATGAAACTAGACCTAAGTAGGTGCTCCTTCACCGTGCCTGAAGAGGGGGTGAACATGGACCCTAGTTTGCAACTTTGGCATGGACACCTTATATACATGTCATTATTTCGATGCATCTCGGCCATCGCGCGTTGCACGTATCTATCCACATCGCTTTCTCTCATCATGAACACCATTGTTGCATGTTACAACAAGAGAATTGATTAGAACGATCATCTTAGTTATCACGGAAAATTTCGGCATGACCTTCCCTAAAAAGGTCATGTGGAGAGTCAGAAATTCGCCGGAATGGAAGTTAATCAACATTTCGGCAAAACATCGGCAACTCAATCTCATGCCATCATGTCTTTCTCTCTTGTTATGTACGTACCTGTTAGATCGGTACGTATATTTACGCGTCAACCTTTCCTATGAAGTTCTAGATCTAGATCTAGATCTACAAGCATGCATGTATTTGGGAGAGATCTAATTTGGTAGAGGGTGAGTGCATGTGGATAGGAAGAGATTGGCTAAGATACATCAAATATATTTGGTTAAAATAGCTAAATTGAGAGGAGGGAAGTAGGGGAATGTGTTTGCAAGTGGTTTGGCTCGAGTTGCAATAGGCAATAAGTGAGGGAGGGAGATGGGTGGTGGTGATAGGTGAAGGAGTAAGGAGTGGGTTGGCTGGAAAAATATCCCAGGTTATCCCTGGCACATAGGCCAATACGCGCTAGGGATAAGTCCCTTATTGCCGGCGCATTCTTCGTGGATTTGCCAGGAAAAAAATCAGCCTAGCACGGTGGGCCGAGCCCACCTTATCCCCGGCGCATAGGCTCTGTATTCGCCGGCGCTAAGTACGTTACCCCCGGCGCACCGTGGTGTTATGCGCCGGCGATAACAATTCCTAATTGTCGTCCCAGCCGTGGTGGGCCTGCCACCTAGTATCGCCGGCGAATAGTTTTTGTATGCACCAGCGGTAACTCATTATCGCCGGCGAATGTATACTTATGCGCCAGGGGTAATTTTACCGCCGGCAAACATGTGTCAAATGTGCCAGGGGTAGTCATGCTGGCTATAAGCTTTTCTCTACTAGTGGTACGCGCTCTAGAATGTATCGAGAGACTGTCAGATCATGCTCCCATACTCTTAACCATGGGAATTCCTCGACCTATATGTAGAAAACAGTTCAAATTTGAACTTGGGTGCTACATAGGGAAGGGTTTCACGATATGGTCAAGGTTGTATGGGGGCGACCGGTTAGCGGTTACGGGTCGTTCCCCGATTGAGAGGTGGAATCAAAAATTGCAGGCTATGCACAAACACCTTTCGTTTTGGCCACGACATGTAACTGGTATTCTTAAGAAAGAAAAGCAAAGGCTCTCAACTATTATTGATGAGCTTGAGGCTTTGGCCGAAGTTCGACCGCTATCTGCGAATGAGATTGAACTGAAGAGTCAATCTAATCCACAAATAGCAAACTTACTTCGGGAAGTGGAGCTCAAATGGTATCAACGGTCCAAATCTCAATTTATCTTTGAAGGAGATTCGAATACTAGATACTTCCATAGTGTTGCCAGTGGCAGACATAGGAAGAAACGCATTCACTCTCTTGTCCAGGATGAGGGGATGATTGAAGGCCATGAGCAACATAAGTCTTATATCACTAATTATTATAAAAATCTGTTCGGCGAACCTGAAGAAGGAAACTTCTCCATGGACGAGTCTATAACAGATGATATTCCCCCAAGTGACCATTGAAGAGAGCGCCTTACTTATGGCCACCTATTCAGAGGAGGAAGTAGGAAAGGCTGTTTTTTTATGGAACGCAACAAAGCACCGGGACCGGATGGTTTTCCAGCAGAGTTTCACCAAACCTTTTGGGACACCATTAAATTGGACCTTCTAGCTATGTTCAGTTCTCTTCATGCTGGACAACTAGAATTGTTTCATTTGAATTTTGGCGAAATTATCTTGCTACCTAAGGTGAACGAGGCAGAAAGAAAACAACAATACAGACCTATCTGCCTTTTAACGTTAGTTTCAAGATTTTCACGAAAGTAGCCACAATTCGACTGAACATGGTGGCAGATCATGTGGTTCGACCATCGCAAACAGCCTTTATGAAAGGAAGGAATATCCTTTATGGGGTAGTGGTATTGCATGAGGCGGTTCATGAATTACATTCAAAAAAGTTGAATGGGGTTATCCTGAAGTTAGATTTTGAAAAGTCTTATGACAAAGTCAAGTGGTCTTTCCTTCAACAAACACTCAGAATGAAAGGTTTCTCTGAGGTGTGACGTGCTCTAATTCATAATTTTGTGTCTGGAGGTAGTGTGGCCGGTATTTCCAAACACGAAAAGGCCTCGGGCAAGGCAACCCATTATTTCCAATGCTATTTAATATAGTGGCGGATATGCTCGCTATTATGATAGAACATGCCAAAGTTGATGGCCAAATTGAAGGGTTGATTCCTCACCTTGTGGATGGGGGTCTATCAATCCTTCAATACGACGATGGCACAATTCTTTTTATGGAGCATGACATCGAAAAAGCTTGAAATCTGAAATTAATTTTGGCAACATTCGAGCAGCTTTCGGGTCTAAAGATTAATTTCCATAAGAGTGAGTTGTTTTGTTTTGGCGAGGCTCAAGACGAGGCCAATTCCTATGCCGACTTGTTCGGTTGTGGCCAAGGTTAGTTTCCTATCAGATATTTTGGCATTCTGATTCACCATCAGAGGCTTATAATAGCTGAATGGAAACTTGTCGAAGAGAGACTACAAAAGAGTTTAAGTAGTTGGAAAGGTAAATTAATGTCCCTGGGAGGAAGATTGATACTCATTAATTCAGTATTTCCAATATGGTATTGTATATGATATCTTTCTTCCTTTTGCCGAAAGGAGTACTCCATAGACTTGATTATTATCGGTCTAGATTTTTCTGGCAAGGGGCTTAGTGAAAAAAAGAAATATCGACTAGTTAAATGGAGTGTGGTTTGTAGACCTAAAGACCAAGGCGGATTCGGAATTTATGACCTCCAAGTCAAGAATATAGCCCTCCTAGGTAAATGGTTATTTAAGCTACTTACCGAAGATGGTATGTGGCAAACCCTCCTAAAACGAAAATATGTTGGCTCAAAAGCGCTTTCACAAGTTTTTTGGAAACCTGGTGATTCACAATTTGGGGTTGGTCTGATGGCTGCAAAGCCAAATTTCTTCAGATTCGGACATTTTTTGATTAAAGATGGTTCTCAGATAAGGTTCTGGGAGGATAAATGGCTACGTAATGCCTCGCATCGAGAACAATATCCTGCGTTATGCAATATTATTGGATACAAAAGTGATACCATTGTAAAGGTAATGGCTACCTCACTGGTGGTGCGGTGTTGATGTAGGAATTATATATATATAACTGCCCAGTTGGAAACCCCAAGAGAAGGTTATGATGAGCACAACAACAAGTCTTCCCTCAGTTGTGAAACCAAGGTTTATCGAACCAGTAGGAGAAAGAACCAAAATTCAGAAGGCTGATGCCCGCTAGTTTTGCGACACTCCAGACAATGGCGCCAGGAAACTTGTCGGCGTGTAGCTTTTCACCAGCAGCAACATGGAACCTGCACACAACACAACCAAGTACTTTCTCCCAACTCACAGTGAGGTTGCCAATCTCACCGGTTTGCTGTAAACAAAGGATTGAGTGTATCGAGTGGTAAAAGGTAATAGTTTGCAAAAATGTAAATAAAACAAGTAAATAGTAAACGGTAATAGCAATGTAAAAGGAATGGACCTGGATCCACAGTTCACTAGTGGTGTCTCTCCATAAGATAAATAAAAACATGCTGGGTAAACAAATTACAGTTGGGCAATTGATAGAATAAAGATAGCGTACACATGTCATGAGGATCACTATGAGATTCACTATGGGCATTACAACAAAATACATAGACCGTAATCCAACTACATCTATGACTAATAATCCACTCTCGAGGTGTCGTCCGAGCACCCGTTGAGTATTAAGTTGCGAACAACAGATAACTACACTAAGCAAAGTGCGTAAAGTAAACAATGCAAATGTCCTTGAACACAAGATTGATGTTTTCTCCCTAGTGGCAACAGCACATCTACAACCTTAGAGGTTTCTGTCACTCCCCCAGATTACTAGAGGCATGAACCCACTATCGAGCATAAATACCCCCTCTTGGAGTCACTAGCATCTACTCGGCCAAGATATCTACTAGCAACAGAGAGCATGCAAGATCATAAACAACATAGAGATAACATAAAGATAATATTCAGCACATCAACTTGACATAGTACCAATATTCATCGGATCACAACAAACATAACATGTAGAATTACACAAAGATGATCTTGATCATGATAGGCAGCTCACAAGATCTAAACATGAAGCACATGGTGGAGAAGACAACCATCTAGCTACTGCTATGGACCCGTAGTCCAAGGTAAACTACTCACACATCACTCCGAAGGCGACCATGGTGATGAAGAAGGCCTCCGGCGGTGATTCCCCTCTCCGGCAGGGTGCCGGGAAGAGCTTCTGGACCCTCCCGATCTCGCATCAATGATGGCGGCGGCTTGCAGTAGGTTTCGTGGAAAATTGATTGGGTCTTTAGGTTTTTCCCGTCGAGGGGAATATATAGGCGGAAGGGCGGCATCAGGAAGTGGACCAGGGGGGCTCACCCCCTGGTGGCGCGGCCAGGGCCTGGCCTGCGCCGCCCTAGGGTGTGGCCAGGTCCTGGCCCCCCTCCGTCTCTGCTTTGGACTCCGACTCGTGTTCTGGAAAAATAGGAGGTTCGGCTTTTATTTCGTCCAATTCCGAGAATATTTCCTGTGTTGCTTTTCTGAAACACAAAAATAGCAGAAAATAGGGAACTGGCACTGTGGCGTCTCGTTAGCAAGTTAGTTCCGGAATATGCATAAAAACGTCACAAAGTGTAACAAAACACAAAGCAAATGGTGTATAAACAAGCATGGAGCATCAAAAATTATAGATACGTTTGAGACGTATCACTCCCCACCAGATGTAACGTTCAGGAGAGATTTGCTTGGACAAAGGCTGGTTGCATGGAATGCCCTTCTTCAACGACTGGCTACCATTCAACTATCACCTGAGCCCGACGAGTTTCGTTGGAATCTTCACAAGAATGGTGAATTCTCTGTGGACTCTATGTATAATGCTCTAATCCATCTTGATGTACCAGTTGATAATAACAAGATGATTTGGAAGATGAAGATACCACTTAAAACTAAGGTATTCGGGTGGTATCTTTGTCGTGGGGTAATTCTTAGCAAAGAAAATCTTGCTAAATAGAATAGGCATCGGAATAAGAATTGTGTCTACTGTCACCAGGATGAGACAATCAAACATCTCTTTTTCAAATGCCGGTTTGCTAGGTCTATATGGTCAATCATCCAAGTAGCATCTGACCTTTATCCCCTACACAGTGTTGCCAATATCTTTGGTAATTGGCTTCACTGTATTGATAATCGGTTTAGAACGCTTATTAGGCTGGGAGAGCTTGTCGTTATTTGGTCGCTATGGCTATGTAGAAATGATAAAGTGTTCAACGATAAAAATTCTTCCCCCTTGCAGGTCATCTACCAGTGTACCGGTACACTCTGTTTATGGTCGTCTCTTTAGCGGGTGGAGCACCGAGACCTATTTACGGAGTTCTGTGCACGGTTGGAGGCCACGGTGAGGGTTACTTTTTCCCGACATGGGTGACAGCATAATCTACGGATTGAACCTCCACCGTCGTAGGAGTTGTTGCATTTGATCTTTATGTCATGTAATATGATGTTTTTATCTTCTAGATTGTGCACTTATGGACAGCTGTGTGCATCTTAGCTATGCAGAGGCTGGGTGTAATGCTTAAACCTTTTAAGTAATAAAAAAGCGCCCTTTTATCGAAAAAGTGATATATATTTGCCCAAAACGCATACGAAATGGTACCTCCTGAGCCGCACGCGAGGCGACCCGGGATGCGATCCATAGCCGTCGGGTGCCTCCATCGCCTCCTCCTACACTATCTTCGCCGGATGAAGCCACGGGGCAAAGCACTTGTGATGTATGGAGGTCGGAGGCTGTGCCATACTGTGGCATGCGGGCGTGCTATCTCTCCCATCGTGCTTCTTCTTCCCAGCACGGACGCCCCGGTGATCACAGGATGGGGATGAGCGGCTTAGGGCGATGGACAGTCCATGGCATGGCATGCAGGGGGCGGGCTCCTGTAGCTTTGTTTCCCGAGCATGGTATCGCTTGACAGCATCGCGGTGGGGATGGGGCAAGGATACGACTGATCGGTCTATAGCGCTTGGACTCCGGAGCAACGGCTTTGATCTTGGTGGCGATGGCCTCTCCTTTGGGGAGGGTCGTTTGGATCCCGATATGGCATGTTGGCTTCTGCCGGTGGCGAGAAAGGGGAGGTGCGGCTTTTAGTGAAACTTGAGCTCTGAC
This sequence comes from Dactylis glomerata, assembly GCA_007115705.1. Taxonomy (NCBI): domain Eukaryota; kingdom Viridiplantae; phylum Streptophyta; class Magnoliopsida; order Poales; family Poaceae; genus Dactylis; species Dactylis glomerata. The sequence continues at coordinate 109,505 of QXEO01000228.1, read as the reverse complement.
TTTGGTCGTGGTGGACGATGACAATGTTTATGCACCATTACCTTGTTGAAGGAATCATCATTATACTCTTCGTCTTCTCGCTCAGGCTGCTACGAGGGAAACTCGAGATCTGGGTTTCTCTGATCGGATGTTGGCAATGATCGGCGCCGTTCTCCCTCTTGAGGGATCATTTTGGAGAAGCTTCTAGTTCCAGGGGTCAGAAGGTGGAGTGGCATCACATCTACCGCATCAACTATGGTGAGTTTGGGCGGCATGGTGTCGAGGTGTATCGACGGCGCACGGGTGATGATGGGCGCGTGCAGGGCGGTGGCGCTATCTGGTGTCATGGCGACATCTATGGAAGTCCTAACAAGGTCAATGCTTTAATCTCTGTCCTGAAGATGGGTCAGCGGAAGACGATGGCGATGACTTCTGGAGCATGTCCAATGGTGTGTGCTGAGTATCTGCTGGACCGATTTGTGCTACCAGCCTATTATGAGGTGGGTGTTGGGGTTCGATGCTAATAACAAAAATTTATTGCCTACAAAATCCCAAATTGCCCAAGATCAATCTATTAGTAATACTGTAATGATTAGCTAGAGATTTGGTGACATACCCTTGTAGACCGAACGTGGGGATTACGCTCCCACACAGGCATTGATGATGAAGCCAACATAGCCGACCTCAAGGTCGTGTAGAACTTGATGTGATGACACTAGTGCGATAACACCGGCGCAACGACTAAGAACCGCAAGTGCAGCACCTCGCAGGATTATACACATACGGTGAACAATGACTTCTTCCGGTCTCTTCGATCTAGCCGAGATTGCGGAAGTAGATCGGTTTGGATCAGATCCGGAATTCCCGCAGCACGATGGCGTGCAGTGGTGGAGTTGACTTTCGCTCCTACGTGGCCCTTCAAGGAGCCACACAGGAGAGAGAGAGGGGAGAGGAGGCGCATGGGAGAGAGGGAGAGAGATGTTCTCAACACATGAGATCTCCTTCGAAATTCTGTGTATCTTTCTCTCCACATGGGGTCCCTTTATATAGGTGGATGGTGGGGGCACCTTTCATCCAACTAACAATGTGGGACTAAAGGGGGCAGCCCTGGGGCGCCTAGGGCAGGGCTTGGCCGGCCGGCCACCCCCTTGGGCCCCATTCAGCCCACCCTAGAAACCCTAGGGCGCCCCACACCCTTATCCAATAAGGGGGCGCCTAGGCCTAACTGGGCCTCCCTCTGGGAGGGGCCCAATAAGGTGGGCTGCTATTTAAATTAAATAAATAATTTTTTATTAATAGTAATTAATTAATATTAATTACTTTATTATTTTAATCCCCATTGCTCTGAAACTCCTTCCGAAACCCTCCGAACAACTTTCGGATCACCGTGAAACTTTTCTGTCTCTCTCTTGTCAATACTCCGACAATTCCAAATGTACCAAAACCATCTTACACATCATCAAACCCTTAAACGTAATACCCCTACGATTTAGGAATACTCCAGACATCACCAAGACTCCTCTCCGGGGAATGATCATCAGGGGGACCTGGGTGGCCATAATGATCCCTGTGCATTCAAGAAGGTCTTTCGTCGTTGAACCACAAACGTTGATATCCTATTCCATTTGTTTCTGCGGTACTTGCAACATCTGAGACTTGATCATCAGTATCACCATACCTAGTTCAATATCGTTACCGATATTGCCGTTTACTCGTTCCGTTATATTTCATTCCCGTGACCTAGTCACATGTTGCAACATTGGATGTAATCTCACGGAGTGGGCCCAGAGTATCTTTCCATCACGCGGAAGAAAAAATCCTGCTCTGGGTGCACACGCCTCAACCTATTCCATTGTCATACCTGAAGACACGTTTTCAGTCACCCAGTTACTGAGTGACGGTTGATGCCATTAGAGCAGCCGCATGTTATAGTGATTAGATGTGACCTCACAGTCTAAGGATTTAGGTTACAATGCTCCTTATTATCGCAACATGAACATCATGACATGACGGTGTTACATAATAAAGTTGGGTATGTGCATCATGACATTTACCTAATGGCATGATCCTCATTGTCAATTAGACATAAATGTCACATGATCCAGAAACCAATCATCAGTTGACCAATGATCTAGTAAAAGAGGTTTACTAGGGACTCTGGTTGTTTAATACCACACGTGTATCAATGTCCTCTGACTGACAGTTATAGCACAATATTAAACTTATTATGAACTAAATGAAATATGCAAATAAATCCTTTATTATTTTCCTCTAGAGCATATTTCCTTCAGTGGTTTGGTAAGGTCTCCGGTTTTAAGATGATGCGCGTATGTGTGAGGTCTGGGCTTCCGGCCCGACACGTCCACCCCCTTCATCAAGTTTGACAATGTTGCGACAGTTGTCGCTAGCTAGGTGGCTTCAGGTTAATCTTTGTATTTTTTGTAAGCCTTTGTTAAACATAATAAATAAATAAGGTTGTGTGCATTATTTTGATGTAGAGGCTAGGGGTTCAACCTCCATTTTGAAAAAAGAGAAAAAAATCTATGATGTATATCTAGCGTGTTTGGGGTTTCTGCGGATGGACCTAAGTAGTTTTTTCTTTTAAATTTATTTGAAAAGAGTATTTGGCTCTAGGTACATTATAGATTTGTCTGAATTTCATGTATATATTGGTTATAGGCTCAATCCATAACCAACTTAGGCTAAATTCCTAACCGACTCTAACTTGTATTACAAGAAATAATAGTATAACACCCCCACAATATCAACATGGGGTTCAACAACGTTGAGACTGGAACAAATATTAGTGAAAGGTGCAATTGTGAGCCCCTTGGTGAAGATATCAAAAAACTGAGTTGAGGAAGGTCCATGGATAACTCAGACTTGTCCCAAAGTGACCTTCTCGCAGACAAACCGGATGTCAATTTCGATATGTTTGGTCCAACAATGTTGCACTGGATTACGATACATGTAGACCGCTAAAATATTGTCACAATAAGCAATAGTATCCTGCTGAATAGGACGAAGCAACTCTGATAATACTGTTTTTTGCGAATGAACTCTGATAATACTGACGAAGACAAATAGTTTTAGCAACAGCATGTGCCACTGCACGATGCTCAGTTTCAGTAGACGAATGAGAAACTGTGATCTGTAGTTTCAAAGTCCATGAAATCAAATTGTTACCTAGAAAAACACGGTAACCGGAAGTCGACCGTCAAGTATCCGGGCAACCAGCCCAGTCTGCATCGGAATATACTGTCAATGAAGTAGGAGATGAATTTATTTGGAGACCATGATATAGGGTGCATTTTAGATCGCGTAGGATGCATTTGATATGGTTGAAATAAGAAAGACGAGGATCATGCATGTACAAACAAGCTTGTTGAACAGTGTAAGAAAGTTTAGGGCCAAATGCAATTAGTAAAACTATGAAACAAATCTATAGATTGGAGGAAATACTAGCTACGAGATGTGATGCCCAGCGGATATTATGGAGATCGATCTCCTGGGGAGGCGGTGGAAGCGGTTGGTGGCTAAACCCTAGATGGAGGAATGAAACACTATACAATGTAGATTTGTATGAATTTCACGTATATTGATTTGACAAGGTACAATTTTATATAGGCTCAAGGTATAACCGACTTAGGCTAAAACCCAAACCGACTCTAACTTTTATTACAAAAAATAGTTGTCTAACATAGATAATGAGCAATTTTTATCCCACCGGAGTTAAGGGGTACTGATACTGTAATGACCTGAAACTGTATTACTAGAACATTTTTGGAAACCCTGTGTTGCTGAATATGGTAATGAAATGTTAAGTGCCATAGTTGAAATGATGCATACCATAATCTGGAACTGAACTTGCTAAGCTTGAGTAACCAACAGCTACCACACATGCATTAAGTCTCATAACTCCGTGTGAAGCCACGTAACATTTCACATGCTGAACTTGTTAAGATTTCCCCTCGATATGCTCTTCCCACCTAGGCACACGCACACACACATACCCTAAAACAAACAGATTTCGTACACTTACCTGGCATTCTAACTATAGCCAGGTCAAATCCTTTTGCAGTATTCTGAGCTTGAGCCCGATTTGATTTGATGGTTAGTCAAATGATGAACAGATCGACGCGGTATCAAACCTGTCACGTGTTCCCAAAACAGAAGGCCTGGCCTCGTGGGCTGGAGCATTTGCGTGTCCTCGGTTTTATTTTTCTTCGTCTCCAATTTTACAATCTCGATGAAGTTTTGCTTCCGTTGTGAGTTTAAGGAAGAAAAGGGACATCATCAAAAGGTTCAACATCACTGTGCGTGCATTGCTTCAAGACGATAATCCAGGGTGATATGCATGTGAGTGAGTGCTCGCAACTACTAGTATAGCAGTACGTAGTAGTATTTTTTCAAGAACATGCAACCTGGTTGCCTGTTTTTCCACTAAGATTCAGAAGATGTTTTAAAGATTGTGATATAGCAGTAGTATTACAGGACCTAGGCCTTCATGCCTAGTCGAGGCTAGCTTGCTTCACAAAGATGCCCCTCCTCGCTACTGCCCGTGCGACTAGGAGATATTGTATTTCCCACTTGTTGTTGCACTTGTTGCACAACTCTCTGTGTGCCGGTGCCGGAGCTAGCTGTTATATGTTGATTCAAATTCTACAAAGTAAAGGCCAACTTCTGATGAGTGAAATAGGGTCCGTCGCCGGAGGCTTGGGCCGAGTGGAGGTATAGCTCGTTGCTTCCGCCTATATATATTCCTTGTAAGCCGCCGCTAGGGTGAATCGCATCATTATATTACTCACAGCGTTAGTAAACACTCTCGATATAGTGAAGTTTTCCTAGCTGGCGCCCGTGGTTTTTACCTCTCTTTGTTGGAGAGGGTTTTCCACATTAAGATCTTGTGTTCTCCGCTGTGATTTCTTTTTTGTTCTTCGTTATTGTCTATCGCTTTTGTAACAAGTGGTATCAGAGCCCCAGGTTTCTAATCTAGGGTTTGCGACATGGCGTCTTTAAAGTTCGATCTACCCCAGCTGGATTACACCACAAGATTCTCCTTGTGGCTAGTGAAGATGAGGGCGATCCTCGCCCAAACTTCAGATCTCGATGATGCGCTTGATGGTTTCGGAAAGAAACTGGTTGCGTCATGGACAGATGAGGAAAATTGAAAAGACCGTAAGGCTTTGTCTTTGATTCAACTTCATCTGTCCAATAATATTTTGCAGGAAGTGTTGCAAGAGAAATCTGCAGCGGCCCCGTGGTTGAAACTAGAATCGATCTGCATGTCAAAGGATCTAACCAGTAGGTTGCAAGTGAAGATGAAGTTGTTCTCGCATAAGTTGCATGAAGGTGCGCCGGTGATGAATCACCTATCAATCTTTAGAGAGATCGTTTCTAACTTGGTGTCCATGGAGGTACACTATGAGGATGAAGATCTCGGTCTTCTATTGTTAGTCTCATTGCCTAGTTCCTTTTCAAATTTCTGTGACACCATATGTATAAGCCGTGATACACTAACCCTTGCCGAAGTTTATGAGGCCCTCCAGCAGAGGGAAAATATGAAATCTATGGTGCAGGCAGAGGGTTCGTCAAAGGCAGAAGCATTGCAGGTCCGTAGTAGGACAGAGTAAAGAACCACCAACAACTACTACAACAGACATAAGAGCAAGACCAACCGAGGTCGCTCAAAGTCCAAGGGATGAAGAGACGAGTTCTGCAGGTATTGTAAGAAAGATAATCATAAGATTGATGATTGTTGGAAGCTGCAGAACAAGGAGAAAATAAATGGTACCTACCAACCTAAGAATAAATCCGATGGTGATGGTAAGGCCTCTGTTGTTTCCAGTGATTCTGATTGTGATGCTTTAGTTGTTTTTGCTGCATGTGTTTCTCGAGATAATGAATGGTTACTTGATACTGCTGCTTCGTTTCATATTTCCTGTAACAAAGACTGGTTCAGTTCGTATGAGTTTGTGCAGCCTGGAGATTTTGTGTGTGTGGGAGATGATACTCTGTGTTAGATGGAGGGCATTGGCTCCGTTCAGATCAAGAAACATGATGGGATGACACACACGTTGACCGACATCAAGCACATACCAACCATGGCGAGAAATTTGATCGCGCTCATCACCCTTGATTCAGAAGGGTACAAGTATAAAGGTGGCAACAAAGTACTGAAGGTATCCAGAGGTTCTCTCATTCATATGATTGGTGATATGAATTCTGCAAAATTATATGTTCTTATTGGTAGCACTTTGCCTGGTATTGCTGCTGTTGTTACTTCTGATAAACTTAGTAAAACTAATCTTTGGCATACACGTCTTGGCCATATGAGTGAACATGGCATGGCAGAATTGATCAAAGAGAGAGCTGTTAGTTGGCTGCAACATGAGTAAGTTGGAGTTTTGTGAGCACTGCATCTTTGGTAAGCACAAGAGAGTTAAATTCAATGCTTCCGTTCATACCACTAAAGGGATATTAGAGTATGTCCATGCTGATCTATGGGGTCCTTCCCGTAAGAAATCTCTTAGTGGTGCTAGCTACATGCTTACTATTATTGATGACTACTCTAGAAAAGTTTGGCCTTATTTCCTGAAACATAAATATGAAGCTTTTGATGCTTTTAGAAAGTGGAAAGTTATGATAGAGAAGCAAACTGAAAAGAAGGTAAAATTGCTTCGTACTGACAATGGTATGGAATTCTATTCAAATGAATTTAATGATTACTGCAGGGATGAAGGCATTGTCAGGCACCACACCATCCCATACACTCCTCAGCAAAATTGTGTGGCAGAGTGTATGAACAGAACCATTATTTAAAAGGCTCGATGCATGCTTTCCAATGCAAGTATGAGAAGACGTTTTTGGGCTGAAACAGCCTCCACCGCCTGTTACTTGATCAACAGGTCACCTTCTATTCCGCTTGATAAGAAAACTTCCATTGAGGTATGGTCTGATACACCTGGTAATTATTCGCAGTTGAGAGTTTTTGGTTGCACTGTTTATGCACATGTTGATAATGGAAAGCTAGAGCCTAGAGCTGTTAAGTGCTTATTTCTTGGTTATGGTTCAGGAGTTAAGGCATATAAGTTATGGAATCCTGAAACTAAAAGGATTTTAGCAGGAATGTCGTTTTTAATGAGGCTGTTATGTTTACTGATCGCCAGACTTCTATTGATTCTGATGTTTCTGATGATAAGCAATAGAGAACTAACGTGCAGGTGGAGCACGTTGAGGAGAAAGAGAACTACACTGCTGAAAATAATGATGTTGATCATGAACCTGAGTTTGATTATACTGATAATCATTTTGTTCCACCCTCACCACCTGTTTCATAGCAACAAAGTCATTCTATTGCAGCTAACCGTCCAAGAAGAAACATTGCTCCTCGTAAGCGTTTAATTAAAGAGTGTAACATTGTTCATTATGCTATGAGTTGTGATGAACAGGTGGAGAATGATGTTGAACCTGCGACGTAAACTGAAGCCATTGCATCGGTTGACCGCGAGAAGTGGCTTTCTGCTATGCAAGAAGAGATGTAATCACTTGGTAAAAATAGCACGTGGGATGTGATACGTCTCAAACGTATCTATAATTTTTGATGCTCCATGCTTGTTTTTGCACCATTTGCCTTGTGTTTCGTTACACTTCGTGGCATTTTTATGCGATTTCCGGAACTAACCTATTGACAAGATACCACAGTGCCAGTTCCCTGTTTTCTGCTATTTTTGTGTTTCAGAAAATCTACACAGGAAATATTTCTGGAATTGGACGAAACAAGTTCCAGAAGTCTTATTTTTCCCGGAAGCTTCCAGAGAACCGAAGAGGAGTAGGAGTGGGGCCACGAGGGGCCCTCATGCCAGGCCGGTGCGGCCCAGGCCCTGGCCACGCCGCCTAGGTGTGAGAGCGCCCTGGCAGCCCCCTGACGACGCCCCTTCGCCTATATAAAGCCTCAGGACGGAAAACCCTAAGGGAGTCAGCGAAATTTCCAGAACAGTTCCGTAGCTCCGCCGCCGCCGCCGACGAATTTCGGGGGACAGAAGTCTCTGTTCCGGCACCCTGCCAGGACGGGGAAGTGCCCCCGGAGCCATCTCCATCGGTCTCCATCGCCGTCTCTGCCGTCTCCATCAACCTCACCGCCATCTCCATCAACCTTGCTGTCTCCTATGATGAGGAGGGAGTAGTTCATCCCCGGGACTGAGGGCTCTACCGGTAGCTATGTGGTTCACCTCTCTCTCCCATGATGTGATCTTTATGTGATCGTGAGCTTTGTATCATGTTGAATAAGTAGATGTTACTCTTCTTCATTATGTGTACTCTAGTGTGTTATTAAAGTAATCTATTCCTCCTGCCATGGTGTAACGGTGACAGTGCGTGCATCATGGTGGTACTTGGTCTAGGCTACGATTGTGGTCTCTTATGGATTATGAGAATAATTATCACTATGATAGTATTGAAGTGATCTATTCCTCCTTTCATGGTGTAATGTTGACAGTGTGTGCACCGTGTTAGTACTTGGTCTAAGTTGCAATAATATCTATCTTGAGTTGTGATTTGATTTGGATATCTCTATGAGTGGTGTTTGTCAAGTACTTGATGAACTTTGAGGAGTGCTTCGTAGCCCTATGCAATGATTAGTGTTATTCAATAGGAGAGTAATTCAGAGTACCATAGTGAAGAGAAGTTATTTATTTGTTCAATTATGTTATATTTGTTGGGAGTGTGTCCACTAGTGAAAGTATGATCCCTCGGCCCTGTTTCCAAGCTTTGCACACCGTTTACTTGCTGTTTTGTTACTTGTTTGCTTGCTGCCATTTTTATTCTAGATTGCATTTACTACTTATAATCATCACTACTACTTGTATTTCACTATCTCTTCGCCGAACTAGTGCACCTATACATCTGACAAGTGTATTGGGTGTGTTGGGGACACAAGAGACTTTCTGTATCGTAATTGCAGGGTTGTTTGAGAGGGATAGCTTTGACCTCTTCCTCCCTGAGTTCGATAAACCTTGGGTGATCCACTTAAGGGAAACTTGCTGCTGATCTACAAACCTCTACACTTGGAGGCCCAACACTGTCTACAAGAACAGACGCGTGCGTAGACATCAAGCTCTTTTCTGGCGCCGTTGCCGGGGAGGTAAGGTAAAAGGAACTCGCATCCTCCTGTGTGAGTACTCGGAGTTATTTCCTTTAGATTCTGCAATTACATCTTTTTGTTTCTTATTTTTATTTTCACTAGTTAGGCTTAATGGAAAACAAAGAGTTCTTTAGTCTTTTTTTGAGTTTAGATATGAAGTGTTTGAAGAGAAAATTGAAAAACCTTTGGAGCTTAATTTGCATGCTAATAGTGTTGTTAGTATGAATGCTTTGAACACCGTTATTGCTAATGCTATAGAAAAGTCTAAGCTTGGGGAAGCTGGTTTTGTTAAGCATAATATTTTTAGTTCCCCAGCTTTAGTGGAGAAAGTTTGCTCTGATGATATTTTATCTCCCCGATGTGATGTTCCTATGCCTGTTACCTATGTTAGTGATCATGATTGGGAAAAGCACTCTACTTTTGATATTGAAAATCTTTTTGGTACCGATTCTAAGGTTAATAATTATTGTACCATTAGTACTATCCATGTTCCTTCTTATGATGATATATTTGATGAATATGCTTTGAGAAATAGTTGTTCTCTAGCTTATGATGATACTAAACCTCTAGTTTATGATGGCTATGATGATGAGTATAATATTTTCAGTTCACCTACTTTTGAGGAGAAAATTATTTATGATTATAATATGCCTCCTGTTTTTGATGATTATTGTAATGAGAATAATTATTCTGTTGAATCTGCTCCTACTACGATTGTTCATGTGGGGAGTATTAATTCTTTTATGCATGTGGCTCATGATAGGGAAGCTTTATGTGATAGTTATATTGTTAATTTTATTCATGATGTTACTGAAATTTATTATGAGAGAGGGAAACATGATTTAATGGATCTCAACAATATTGAGTTTCCCCTCTTTATGTTGCAATTCTTGAAGTTGTACTTGTTTTGCCTTCCTATGCTTTTTGCTTTGCGCTTTCATGACTTGTCTTTCTACAAGACTATTTTTCATAGGAAGTGGTTTAGATTTAAATGTGTTTCATATATGATTTTTGATGCTCTCTCTTGCTTTAAGTTCCTATATGGCGCCTTTGCCTCAAGCTCTTATATGGCGCCCACATGAGCATCTTTGCAAATTACTGCGCCTAGCTCAAAGGCGTTAAAGAAAAGCACTCTTGGGAGATAACCCATTGTTTTACTTTCAGTACTTTTTCTTTTATTTGAGTCTTGTAAGTTATTACTACTATAATAACTGCTCCTTATCCTTTTTATTTCGTTGTTGTGCCAAGAGAAGCCTCTAATTTGAGTGAGGTAAGATTTGGGGATATTGCTGTCCTGAAACAGTTTTCGGTGCTGCACCGTAAAAATTCGTGAAAATTATCTGTATATCTTTTGGACCTGCGATTTCTTGTACATATGCCCCAGGTTATATCCAAACTTTCATTAGTTGAACACTTTTTGATTTGAGCAACAGAAAACCCCTCAAAAATTCGACCTTTGTTAGCTGTTCTGTTTTGATAGATTTCTGCCAATATTTGTGTTTGCCGCTTTATCGCTTTCTTTTTGAGTTCTTTTGATCACAAAACTTTTGGGGAAGTTGCCACAGTAGTATATACTTTATCTGTGGTGGTTTTGGGTTGAAACCTGAAGCAAAAAGAGGTTGATTATATGCTATGATTACACTAATGTTGCTAATAGATTTGTGTTTAGTTTTGTATGAAGGAAGTTTTCAAGTGTAGGGATTGGAGAATGATGAGATGAGTTGAAGAATGGACAAAAGCTCAAGCTTGGGGATGCCCATGCATCACCCCAAGAAATATCCAAGAAGTACAAGCGTCAAAGCTTGGGGATGCCCCCGAGGCACCCCTTCTTCATCGGCAAAAATCAGGTCACCTTTCAAGACACTATATTTTTATTGCTTCATGCACAATGTGTTTTTCTTGGAGCGTCTTTACTTTTGCTTTCAGTTTTCTTTTGTTTTGTTTGCTGCAATAAATGGTTAGATCACATCATGTTTCTTTTGGAGGAGATGAACTCTCTTTTCATTTGCCAAGAACACTCTAGTTTTCACTTTTATCGTTCAATGAGTATTCTCTTTTTCTGCTACTGCGTTTAGCTTTTGTTTTTTGCCTTGATTTTTGTTCAGATCTCCTTTTATCTTTGCATCAAGGTGTATTTTGACCACTGGTCTATGTTGGTTTTCATCAAAAGAGTTTCCTCAAAAAGGTTTGAATGGTGTTGGAAAAGAGAAAAAGCTTTATGCAAAAAAAGTGGTACAAGTAGGAGCTTGTGTAGACTGCGGCCTCGGCTTTTGCATATCGTGCTTGATGTCTTTTTGATAGTATGCTTAGTGGTTTTGCTGTAGCATGACTTGTCTCAAATAACTGAGATTGCTTAATGAGCCTTCGAAAAAATCATGCGTTGTTTTTATCGTTTGGAAGCATTATTTTGGTTTTCTCCTTGATGCTTTATTTGGGTTGACTTGGCGCATGCTCACACATGTTAGACTCTTACAAAGTCGCCAATAGCCTCTATGATCATTTAGTTTTTGACTTTTGATGCCATCTTATGCTTCTTTTAATGTCGCTTTGTCGCTTTGCATGATTATGGCCGTTATTGCTCTCTTAGTTGGTCGCTCCCAGTCTTTTGCTAGCCCTCACCTTGTACTGAGTATTTGTAAGCCATTCCAAAGTAAATTTTCATGTGCTACCTTTCAAAACCTTCAAAATACTTCTCGTTTTGTGACACTGTTTTCAGCTCATGGGGACGTAGTGGTCGGATTTGCTATCTTCCATATTGCTTATTCCAAAAAGAGAAAAAAGAAAGAAAAAGGCACTCCTCCATGGAATGTGAATGTTGGTGGGCACCCGATGGAATTGGTTAGCCATGGTTTGAGAAAGGAAAAAAAGGTGGGGAGGAGTGCCAAGTTTATAAAAAGAGCATAAAAGTGCCAATCTCTCTCTCAAAAACTTGCTTCATTTTTGTATGGAAGATAGTAAGAACCCCATTGCCAGTAGTTGACAAAAGCAACCACCTCTCAAAACCAATTTTTATCTCTCTGTTTTACAAATGAAAAGCTCTAGCACATGTTTAATCACTGCTTCCCTCTGCAAAGGGCCTTTCTTTTACTTTTATGTTGAGTCACCACCTTCTACCTTTATGCACCGTCTAAGAGAGCATGGTTGTCATTCTTAGTATAATGTGCATTGTCCCAAAGTTTTCATTGATTGATTCATATTGTTGGTTTCACTTGTTCTTAAATTATTTGTATCTAGTCGCTCTCTTAAACTTGAAGGTGTCATATGCATTTATGTTTTGCTCTCCATGAAGGACAAGCTGAAAACCATTTGTATGTTTTTCCATATGATTTGAACACACGTTTGACTTTCATTGTTTCATTATTCATGATCTTTTGTTTATGTTCATTTTCATGTTATAACATGGTTGCTAAGTTTCTATTATCAAGATTATGTCGTTCATGCCCATGTTTTAAGTTCTTTGATCTCAGCACTCAATGCTTTACCTATATGATCAAGATTGTGATGGTGCATGTCACCTCAAAAATTATTTCTTTTGTTATCACTTACCTACTCGAGGACGAGCAGGAGTTAAGCTTGGGGATGTTGATACATCTCAAACGTATCTATAATTTTTGATACTCCATGCTTGTTTTGGCACCATTTGCCTTGTGTTTCGTTACACTTCGTGGCATTTTTATGCGATTTCCGGAACTAACCTATTGACAAGATGCCACAGTGCCAGTTCCCTGTTTTCTGCTATTTTTGTGTTTCAGAAAATCTACACAGGAAATATTCCCGGAATTGGACGAAACAAGTTCCAGAAGTCTTATTTTTCCTGGAAGCTTCCAGAGAACCGAAGAGGAGTAGGAGTGGGGCCACGAGAGGCCCTCACGCCAGGCCAGCGTGGCCTAGGCTCTGGCCGCGCCGCCTAGGTGTGAGAGCGCCCTGGCATCCCCCTGACGACGCCCCTTCGCCTATATAAAGCCTCGGGACGGAAAACCCTAAGGGAGTCGGCGAAATTTCCAGAACAGTTCCGTAGCTCTGCTGCCGCCGCCGACGAATTTCAGGGGACAGAAGTCTCTATTCCGGCACCCTGCCGGGACGGGGAAGTGCCCCCGGAGCCATCTCCATCGGTCTCCATCGCCGTCTCCATCATCTCCATCGACCTCACCGCCATCTCCATCAACCTTGCTGTCTCCTATGATGAGGAGGGAGTAGTTCATCCCTGGGGCTGAGGGCTCTACCGGTAGCTATGTGGTTCACCTCTCTCTCCCATGATGTGATCTTTATGTGATCGTGAGCTTTGTATCATGTTGAATAAGTAGATGTTACTCTTCTTCATTATGTGTACTCTAGTGTGTTATTAAAGTAATCTATTCCTCCTGCCATGGTGTAACGGTGATAGTGCGTGCATCATGGTGGTACTTGGTCTAGGCTACGATTGTGATCTCTTATTGATTATGAGAATAATTATCACTATGATAGTATTGAAGTGATCTATTCCTCCTTTCATGGTGTAATGTTGACAGTGTGTGCACCGTGTTAGTACTTGGTCTAAGTTGCAATAATATCTATCTTGAGTTGTGATTTGATTTGGATATCTCTATGAGTGGTGTTTGTCAAGTACTTGATGAACTTTGAGGAGTGCTTCGTAGCCCTACGCAATGATTAGTGTTATTCAATAGGAGAGTAATTCAGAGTACCATAGTGAAGAGAAGTTATTTATTTGTTCAATCATGTTATATTTGTTGGGAGTGTGTCCACTAGTGAAAGTATGATCCCTAGGCCTTGTTTCCAAGCTTTGCACACCGTTTACTTGCTGTTTTGTTACTTGTTTGCTTGCTGCCATTTTTATTCCAGATTGCATTTACTACTTATAAGCATCACTACTACTTGTATTTCACTATCTCTTTGCCGAACTAGTGCACCTATACATCTGACAAGTGTATTGGGTGTGTTGGGGACACAAGAGACTTTCTGTATCGTAATTGCAGGGTTGTTTGAGAGGGACAGCTTTGAACTCTTCCTCCCTGAGTTTGATAAACCTTGGGTGATCCACTTAAGGGAAACTTGCTGCTGCTCTACAAACCTCTGCACTTGGAGGCCCAACACTGTCTACAGGAACAGACGCGTGCGTAGACATCGGGATGTTGTGCGCTTGCCTAAACACAAGAAGATTGTCCGATGTAAGTGGATATTTAAAAGAAAAGAAGGTTTGTCTCCTAAAGAGCCTGCAAGGTTTAAGGCAAGGTTAGTAGCAAAAGGTTTCAGTCAGATTCCAGGTATTGATTACAATGATGCTTTCTCTCCGGTTGTGAAGCATAGTTCCATTCGTGCTTTGTTTGGTATTATTGCTATGCATGATCTTGATCTTGAGCAGTTAGATGTGAAGACTACATTTTTGCATGGTGAACTGGAGGAGGAGATTTACCTGGACCAACCCGAAGGGTTCATAGTATCTGGTAAGGAGGATCTTGTTTGCAAATTAAAGAGGTCCTTATATGGTTTGAAACAGTCTCCAAGATAGTGGTCTAAAAGGTTTGATTCATTTATGCTTGCACATGGTTTCAAGATATCTCATTATGACAATTGTGTTTACATCAAGTTTGTTAATGGATCACCTATATACTTGCTGTTATATGTTGATGATATGTTGATTGCTGCCAAGAGCAAGAAAGAAATCATTACTTTGAAGGCACAGTTGAGTAGTGAGTTTGAGATGAAGGACTTGGTGCTGCTAAGAAAATACTAGGTATGGAAATTACAAGAGACAGAAAATATGGTTTGCTATTTCTTAGTCAGCATGATTACATTAATAAAGTTCTTCATCGTTTTAATATGCCTGGTGGAAAGAAAGTCACAACACCTATTGCACCACACTTCAAATTTTCATCTACTCAATGTCTTGTTACTGATGAAGATATTGAGTACATGTGTAGAGTTCCATAATCTAGTGCTGTTGGTTCTTTGATGTATGTCATGGTTTGTTCTTGCCCTGATTTGTCATATGATCGGAGTTTGGTGAGTCGATACATGCCTAACCCTGGTAAAGAACATTACAAGGTTGTTCAGTGGATTTTCAGGTATCTTTGTGGCACTTCCAAAGCTTGTTTGAAGTTTGGTAGAACTAGAAAGGGACTTGTTGGATATGTGGATACAGATTATACTACTGATTTGGATAAGAGAAGGTCCCTTACAAGCTATGTGTTTACTATTGGTGATTGTGCTGTGAGTTGGAGTGCAACATTGCAATCAGTTGTTGCCCAATCTACTACTGAGGTTGAATACATGACTATTGCTGAAGCATGTAGAGAGTCTGCTTGGTTGAAAGGTTTGTATGCTGAGCTTTGTGGTGATGATTCTTGCGTTAACCTATTTTGTGACAGTCAAAGTGCTATATACATAACTAAAGATCAAATGTTCCATGAGAGTTGCAAGCACATTGATATCAAATATCATTATGTGAGAGACGTGGTCGCTCAAGGTAAACTAAAGGTATGCAAGATTAGTACTAATGATAATCCTGCCAATATGATGACAAAGCTAGTTCCTATTGCTAAGTTTGAGCTTTGCTCGAGCTTAATTGGTATAACTGTTTAGCCCTAGTGGTTGTTTGACGTCGAAATTGTTTTCTTTGTTGTTCAGGAAATTCATGCTACAAGGAATTTGTCTCAAGGTGGAGTTTGTTATATGTTGATCCAAATTCTACAAAGTAAAGGCCAACTTCTGACGAGCGGAGCGAGGCCCGTCGCAGAGGCTTGGGCCGAGTGGAGGTATGGATCATTGATTCCGCCTATATATATTCCTTGTAAGCCGCCGGCTAGGGTGAATCGCATCATTAGATTACCCATGATGTTTGTAAACACTCCCGACATAGTGAAGTTTTGTTGGCTGGCGCCCGTGGTTTTTACCTCTGTTTGTTAGAGAGGGTTTTCCACATTAAAATCTTGTGTTCCTCGCTGTGATTTCTTTTTCGTTCTTCGTTATTGCCTGTCACTTTTGTAACACTATCTAGCAGAGGGAGCAGAGCTGAACCATTGTCAGAGATTTTTGTTCCACCTTATAAACCACAAACGAAGAGATACATAGACTGTTGTAGTGATTTTTTTTTTGAAACAAGGCAAAAGATTTACTATTTTTATTTAATAAGGAGAAGGTTTTAGAGGTTGTAGTGAACCTTTGGTCCATGGTAGGTTGTCAGTACCATTCTTGAAGACATATTTCTACCATCGCAATGGTAGTGTTGTTGGTGGCAACATGTTTGCGGTTTCGAGGAAATGCCCCAGGTGCGGTCATGTTTTGTCTTGTTTGTTCGGTGACAAGGGATGTGAGGTCGCGACAATGGTTCATAGTCGGCTTTGTCCTCTTCCGATGTGTTTAAGGGATTAGGGCATCTCCAGCGGGCCGACGCAAATGACCAACTCACGTCCAAACATGTTCGCGCGGACAGAACACACGACGACCCAAACAGACAAAGCTGTCCGAAGGCGTCCGCGCGCACCCATTCCGGTCTCAGATTTGGGCCCAAAATGCGTCGGCCCAGACAGCCCGCACGTCCTCTCGTGCCCCCTCCTTGTCCGCCCCGGGCCCAGCCGACAGAGGCTCCAAGCCATTATCCCCCTCCTCCACAGTGTTCCCCTGCTGTGCATGCTCCTCCTCTTTTCCGTTACCGGCGCCACCACACCCACCGCCGGTGTCCGCTTGTCGCCCCCGACCGCCCGAAAAGAAGCCCCTTCTTCCAACACACCCTGACCCCGCCCTTGACCGCCGCCGGCCACCCTTTGACGGCCACAGCAGGGTGGGTTGAGAGAGCTGTTCTCCCAGGCCGCGCGCAACCTGTTCGCCCATTTGCCAACATGAGCGCGCCGCGGGACAGTAGCTCGGACAACGATGACATTGCGACCATTGTCAACCTCAACAATGAGTTCTTCTATACACACTTCGATGACGAGTCTGACACCGACTCCGACGATGATGCCGACTTGATGGTGGCCATGGCCACCATCCTCAATGAGCAAAATGAGGCCTACATGCCTCAATGGAGGGGCTCCAGTGAAGGGGCAAGCCGCGAATCTGGACCGCAACCGGGAGAACGGCCACGTGCAGCTCTACGCCGACTACTTCCACTCAGAAATGGTGTTGTACCGAAACTATTTTTGGCGCCATTTCCGGATGTCAAGGAAGTTATTTGGGCGAATCATTGAAGGTGTTCGTCTTCACGACCCATATTTCAGATGCAAGCCGGATGCTACAGGTAAACTTGGCTTCTCTTCATATCAGAAATGCTCGGCTGCTATATGGATGCTTGCATATGGAGTGGACGGCAATCTTGTTGATGAGTACATGCGCATGAGCGAGTCTACATGCATTGAGGCCATGTACAATTTTTGTCGAGCTATCATTGCGGTCTTCGGCGAAGTGTACTTTGCGAGAGCCAAATCTCGAAGACACTCAACGCCTCTTGTCCATCAACGAGAAGAGGGGATTTCCTGGTATGCTTGGAATCATAGATTTTAGGCATTGGGAGTGGAAGAACTGCCCATTTGCATGGCTGATTGGCGGTGCTAGCCATCCAGTTGGGAACCCCAAGAGGAAGGTATGATGAGCACAGCGGCAAGTTTCCCTCAGTATGAAACCAAGGTTTAATCGAACCAGTAGGAGAAAGAAACCACTTCCGAAGGTTGATGCTAGCTGACTTTGCGACGCTACAGGCAATTTGTTTATGGCGCCTATATGGGCGTAGCTCTGCGCCAGCACACAACACAACCAAAGTACTTTGTCCCAACTTACAATAAGGTTGTCAATCTCACCGGTTTGCTGTAAACAAAGGATTAAACGTATCGTGTGGTAAAAGATATTTGTTTGCAAAAAAGTAAATAATGCTTGTAAAAGGTAAATGATAATATAAATGTAAAAGAATGGACCGGGGTCTACAGTTCACTACAGGTGTCTCTCCATAAAGATAAATAACATGCTGGGTAAACAAATTACAGTTGGGCAATTGATAGAATAAAGAATGCAAGCAATGCATGTACATGTCATGAGGATCACTATAAGATTCACTTGGGCATTACAACATAATACATAGACCGTATTCCAACTACATCTATGACTAATAATCCACCCGGCGGATATCGTTCGAACAACCATTGGGTATTAAGTTGCAAGCAACAGATTATCGCCTTAAGCAAAGTGTGTAATGTAAACAATGAAAATGTTCTTGAACACAAGATTGTTGTTCTCTCCCGAGTATCAACAACACATCTACAACCTCAGATGTTTTTGTCACTCCACCAGGTTACCAGAGGCATGAACCCACTATCGAGCATAAAAACTCCCTCTTGGAGTCACTAGCATCTACTCGGCCAAGATATCTACTAGCAACGGAGAGCATGCAAGATCATAAACAACATAGAGATGATAAATCAACTTGACATAGTACTCAATATTTATCAGATCCCGACAAACACAACATGTAGAATTACATAACGATGATCTCGATCATGATAGGCAGCTCACAAGATCTAAACATGAAGCCCATGGAGGAGAAGACATCCATCTAGCTACTTCTATGGACCCGTAGTCCAAGGTAGACTACTCACACATCACTCCGGAGGCAGTCATGGTGATGAAGAAGGCCTTCGGTGGTGATTCCCCTCTCCGGTAGGGTGCCGGGAAGAGCTTCTGGACCCTCCTGATCTCATGTCGACGATGGCGGCGGCTTGCAGTATGTTTTCTGGAAAAGAGTTCAGGGCTCTATGGTTTTCTCGTCGAGGATAATATATAGGCGAAAGGGCAATGTCAGGGGGTGGACCAGGCGGTCACACCCCCTGGTGGCGCGGCTTGGCCCTGGCCCGCGCTACCATAGGTTGTGGCTGGCCCCTGGTCCGTTTCCTGCTCTCCTTTGGACTCCGTCTTTGTGTCAGGTAATTAAAGACTTCAACTTTTGTTTTGTCCAATTCCGAGAATATTTCCTATGTAACTTTTTTGAAACACAAAAACAGCAGAAAATAGGGAACTGGCACTATGGCAACTTGTTAATAGGTTAGTTCCGAAAAATGCATAAAAACGCCACGAAGTGTAAACAAAACACAAAGCAAATGGTGCATCAACAAGCATGGAGCATAAAAAATTATAGATACGTTTGAGATGTATCAATGGCAAGGGCAGTATTCAAGGCATGCTGAGGGTTGCACGGTCATACTTGAGGCCGTAGATAGCCAAGATCTATGGATTTGACATTCTTTTTTTGGCATGGCAGGGTCTCATAATGATATCAACGTCCTCCAACGATCCCCTGTGTTTGGGAGGCTTGCAGATGGCAATGCCCCTTCAGTGAGTTTTGAGGTTATGGGCCATACATACACTGAGGGTATCTATCCCGAGTGGCCTATTTTTTTGAAGACACATCGTGATCCAACTGAGGAAAAGTATGGTCAGTTTGCCAAAGAACAAGAGGCTTGCTAGAAAGATGTGGAGCGAGCATTTGGTGTTCTTCAGTCTCGTTGGGCTATTGTTCGTCACTCAGCAAAGGCATGGAGTGTTCAGCAGATGTGGGAGGTCATGACAGCTTGTGTGATCATGCACAACATGATCGTTGAGGAGAAGCGTGATGATAGCGTCTATGATCAGGGGTGGGATTTTCAGGGTGAGTTGGTTGCTCCAAACCCTATTCCGTCTTCTTTTCAGGAATTTCTTCATACACATCATGAGATTCACGATCGGGCAACCCACCTCGCCCTCCATGAAGATTTGGTGAACCATATTTGGATTCATGCAGGGAACTACCCCGTCACCAACCCTGGAAACAACCCCATTTGAACTTATTTATATTTTAGTTAATTATGTTGTAAGACATTCGAAGTATTTATTTGCAAACTATTTGTGATGTGTCTTGCACTAATTTAAGATTTTGTTGTAATCTATTTTTTATTTTTAAACTATAAGCAAAATGAGAAAAAAAAAACTACCCACACTATGGACGCGGGCCAAAAAATGGGTCTAAAATGTCCAAACTGTTAGCCAACAGGCGGCAATGGTGGACCGATTTTCGTTGGTCCGGCAAAATTGGGTCGCCCCGCTGGGCGCATCCCGTTACCCAAACGGACAAGCACTGTTCGCGCGAGATTTTGTGTCCGTGGCCCGACCTAAACGGACCGTTTCGGACCGCTTCGAACACCTAAATGGATCGGCCCGCTGAAGATGCCCTTATCCATATGTTGTTCACCGTGTTGTTGCAAAGTCGGAGGTCCCGAGTCAGAGACTAGGTGGCAACATACACTGACAAGCTAAAGGTGGCCCTGCTGTGCTGAACTGGCTGGGGCAGTCCTTGGCTCCTTTCGAAGGTTGTCCACAAAATGGGACTAAGAACATCTCTAGCGGATACCGCATTTATCAACCTATAAAAATTTGAACAAAGCAACCTGTAAATGCATTTTGCGGGTCAAAAATACGTCACGTAAAACAAACATGCCAAAAACAAACAGTAAAAAAGCATCTGTATGTGGGGCCCACAAATATTCCCTCTTTTTTCTGCCTTCTTAAACCTCCAGCTGTCCCGACTCGCCCGACACCACCAGCCGCGCCCTCCCGCGCCGCCGCCTCTGGAGCCCGCCACCCAGGCCTACCCACGCTGCCCGACACCTGACCGCCGCCATCCTGCGCTGCCCGTCACCTGACCGCCGCCCGCCCGCGCCGCTCGTGACCTGACCGCCACCCACCCGCCTTACTGCCATCCAGCCAGAGTACACTCCGGTGCCGGTCACATGCGCTCGCTCGCCCACAATCCTAGGAATCGATCTGGTCAACAAAGATTGATAGAAAATTTGATAAAAGTTGAAGCGCCATGGTGGAATTTGGCCGGATTTCGCCGACTCCGGTGTCGGTCCGGTGACATTTGGAGGTGAAATTTCACTTTCGGGAGCCTTGACCGGCTTGCAAGTGCCCTCAAATTTCCCTTCCGAAACTATAGAAATGAGGATCGCGGACGTGGCTTCGCAGGGGCCTGCAAAACATTTGCAGGTTTGACTACTTCTGCGAGTTCTATTCTGGCCCTTTTTTTAACCCAAATTGTAAAACTCTAAAAATTTGCAGGTTTAACCAATTTTAAGGGGCCTGCTAGAGATGCTCTAATCTCGTAGTTAGCATGTGTCTGAAATGGCGGTCATGTTGCATGAGAGACAATGTTTGGGGTACTGTAATCTTGCTTTTCGTCCAGTTTACACTAATTAATGAGTTTTTTTTCTTAATTAATGAAATAAGATAAGGCGTCAACTCTCCGTTTCCAAAAGTATGTTTTTGTTAGTTATATTTTTGTCGGTGACGCTGGCGTGTACTCGTGAGTCATCTATGGTTTGTTACTGCTTACTGATTATTATGTCTGGATTGCACTTGTAATATTTGTTGCTTTATATTGTCGTTGTTAATCTCGTTAAGATACCATCATGACATTTTGGATTGAAATAAACCCGAGAGTGCGAAGTGGAGTAACCTGTGAAAACAACGACTGTGCAGTGAAAAATCAGACACAAGCAAGCTCCACTGAATCGATTGAAGAAACAATAGCTCACCTTGTAGAGTTGCATTGCCGCCGAGCATCAACTTTCCCTGTGATACAGAACTGGTTTGGTCGTGGAATAAGCTCGTAACTTCTGCATATACAGGTCATGGCGGCACCCCAGGATAGCCTCACTGTTTACCATATGAAGGGGTGCAGGTATATGCTGCTGCTTTTATAGCAACCAGGGACCAAAAGAAGACACCACACAGCTAGGGTTTCTGCAGATTAATATAATCTCCATTAATTAGATAAGAATCTAGAGCCTATAAGTAAGCATCGACCCTATACACGATTATACAAATACTCTTCAGTTGACTGATCGCTGCCACCAAGAAAGAACAGCAAGAATCACTCGTCATCAAGACAACACAAGCTCCCAGCGCGAACCTGGTATGCATAGATACATGGCCGGTCTGCACATAAATAGATTCTATCGGTGTGAGGTCCTAGATCTTGATTAACCAGGCTACATTGTATTTCCCATCAACGGCTCGATGACACATAGTGTTATATACTATGTTAATCCGTCGTGGGTCAGCCGTTACTTCCCACAGTCTCACCATTTGGAAAGAACAACAGCTTGTGTGCTTGTGATGCCACAAAACAGCAAGGAATCCAGCCACCTCTTTCAGTTTACAAGATTTAGCCGTCACTGATAACACCTTGTGTTATTTTCCTAGTAAGGCATGCTGATGCAAATTACAAAGTTAGATTTTCACCCACCGACGCCGGCCGGTCGATCAGCATCAACGCAGAGGAATTGGAATATGCTATTATATAACTAATGAAAATGACATCACATGCATGCTGGCCAAAACCAGCTCTATGATAGTATATTGATCAGCCATTCACCACCGCCCCAGATGCTTCACAGGTCAACTATTCATGCATAGGCAGTATAAACGGCTCCGGTGCTTGCAGAGGACTTTATGTATCTTTTGACCGCTACAATGTTCTAACACCATGACATCGCGCAATTCATTAATCAACTCCTTGATCAAGCGGGAAGACCGCCCGTGAGGCTCATGCATGTGATCAAGTACGGAACTAGCAGGGATCTTGATTCCTCATGTGGAGGGAATGACAAGGTCTAACCAACGTCCAAAATTCCGAGAAAATTTCCAAAATTTTGGTGGGTTCCAAAACTATTTATCTTGAAAATTTTGGACTACATTCATACAAAATTAAATAAAATTTAAATGTGGTCAAGCTCATTTGAACCTGACAAACACTAATTGATTCCAGAATAATTTTTAAATTTCTGCGATTACCGAAGTTTAAATTTGTTTCTGAACCTGTTTTTGGGCCGGATTACATGAACGTAGCTGACGCTCTCTATTCTGAAGTCACGTATTTACTAGCAACCGACATTTTGTCAGCTCCCGTTGTAATCCATCTCTTATATAGAGATCTTTATGTGAGTGAATGGACATGTTAAAGCTATTACTGTAGATGAATCGGTTCCCTACATAATGTATGGTGTATTTGTACATGTATTCCTATCAAGTATATAAAGAATAGACGTGGAGAGTGAAAGGACAAGTTCCTAACTTTCAGTTTTTGGGTGTTTGATTACAACACAAGGCAATTAATCTTGTGCTAAGCATTGTAGGGATTCTCCAGGTATTGCACAAGACTGATGTTGAAGAGAAGTTTGGAAAAGGGGACTATTATAGAAAGGCTCAAAATCAACCAGAGGAGTGCATTTTTACTGGGCCGGAAATTTGATTTCAGGGCCAGAAATTCCGCCCTAGGGCCGAAATTTCCGCCCCTGGATAAAATTTTCGGGGGCCAGAAATTCCTGAATTTCTGTCCCTTCGAAATTGGGCTAAGTCCTTTACTTTGTGTTGTGGTGCAACACTCAGTAAAGGGGCCGAAAATTCTGGTATTGGCAGAATTTCCGGGGGCCGGAAATTTCATAATTTCCGCCCCTGCGAAATTCGGCTAAGTCCTTTACAAAGAGGTGTGGTGCAGCTCGCAGTAAGTGGGCCGGAAATTCTGATTTGACCAGAATTTCCGAGGGCCAGAAATTCCATAATTTTCGGCCCTGCGATTTTTCGCTAATTCCTTTTACTCGAACTATGGTGCAACTCTCAGTAAAGGGCCGGAATTTTCAGTATGAAAATTTCCGGGGGCCGGAATTTCTGCCCCCAGGCCGGAATTTTCGCCTTAAGTGAAACCCGGAATTTCCGCCCCCTAGCCGGAATTTCTGGGGTAAGTCGCTGATACGTCTCAAACGTATCTATAATTTTTGATGCTCCATGCTTGTTTTTACACCATTTGCTTAGTGTTTCGTTACACTTTGTGACGTTTTTATGCATTTTCCGGAACTAACCTATTAACAAGATGCCACAGTGCCAGTTTCCTATTTTCTGTTGTTTTTGTGTTTCAGAAAAGTTACACAGGAAATATTCTCGGGATTGGACGAAACAAAAGCCAAACATCCATAAATTTACCGAAGCTTCAAGAGGACCGAAGAGGAGACGGAGAGGGGCCACGAGCCGGCCACACAATAGGGCGGCGTGGCCCAGGCCCTGGCCGCGCCCCCTATGTGTGAGGCCGCCTCGGTCCACTTCTGACGCTGCCCCTTTGCCTATAAAGACCCTCCAACGGGAAAAAACCTAAGTACCCGATCAATTTTCTAGAAACACATCGCGATCCGCCGCCGTCGTCGACCCGAGATTGGGAGGGTCCAGAAGCTCTTCCCGGCACCCTGCCGAAGAGGGGAATCACCACCAGAGGTCTTTTTCATCGCCATGCTTGCCTCCGGCGCGATGAGTGAGTAGTTTACCTTGGACTATGGGTCCATAGTAGTAGCTAGTTGGTTGTCTTCTCCACCATGTGCTTCATGTTTAGATTTCGTGAGCTACTTTACATGATCGAGACTACCTTTATGTAATTCTACATGTTGTGTTTGTTGGGATCCGATGAATATTGGTGTTATGATTGAGTTGATGTGCTGAATATTATCTTATATTATCTCTATGTTGTTTATGATCTTGCATGCTCTCCGTTATTAGTAGATATCTTGACCGAGTAGATACTAGTGACTCCAAGAGGGGGTATTTATGCTCGATAGTTGGGTTCAGGCATCTATTTAATCTAGGGGAGTGACAGAAACCTCTAAGGTTGTAGATGTGCTGTTGCCACTAGGGAGAAAACAACATTCTTATGTCCAAGGGCATATGCTTTGTTTACATTACACACTTTGCTTGATGCAGTTTGATATGTCTCAAACGTATCTATAATTTTTGATGCTCCATGCTTGTTTTTACACCATTTGCCTTGTGTTTCGTTACACTTCGTGGCGTTTTTATGCGATTTCCGGAACTAACCTATTGACAAGATGCCATAGTGCCAGTTCCCTGTTTTCTGCTGTTTTTGTGTTTCAGAAAAGCTACACAGGAAATATTCTCGGAATTAGACGAAACAAGTTCCAGAACTCCTATTTTTCCCGGACGAAGGACGAGGACCGAAAGAGAGCCGGAGGGGGGCCAGGGGCCAGCCTCACACCAGGTGGGCGCGGCCCAGCCCCTGGCCGCGGCCCCTATGGGTGAGGAGCCCCTGGCTGCCCCCTGACGACGCCCCTTCGCCTATATAAAGCCTCGGGACGGAAAACCCTAGGAGAGTCGGCGAAATTTCTAGAACAGTTCCGCAGCGCCGCCGCCGTTGAAGCCAAATTTCGGGGGACAGAAGTCTCTGTTTTGGCACCCTGCCGGGATGAGGAAGTGCCCCCAGAGCCATCTCCATCGGTCTCCATCGCCATCTCCGCCGTCTCCATCAACCTCACCGCCATCTCCATCAACCTTGCTATCTCCTATGATGAGGAGGGAGTAGTTCTTCCCCGGGGCTGAGGGCTCTACCGGTAGCTATGTGGTTCACCTCTCTCTCCCATGATGTGATCTTTATGTGATCGTGAGCTTTGTATCATGTTGAATAAGTAGATGTTACTCTTCTTCATTATGTGTACTCTAGTGTGCTATTAAAGTAATCTATTCCTCCTGCCATGGTGTAACGGTGACAGTGCGTGCATCATGGTGGTACTTGGTCTAGGCTACGATTGTGATCTCTTATGGATTATGAGAATAATTATCACTATGATAGTATTGAAGTGATCTATTCCTCCTTCCATGGTGTAATGTTGACAGTGTGTGCACCGTGTTAGTACTTGGTCTAAGTTGCAATAATTTCTATCTTGAGTTGTGATTTGATTTGGATATCTCTATGAGTGGTGTTTGTCAAGTACTTGATGAACTTTGAGGAGTGCTTCGTAGCCCTACGCAATGATTAGTGTTATTCAATAGGAGAGTAATTCAGAGTACCATAGTGAAGAGAAGTTATCTATTGGTTCAATTATGTTATATTTGTTGGGAGTGTGTCCACTAGTGAAAGTATGATCCATAGGCCTTGTTTCCAAGCATTGCACACCGTTTACTTCCTATTTTGTTACATGTTTGCTCGCAGCGATACTTATTTCATATTACAGTTGCTACTCATAATCATCACTACCGCTTGTATTTCACTATCTCTTCGCCAAACTAGTGCACCTATACATTTGACAAGTGTATTGGGTGTGTTGGGGACACAAGAGACTTTCTGTATCGTAATTGCAGGGTTGTTTGAGAGGGATAGCTTTGACCTCTTCCTCCCTGAGTTCGATAAACCTTGGGTGATCCACTTAAGGGAAACTTGCTGCTGCTCTACAAACCTCTACACTTGGAGGCCCAACACTGTCTACAAGAACAGACGTGTGTGTAGACATCAAGCTCTTTTCTGGCGCCGTTGCCGGGGAGGTAAGGTAAAAGGTACTCGCATCCTCCTGTGTGAGTGCTCGGAGTTATTTCCTTTAGATTCTACAATTACATCTTTTTGTTTCTTGTTTTTTATTTTCACTAGTTAGGCTTAATGGAAAACAAAGAGTTCTTTAGTCTTTTTCTTGAGTTTAGATTTGAAGAGAAAATTGAAAAACCTTTGGAGCTTATTTCGCATAGCAATGTTATTAGTACGAATGCTTTGAATCCCGTTATTGCTAATGCTATAGAAAAGTCTAAGCTTGGGGAAGCTGGTTTTGTTAAGTATGATATTTTTAGTCCCCCAGCTTTAGTGGAGAAGGTTTGTTCTGATAATATTTTATCTCCCATATGTGATGTTTCTAGTGATGCTTGTGCTCCTCATCCTTTTAAAATACCTACGAAGATTGTTGAATGTGTTAAGAATAACTGCTATTTAGGAGATGGAACTGTCCATCCTGGTGATCATTTGCTCTTTATACATGAATTATGCGAGTTGTTCCAGTGTGCAGGTATTTCGATGAACCAAGTTAAGAAGAAGCTATTTTCTTTATCACTGAAAGGCAGAGCTGAGGAATGGTATCGGCTGCTTAAGGATGGTCCATCTATTGGCTGGGAGGAAATTGTACCTCTCTTTTATTCTAAATTCTATCCTCCAAGTGAGATTCATAAAGATCGTAATCAGATATACAATTTTTGGCCTCATGATGGAGAAAGCATTGCCCAAGCGTGGGGAAGATTGAAGTCACTAATGCTCAAATGTCCTATTCATGATCTTCCCCGTAATATTGTTATTAATAATTTTTATGCAAGGCTTTTAGGATATTACAAGGACTATCTAGATGCATGCTTTGATGGGTCTTTCACAAGCAAGGATGCTGACACCAAGTGGGATCTGCTTGAAACAATTCAAAACAATATTGAAGGTTGGGATAGCGACAAAGGTAAAGGATCAGGTATGAATTATGAGTTTGATTGCATTAAGTTTTTCGCTGAAACTGCTAATTTTCAAGATCTTAGTGCTAAGTATGGTCTTGATGCTCAAATTATGGTTGATTGCTTTAAAGCCTTTGCTTCCCATATGAATGTTCCTAAAGGAAATGGGGACGTGTATCATGAACCTTTTAAGGACACTTGCATAGAAAGTGATATTGTTGTTGATGATTGCAATAAACATGCTCAAACTTCTGAAAGTACTATTTCTTATAAGCATGTTAATTTTTGTGGAATACATAGACCTTGTGAACAGAGTTACAACAAGGAAGATTATTGCATCACCCACGCAAATAAAGAAACCAGTATGTGGCTCAAGGATCTAGATGTGCTTGGTGAAAGGGTTTGTGAGCTTTATCCTTTTCTTTGTGAATTTTGCGGTGAAAAGGGGCACTTTAATTTTCAATGCCCAATTAATCGAACAAGTACCGCAGATTTGTATTCTGATGATAAGATTACTTTCAATCAGTATGATGAGCTTACTTTGTTTTTGAATTGTGAAGAGATATCTAGAAAGATTGCTTTGGTAGACATGAATGATGTTGATATTAATAGCACCCTTCGTGGTTGTCATCTCTATTGTGCTAAAGATTGCCTCGCAAATACTTACTTACAAGATCTTATAAAACATGATGTTTTGCCAAGCTATGACAGGACTAACAGATGTTTCAATATTATTAATAGAGAGGAGGAATCCTCCAAAGTTTCTTCTGTTGTTTCTGTCAGCAAACTAGATTATGTGGAGAAGATGCCTTTCCCTCCTAAAGAATATGTGGAGAAGATGCCCTTCAAGTCTCTCCCTCCTAAAGGAGAGAGTAAGAAGAGTATGAAGAAGAAGAAGAGGAGTAAGAGGCGAGAGGACACGGTATCTTTCCCTAAGCGTTATGATCCTGCTATAGATTATGATAATTCTGATTGGGATGATGTTCCTATGCCTGTTACCTATGTTAGTGATCATGATTGGGAAAAGCACTCTACTTTTGATATTGAAAATCTTTTTGGTACCAATTCTAAGGTTAATAATTGTTGTACCATTAGTACTATCCATGCTCCTTCTTATGATGATATGTTTGATGAATATGCTTTGCGAAATAGTTGCTCTCTAGCTTGTGATGATACTAAACCTCTAGTTTACGATGGCTATGATGATGAGTATAATGTTTTCAATTCACCTACTTTTGAGGAGAAAAATAGTTATGATTACAATATGCCTCCTGTTTTTGATGATTATGGTGATGAGAATAATTATTCTGTTGAATCTGCTCCTACTCCGATTGTTCATGTAGGGAGTATTAATTCTTTTATGCATGTGGCTCATGATAGGGAAGCTTTATGTTATATTGTTAATTCTATTCATGATGCTACTGAAAGTTATTATGAGAGAGGAAAACATGGTTTGATGGATCTCAACAATATTGAGTTTCCCCTCTTTATGTTGCAATTCTTGAAGTTGTACTTGTTTTGCCTTCCTATGCTTTTTGCTTTGCGCTTTTATGACTTGTCTCTTTACAAGACTATTTTTCATAGGAAGTGGTTTAGATTTAAATGTGTTCCATACTTGCTTTTTGATGCTCTCTATTGCTTTAAGTTCCTATATGGCGCATTTGCCTCAAGCTCTTATATGGCGCCCACATGAGCATCTTCGCAATTTTCTGCGCCTAGCTCAAAGGCGTTAAAGAAAAGCACTCTTGGGAGATAACCCAATGTTTTATTTTCAGTATTTTTTCTTTTATTTGAGTCTTGGAAGTCATTACTACTGTAATGACCACTCCTTATCATTTTTATTTCATTGTTGTGCCAAGAGAAGCCTCTAATTCGAGTGAGGTAAAGATTTGGGGAAGTTGCTGTCCTGAAACTGTTTTCGGTGCTGCACCGTAAAAATTCGTATAAATTCTCTGTATATCTTTTGGACCTGCGATTTCTTGTGCATATGCCCCAGGTTATATCCAAACTTTCGTTAGTTGAACACTTTTTGATTTGAGCAACAGAAAACCCCTCAAAAATTCGACCTTTGTCAGCTGTTCTATCTTGATAGATTTCTGCCACTATTTGTTTTTGCCGCTTTATCACTTTCCTTTGAGTTCTTTTTATCACGAAACTTTTGGGGAAGTCGCTACAGTAGTATATGCTATATATGTGGTGGTTTTGTGTTGAAACCTGAAGCAAAAAGAGGTTGATTATATGTTATGCTACACTAATGTTGCTAATAGATTTGTGTATAGTTTTGTATGAAGGAAGTTTTCAAGTGTATGGATCGGAGAATGATGAGATGAGTTGAAGAATGGACAAAAGCTCAAGCTTGGGGATGCCCATGTATCACCCCAAGAAATATCCAAGAAGTACAAGCATCAAAGCTTGGGGATGCCCCCGAGGCACCCCTTCTTCATCGGCAAAAATCAGGTCACCTTTCAAGACACTATATTTTTATTGCTTCATGCACTATGTGTTTTTCTTGGAGCGTCAGTTGTTTTTGCTTTCAGTTTTCTTTTATTTTGTTTGCTGCAATAAATGGTTAGATCACATCATGTTTCTTTTGGAGGAGATGAACTCGCTTTTCATTTGCCAAGAACACTCTAGTTTTCACTCTCATCGTTCAATGAGTGTTCTCTTTTTCTGCTACTGCGTTTAGCTTGCATTTTACGCCTTGATTTTTGTTCAGATCTTGCTTTATCTTTTCATCAAGGTGTTTCTTTGCCTCTGATCTTTATTGGTTTTCATCAAAAGAGGTGTTTATAAAAATTTCAAATGGTGTTGGAAAAGAGAAAAAGCTTTATGCAAAATAGTGGTACAAGAAGGAGCTTGTGTAGACTACGGCCTAGGCTTTTTCATGTCATGCTTGATATCTTTTTGATAGTATGCTTAGTGGTTTTTCTGTAGCATGACTTGTCTCAAATAACTGAGATTGCTTAATGAGCCTTTGAAAAAAATCATGCGTTGTTTTTATTGTTTGGAAGCATTATTTTGGTTTTCTCCTTGATGCTTTATTTGGGTTAACTTGGCGCATGCTCACACATGTTAGACTCTTACAAAAGTCGCCAATAGCCTCTATGATCATTTAGTTTTTGACTTTTGATGCCATCTTATGCTTCTTTTAATGTCGCTTTGCATGATTATGGCCGTTATTGCTCTCTTAGTTGGTCGCTCCCAGTCTTTTGCTAGCCCTCGCCTTGTACTGAGTATGAGCTCTACTCATGCATCCAACTCCTAAAAACCAAAGTTTTCCAAAGTGTCCACCATACATACCTACTAGCAATTTGCTATTCCAAGTAAATTTGACTTGCTTTTATTTTCTCTTCAAATTAAACTCTTACCAGTGTTATGCAAAAATTGGTCAGTAAAGCTCTCACGAACCGGAAGGCACACTTTACTTTTTCCTGTTCTAAAAAATTTGACATTGTGGTCTCTTATGTTGAGTTGTTATGCTTGCAAGTTGTAAGTTGGATACAAGCCCAGCCATGCAGTCATGGGGCAAGCTTTCAACATTGCACTTCTCTTTTGAGTTGATATCGTGATCTTTTGTTTATGGATGCCCGCGATGTGAAATGAATTGGGAATTTTGTGGGGATCATGGAGTTTGTTTATGTGTTAGGGAAACGACTGGGCCGCCAATCTAAGCCATGCATAATTCATGGTGGAAATTTGCAGCATACCCATGGTGGACATTCGACGACGCATCTCAAAATAAAAAGCTATACAAATGGTAAATAAAAGAGATGCCGAGGTGTTCATTGTCTGCTTGTCCTATCATTTTGATGTGGGCTTGTTCCATGTCATCGGGCACGGAGGTACCCCGTTGGCGGTTCTCGATGATACATATATACTTACAATGACAAGAGCCTTGCTTGGGACTCTAAGTTGAGTAGCATGAGGTTTGGGTACTCGTATTCATGGGACACGAGGTTTTTGACTTATGATTTGTCAAGCATATGCATCACAATTGTTCTCGCATTAACTTTAACCATTCAATATGCTTATGATGGGGGCAATGAGAGCTCAAAGCCGGTAAGTACCATAATTTTTGAAGGTCTATAAAACTTGCAATCACTGCTTTCCTCCGCGAAGGGCCTTTCTTCTACTTTTATGTTGAGTCACCACCTTCTATCTTTATGCACCATTAAGAGAGCATAGTTGTCATTCTTAGTATAATGTGCATTGTCCCAAAGTTTTCATTGATTGATTCATATTGTTGGTTTCACTTGTTCTTAAATTATTTGTATCTAGTCGCCCTCTTAAACTTGAAGGTGTCCTATGCATTTATGTTTTGCTCTCTATGAAGGACAAGCTGAAAACCATTTGTATGTTTTTCCTTATGATTTGAACACACGTTTGACTTTCATTGTTTCATTTTCATGATCTTTTGTTTGTGTTCATTTGCATGTTATAACATGGTTGCTAAGTTCTTATTGTCAAGATTATATCTTTCATGCCCATGTTTTAAGTTCTTATGATCCCGGCTCACAAATGCTTACATATATGATCAAGATTGTGTAGGTACATGTCACCTCAAAACTTATTCTTTTCTTATCACTTACCTACTCGAGGACGAGCAGGAGTTAAGCTTGGGGATGCTTGATACGTCTCAAACGTATCTATAATTTTTGATGCTCCATGCTTGTTTTTACACCATTTGCCTTGTGTTTCGTTACACTTCGTGGCGTTTTTATGCGATTTCCGGAACTAACCTATTGACAAGATGCCACAGTGCCAGTTCCCTGTTTTCTGCTGTTTTTGGTTTTCAGAAAAGCTACACAGGAAATATTCTGGGAATTGGACGAAACAAGTTCCAGAACTCCTATTTTTCCCGGACGAAGGACGAGGACCGAAAGAGAGCCGGAGGGGGGCCAGGGGCCAGCCTCACACCAGGTGGGCGCGGCCCAGCCCCTGGCCATGCCCCCTATGGGTGAGGAGCCCCTGGCTGCCCCCTGACGACACCCCTTCGCCTATATAAAGCCTCGGGACGGAA
Organism: Dactylis glomerata; assembly: GCA_007115705.1. NCBI lineage: Eukaryota > Viridiplantae > Streptophyta > Magnoliopsida > Poales > Poaceae > Dactylis > Dactylis glomerata. Next base: position 77,100 of record QXEO01000228.1, on the reverse strand, counting down.
AACCCTAGGAGAGTCGGCGAAATTTCCAGAACAGTTCCGCAGCGCCGCCGCCGTCGAAGCCAAATTTCGGGGGACAGAAGTCTCTGTTCCGGCACCCTGCCGGGACGGGGAAGTGCCCCCGGAGCCATCTCCATCGGTCTCTGCTGGCGCCAAGTTGACGTGGGAAAGTGTAGTTGATGTGGGAGCTTCTTCTTCTTCAATCCCAGGCAACGGTGCCAGAAAATTAGCTTGATGCGTGGTGAATGACCAGCCCGTTGGGAACCCCAAGAGGAAGGTGTGATGAGTATAGCAGCTAGTTTTCCCTCAGTTAAGAAACCAAGGTTTGTCGGTCAGGAGAAGAGCGGGCAATAATGACTGAAGGTGATGCTTGCTAGTTTGCGACAGCTTCGGACAACTTATATATGGCGCCTCGTCCAAGCTTTGCTTGCTAGCTGCAACACGGAACCTGCACACAACACAACCAAGTACTTTGTTCCCAACTTACGATGAGGTTGTCAATCTCACCGGTTTGCTTGAAACATAGGGTTATGAGCGTATCGAGTGGAAAACAGTAGAGTATGCGAGTAAAGTAAACAGTGCGAGTAAAGTAAATAGCGCGAGTAAAGTAAACATGTGATAGCAATATGATGGAAATAGGACCGGGGTCCACAGTTCACTAGTGGTGTCTCTCCATAAGATAAATAGCACATGCTGGGTAAACAAATTACAGTTGGGCAATTGATAGAATAAAGATAAACGTGATATGTCAAGAAGATCACTACGAGATTTACTCTGGGCATTACAACAAAATACATAGACCGCCATCCAACTGCATCTATGACTAATAATCCACTTGTGGCGAATCAATCCGAGAACTCCACAAGTATTAAGTTGCGAACAACAGATAATTGCATTAAGCAAAGTGTGTAATGTAAACAAAGCATATGCCCTTGAGCATATGAATGTTGTTTTCTCCCTAGTAGCAACAACACATCTACAACCTTAGAGGTTTCTGTCACTCCCCCAGGTTAAATAGAGGCATGAACCCACTATCGAGCATAAATACCTTGGAGTCACTAGCAACTACTCGGCCAAGATAGCTACTAACAACGGAGAGCATGCAAGATCATAAACAACATAGAGATAACATAAGATATATTTCAGTATAGCAAATCAATCATAACACCAATATTCATCGGATCCCAACAAACCAAACATGTAGAATTACATAACGGTGATCTCAATCATGTAGGGCAGCTCATGAGATCTAAACATGAAGCACATGGTGGAGAAGACAACCATCTAGCTACTGCTATGGACCCATAGTCCAAGGTAGACTACTCACTCATCGCTCCGGAGGCAAGCATGGCGATGAAGAAGACCTCCGGTGGCGATTCCCCTCTCTGGCAGGGTACCGGGAAGAGCTTCTGGACCCTCCCGATCTCAGGTCGACGACGACGGCGGATCGCGATGTGTTTCTGGAAAATTGATTGGGTACTTAGGTTTTTCCCGTCGGGGGGTCTTTATAGGCGAAGGGGCAATGTCAGAGGTGAAGCCAGGTGGCCTCACACTAGGGCGGCGCGGGCCAGGCCCTGGCCGCGCCGGCCTGGCGTGTGGGGCCCCTGTGGCTCCCCTCCTACTCTCCTTCGGATCTCTGGAAGCTCCCGGACAAAATAAGACTTCAGGAACTTGTTTCGTCCAATTCCGAGAATATTTCCTGTGTATCACTTCTGAAACACAAAAACAGCAAAAAATAAGGGAACTGGCACTGTGGTGACTTGTTAGTAGGTTAGTTTCGGAAAATGCATAAAAGTGCCACTAAGTGTAATGAAACATTAGGCAAATGGTGTAAAAACAAGCATGGAGCATCAAAAATTATAGATACGTTGGAGACGTATCAAGCATCCCCAAGCTTAACTCCCGCTCGTCCTCGAGTAGGTAAGTGATAACAAAAGAATAATTTTTGAGGTGACATGCACCTACACAATCTTGATCATATATGTAACCATTTGTGAGCTGGGATCATAAGAACTTAAAACATGGGCATGAAGATATAATCTTGGCAATAAAAACTTAGCAACCATGTTGTAAACATGCAAATGAACACAAACAAAAGATCATGAAAATGAAACAATGAAAGTCAAACGTGTGTTCAAATCATAAGGAAAAACATACAAATGGTTTTCAGCTTGTCCTTCAAAGAGAGCAAAACATAAATGCATAGGACACCTTCAAGTTTAAGAGGGCGACTAGATACAAATAATTTGAGAACAAGTGAAACCAACAATATGAATCAATCAATGAAAACTTTGGGACAATGCACATTATACTAAGAATGACAACTATGCTCTCTTAATGGTGCATAAAGATAGAAGGTGGTGACTCAACATAAAGGTAAAAGAAAGGCCCTTCGCAGAGGGAAGCAGTGATTGCAAGTTTTATAACCTTAAAAAATTATGGTACTCACTGGCTTTGAGCTCTCATTGCCCCCATCATAAGCATCTTGAATGGTTAAAGTTAATGCGAGAACAATTATGATCCATATGCTTGACAAATCGTAAGTTGAAAACCTCGTGTCCCGTGAATACGAGTACCCAAACCTCATGCTACTTTACTTAGAGTCCCAAGCAAGACTCTTGTCATTGTAAATATATGCATATCATTGAGAACCGCCAATGGGGTACCTCCGTGCCTGATGACATGGAACAAGCCCACATCAAAATGACAGGACAAGCAGACAATGAACACCTCGACATCTCTTTTATTTGCCATTTGTTTAGCTTTTTATTGTGAGATGCATCGTCGAATGTTCACCATGGGTATGCTGCAAATTTCCACCATGAATTATGCATGGCTTAGATTAGCGGCCCGGCGTTTCTCTAACACATATACAAACTCCATGATCCCCACAAGATTCCCAATTCATTTCACACCGCGGGCATCCAGAAACAAAAGATCACGATATCAACTCAAATAAGAAGTGCAATGTTGAAAGCTTGCCCATGACTGCATGGCTGGGCTAGTCTCCAACTTACAACTTGCAAGCATAACAACTCAACATAAGAGACCACAATGTCAAAAAAATTAGAATAGGAAAAAGTAAAGTGTGCCTTCCGGTTCGTGAGAGCTTTACTGACTGAATTTCGCATAACACTGGTAAGAGTTTAATTTGAAGAGAAAATAAAAGCAAGTCAAATTTACTTCGAATAGCAAATTGCTAGTAGGTATGTATGGTGGACACTTTGGAAGACTTTGGCTTTATGAGTTGGATGCACGAGTAGAGCTCATACTCAGTACAAGGCGAGGGCTAGCAAAAGACTGGGAGCGACCAACTAAGAGAGCAATAATGGCCATAATCATGCAAAGCAACAAAGCGACATTAAAAGAAGCATAAGATGACATCAATAGTCAAAAACTAAATGATCATAGAGGCTATTGGCGACATTGTAAGAGTCTAACATGTGTGAGCATGTGCCAAGTCAACCCAAATAAAGCATCAAGGAGAAAACCAAAATAATGCTTCCAAATAATTAAAACAACGCATGATTTCTTTCAAAGGCTCATTAAGCAATCTTAGTTATTTGAGACAAGTCATGCTACAGCAAAATCACTAAGCATACCATCAAAAAGACATCAAGCATGACATGAAAAAGCCTAAGCCGCAGTCTACACAAGCTCCTTCTTCTACCACTTTTTTGCATAAAGCTTTTTCTCTTTTCCAACACCATTTGAAATTTTTATAAACACCTCTTTTGATGAAAACCAATGAAGATCAGAGGCAAAAATACACCTTGATGAAGAAATATGACAAGGTCTGAACGCAAATCAAGGCGAAAATGAAAACCAAAAGCAGTAGCGGAAAAAGAAGAACACTCGATAAACGATAAGAGTGAAAACGGAGTGTTCTTTGCAAATGTAAACGAGTACATCTCCTCCAAAGGAAATTTGTTGGGGTCCAACCATTTATTACAGCAAACAAAACAAACTAACAAAGAAAACTAAAACAACTGACGCTCCAAGAAAAACACATAGTGCATGAAGCAATAAAAATATAGTGTTTTGAAAGGTGACCTGATTTTTGCCGATGAAGAAGGGGTGCGTCGGGGGCATCCCCAAACTTTGACGCTTGTACTTCTTGGATATTTCTTGGGGTGATGCATGGGCATCCCCAAGCTTGAGCTTTTGTCCATTCTTCAACTCATCTCATCATTCTCCAATCCCTACACTTGAAAACTTTCTTCATACAAAACTAAACACAAATCTATTAGCAACATTAGTGCAAGCATAACATATAATCAACCTCTGTTTGCTTCAGGTTTCAACCCAAAACCACCACATATATAGCAAATACTACTGTAGCAACTTCCCCAAAAGTTCCGTGATCAAAAGAACTCAAAAGAAAGCGATTAAGCGGCAAACACAAATATTGGCAGAAATATGTCAAAACAGAACAGCTGACAAAGGCCGAATTTTTGAGGGGTTTTCTGTTGCTCAAATCAAAAAGTGTTCAACTAACGAAAGTTTGGATATAACCTGGGGCATATGCACAAGAAATCGCAGGTCCAAAAGATGTACAGAGAATTTATACGAATTTTTACGGTGCAGCACCGAAAACAGTTTCAGGACAGCAACATCCCCAAATCTTTACCTCACTCGAATTAGAGGCTTCTCTTGGCACAAAAACAAAATAAAAAGGATAAGGAGCAATCATTACAGTAGTAATGACTTCCAAGACTCAAATAAAATAAAAAGTACTGAAAATAAAACATTGGGTTATCTCCCAAGAGTGCTTTTCTTTAACGCCTTTGAGCTAGACGCAAAAAATTGCGAATCAAGTAATAATGAAAGGGGGATCATGATCCACTATAGGAATAAAGAAATGAATACTATCCAATTGAAGTTTTGAGTATCCCTTGTAGTCACGCTTTGGTACACTATTTTCATCAAAACGATTTTCAGGACAAATCCAACTAAAATTGGTTACCAAGGCATTATGAATTCCTACAAGCTTACAATGTATTGGCAATCTAGAGTCTTCGTTGGGTGTACCAACAATTTCAACAGGCGAGCCAAGCTTATTAAACTTCTTAAAAACATTCCTAGCCTCAATTGCAACATCTCTAAATTCTATGCGCAAGGTTTCCAAGATAAAAGCTTTCTTTTCGGGATCCTCAATTTCGTGAAGCTTAAGGAACATGTATTGCATGAAAGGATTAAGACTAGCAAACCTAGCTTCTAACATGTGAACTAAATAGGCAGAAGCAACTTCATAACTAGGAGCTAGCTCAACCAAAGACTTTTCCTCAACTTCCTTATGCATACTAATGTGATTAAAGAACTCCTCAACGTTACTTTTTCCAATAATTGAACCACTACCTACAGAGAGGTCCTCCAGAACGTACTTAGCGAACAGGATGATGAACTAAAAGTAAAGAAATAACAACTACCAAGGATTCTAATTTTTTTGGGTTTTTTGATATAAAATGATGCAGGTAAAATAAATAAAGTAAAGCAAAACAATAACAAAGTAAAGGATATGTGTGCGAAAACTCCCCTCGCAGAAGTCTTCCACTCTTCCCCGGCAACGGCGCCAGAAAATTAGCTGCTGGCGCCAAGTTGACGTGGGAAAGTGTAGTTGATGTGGGAGCTTCTTCTTCTTCAATCCCCGGCAACGGCGCTAGAAAATTAGCTTAATGCGTGGTGAATGACCAGCCCGTTGGGAACCCCAAGAGGAAGGTGTGATGAGTATAGCAGCTAGTTTTCCCTTAGTTAAGAAACCAAGGTTTGTCGGTCAGGAGAAGAGCGGGCAATAACGACTGAAGGTGATGCTTGCTAGTTTGCGACAGCTTCGGACAACTTATATATGGCGCCTCGTCCAAGCTTTGCTTGCTAGCTGCAATGCGGAACCTGCACACAACACAACCAAGTACTTTGTTCCCAACTTACGATGAGGTTGTCAATCTCACCGGTATGCTTGAAACAAAGGTTATGAGCGTATCGAGTGGAAAACAATAGAGTATGCGAGTAAAGTAAACAGTGCGAGTAAAGTAAACAGGTGATAGCAATATGATGGAAATAGGACCGGGGTCCACAGTTCACTAGTGGTGTCTCTCCATAAGATAAATAGCACATGCTGGGTAAACAAATTACAATTGGGCAATTGATAGAATAAAGATAAACGTGATATGTCAAGAAGATCACTACGAGATTTACTCTGGGCATTACAACAAAATACATAGACCGCCATCCAACTGCATCTATGACTAATAATCCACTTGTGGCGAATCAATCCGAGAACTCCACAAGTATTAAGTTGCGAACAACAGATAATTGCATTAAGCAAAGTGTGTAATGTAAACAAAGCATATGCCCTTGAGCATATGAATGTTGTTTTCTCCCTAGTAGCAACAACACATCTACAACCTTAGAGGTTTCTGTCACTCCCCCAGGTTAAATAGAGGCATGAACCCACTATCGAGCATAAATACCTTGGAGTCACTAGCAACTACTCGGCCAAGATAGCTACTAACAACGGAGAGCATGCAAGATCATAAACAACATAGAGATAACATAAGATATATTTCAGTATAGCAAATCAATCATAACACCAATATTCATCGGATCCCAACAAACCAAACATGTAGAATTACATAACGGTGATCTCAATCATGTAGGGCAGCTCATGAGATCTAAACATGAAGCACATGGTGGAGAAGACAACCATCTAGCTACTGCTATGGACCCATAGTCCAAGGTAGACTACTCACTCATCGCTCCGGAGGCAAGCATGGCGATGAAGAAGACCTCCGGTGGCGATTCCCCTCTCCGACAGGGTGCCGGGAAGAGCTTCTGGACCCTCCCGATCTCGGGTCGACGACGGCGGTGGATCGCGATGTGTTTCTGGAAAATTGATCGGGTACTTAGGTTTTTCCCGTCGAGGGGTCTTTATAGGCGAAGGGGCGATGTCTGAGGTGGAGCCAGGTGGCCTCACACCAGGGCGGCGCGGGCCAGGCCCTGGCCACGCCGGCCTGGCATGTGGGGCCCCTGTGGCTCCCCTCCTACTCTCCTTCGGATCCCTAGAAGCTCCCGGACAAAATAAGACTTCAGGAACTTGTTTCGTCCAATTCCGAGAATATTTCCTGTGTATCACTTCTGAAACACAAAAACAGCAGAAAACAGGGAATTGGCACTGTGGCGACTTGTTAGTAGGTTAGTTCCAGAAAATGCATAAAAGTGCCACTAAGTGTAACGAAACATTAGGCAAATGGTGTAAAAACAAGCATGGAGCATCAAAAATTATAGATACGTTGGAGACGTATCAGTCTCCATCGCCGTCTCCGCCGTCTCCATCGACCTCACCGCCATCTCCATCAACCTTGCTGTCTCCTATGACGAGGAGGGAGTAGTTCTTCCCTGGGGCTGAGGGCTCTACCGGTAGCTATGTGGTTCACCTCTCTCTCCCACTGATGTGATCTTTATGTGATCATGAGCTTTGTATCATGTTGAATAAGTAGATGTTACTCTTCTTCATTATGTGTACTCTAGTGTGTTATTAAAGTAATCTATTCCTCCTGCCATGGTGTAACGGTGATAGTGCGTGCATCATGGTGGTACTTGGTCTAGGCTACGATTGTGATCTCTTATGGATTATGAGAATAATTATCACTATGATAGTATTGAAGTGATCTATTCCTCCTTTCATGGTGTAATGTTGACAGTGTGTGCACCGTGTTAGTACTTGGTCTAAGTTGCAATAATTTCTATCTTGAGTTGTGATTTGATTTGGATATCTCTATGAGTGGTGTTTGTCAAGTACTTGATGAACTTTGAGGAGTGCTTCGTAGCCCTACGCAATGATTAGTGTTATTCAATAGAAGAGTAATTCAGAGTACCATAGTGAAGAGAAGTTATCTATTGGTTCAATTATGTTATATTTGTTGGGAGTGTATCCACTAGTGAAAGTATGATCCCTAGGCCTTGTTTCCAAGCATTGCACACCGTTTACTTCCTGTTTTGTTACATGTTTGCTCGCAGCGATACTTATTTCATATTACAGTTGCTACTCATAATCATCACAACCGCTTGTATTTCACTATCTCTTCGCCGAACTAGTGCACCTATACATCTGACAAGTGTATTGGGTGTGTTGGGGACATAAGAGACTTTCTGTATCGTAATTGCAGGGTTGTTTGAGAGGGATAGCTTTGACCTCTTCCTCCCTGAGTTCGATAAACCTTGGGTGATCCACTTAAGGGAAACTTGCTGCTGCTCTACAAACCTCTCCACTTGGAGGCCCAACACTGTCTACAAGAACAGACGCGTGCGTAGACATCACAGTTATCTGTTGTTCGCAACTTAATACTCAAGGGGTCCTCGGATTGATTCCCCGTGGGTGGATTATTAGTCATAGATGCAGTTGGATGGCGGTCTATGTATTTTGTTGTAATGCCCAGAGTAAATCTCATAGTGATCCTCTTGACATATGCATGTTATCTTTATTCTATCAATTGCTCAACTGTAATTTGTTTACCCAGCATGTCGTTATTTATCTTATGGAGAGATGATACGTCTCAAACGTATCTATAATTTTTGATGCTCCATGCTTGTTTTTACACCATTTGCTTAGTGTTTCGTTACAATTCGTGGCATTTTTATGCATTTTCCTGAACTAACCTATTAATGAATTGCCATAGTGCCAGTTCCCTATTTTCTGCTGTTTTTGTGTTTCAGAAAAGTTACACAGGAAATATTCTCGGAATTGGACAAAACAAAAGCCAAACATCCAGAAATTTACCGAAGCTTCCAGAGAACCAAAGAGGAGACGGAGTGGGGCCATAGGCCGGCCACACAGTAGGGCGGCGCGGCCCAGGCCCTGGCCGCGCCCCCTATGTGTGAGCCCGCCTCGGTCCACTTCTGATGATGCCCCTTCGCCTATAAAGACCCCCCGACGGGAAAAACCTAAGTACCCGATCAATTTTCCAGAAACACATCACGATCCGCCGCCATCGTCGACCCGAGATCGGGAGGGTCCAGAAGCTCTTCTCGGCACCCTGCCGGAGAGGGGAATCGCCACCGGAGGTCTTCTTCATCGCCATGCTTGCCTCCGGTGCGATGAGTGAGTAGTCTACCTTGGACTATGGGTCCATAGCAGTAGCTAGATGGTTGTCTTCTCCACCATGTGCTTCATGTTTAGATCTCGTGAGCTGCCTTACATGATCGAGATCACCATTATGTAATTCTACATGTTGTGTTTGTTGGGATCCGATGAATATTGGTGTTATCATTGAGTTGATGTGTTGAATATTATCTTATGTTATCTCTATGTTGTTTATGATCTTGCATGCTCTCCGTTGTTAGTAGCTATCTTGGCCGAGTAGATACTAGTGACTCCAAGAGGGGGTATTTATGCTCGATAGTTTGGTTCATGCCTCTATTTAATCTGGAGGAGTGACAGAAACCTCTAAGGTTGTAGATGTGCTGTTGCCACTAGAGAGAAAACAACATTCTTATGTCCAAGGATATATGCTGTTTTACATTACACACTTTGCTTAATGTAGTTATCTATTGTTCGCAACTTAATACTTGTGGGGTTCTCGGATTGATTCCTCGCGAGTGGATTATTAGTCATAGATGCAGTTGGATGGCGGTCTATGTATTTTGTTGTAATGCCCAGAGTAAATCTCATAGTGATCCTCTCGACATGTGCACGTTATCTTTATTCTATCAATTGCCCAACTGTAATTTGTTTACCCAGCATATGTTATTTTATCTTATGGAGAGACACCACTAGTGAACTGTAGACCCCGGTCCTATTTCCTTTATATTGCTAGCACCTGTTTACTTTATTCGCATACTACTATTGCTTTCCACTCGATACGCTCATTCCTTTGTTTACAGCAAACCGGTGAAATTGACAACCTCATCATAAGTTGGGAGCAAAGTATTTGGTTGTGTTGTGTGCAGGTTCCGCGTTGCAGCTGGCAAAGCAAAGCACTGGACGAGGTGCCTTATAAATTGTCCACAGCTGTCGTGAAGCTAGTCAGCATCACCTTCTTGAGTTTGGCTTTTTCCTGGAGTCGATATACCTTGGTTTCTTACTGAGGGAAAATTTGCTACTGTGATCATCATACCTTCCTCTTGGGGTTCCCAACTGGACGGTGAAATTACATCAACACCGTGCCGCATCAAGCAATAATTTTCTAGCGCCGTTGCCGGGGAAAAAGAAGACTTCTGCAAGGGGAGTTTCGCACGCACATCCTTTACTTTGTTTTAAGTTCTGCTTTATTTTTTTTACTTGCATCATTTTATCAAAAACACAAAAAAATTAGTTTCCTTTATAGCTGTTACTTTATTACTTCTAGTTCATTATGTTGTTTCCTAAGTACGTTTTGGAGGACCTCTCAGTAGGTAGTGGTTCTATTATTGGGAAAAGTAACATCGAGGAGTTCTTTAATCATATTAGTATGCATGAAGATGTTGAGGAAAAGTCTTTGGCTGAGCTTGCTCCTAGTTATGAAGTTGCTTCTGCTTATTTAGTTCACATGTTGGAAGCTAGGTTTGCTAGCCTTAATCCTTTTATGCAACACATGTTTCTTAAGCTTCATGATATTGAGGATCCCAAAAAGAAAGCTTTTATCTTGGAAACTTTGCGTATAGAATTTAGAGATCTTGCCATTGAAGCTAGGAAAGTTTATAAGAGATTTAATAAGCTTGGCTCGCCTATAGAGGTTGTTGGTACAACCAATGAAGATTTTAGAGTACCAATACCTTGCAAACTTGTAGGAATTCATGATGCTTTGGAAAAGAATTTCAATTGGATTTCTCCTGAAAATCTTTTTGATCAAAGTAGTGTACCAAAGAGTGATCATAAAGGATCTTCAAAAACCCATTTGGACACAATTCAATTCATTGTTGAAAAGACTCCTACAATTGATCTTAATGCCTCTTTTGATATTACTTGATTCGCACTTTCTGCGCCTAGCTCAAAGGCGTTAAAGAAAAGCACTCTTGGGAGATAACTCAATGCTTTACTTTCAATTCTTTTTCTTTTATTTGAGTCTTGGAGTTATTACTACTGTAATGACCTCTCCTTATCATTTTTATTTCGTTTTTGTGCCAAGAGAAGCCTCTAATTTGAGTGATGTAAGATTTGAGGATGTTGCTGTCCTGAAACAGATTTCGGTGCTGCACCGTAAAAATTCTTGAAAATTATCAGTATATCTTTTGGACCTGCGATTTCTTGTGCATATGCCCCAGGTTATATACAAACTTTCATTAGTTTAACACTTTTTGATTTGAGCAACAGAAAACCCTCTAAAAATTCAACCTTTGTCAGCTGTTCTGTTTTGACAGATTTCTGCCATTATTTGTGTTTGCCGCTCGATCGCTTTCTTTTTTAGTTCTTTTGATCACGGAACTTTTGGGGAAGTTGCTACAGTAGTATATACCTTATATGTGGTGGTTTTGAGTTCAAACCTGAAGCAAAAAGGGGTTGATTCAATGTTATGCTTACACTAATGTTGCTAATAGAATTGTGTTGAGTTTTGTATGAAGGAAGTTTTCAAGTGTAGGAATTGGAGAATGATGAGATGAGTTGAAGAATGGACAAAAGCTCAAGATTGGGGATGCCCATGCACCCAAAAAATATTTAAGAGGTACAAGCGTCAAAGCTTGGGGATGCTCCCGAGGCACTCCTTCTTCATCGGCAAAAAATTAGGTCACCTTTCAACACACTATATTTTTATTGCTTCATGCACTATGCATTTTTCTTGGAGCGTTAGTTGTTTTAGTTTTCAGTTTAGTTTAGTTTGGTTTTCTGCAATAAATGGTTGGACCCCAACAAATTTCTTTTGGAGAAGTTGTCTTGCTTTTCATTTGCCAAGAACACTCCGTTTTTCACTCTTATCGTTCAACGAGTGTTCTCTTTTTCTGTTACTGCGTTTAGTTTTTGTTTTTCGTCTTGATTTGTGTTCAGATCTTGTTATATCTTTACATCAAGGTGTATTTTGATCTCTGGTCCATGTTGGTTTTCATCAAAAGAGCTACTTCAAAAAAAAGTTCGAATGGTGTTGGAAAAGAGAAAAAGCTTTATGCAAAGAAGTGGTACAAAAAGGAGCTTGTGTAGACTGCGGCCTATGCTTTTGCATGTCGTGTTTGATGTCTTTTTGATAGTATGCTTAGTGGTTTTTATATAGCATGACTTGTCTCAAATGAATGAGATTGCTTAATGAGCCTTTGAAAAAATCATGCGTTGTTTTAATTATTTGGAAGCATTATTTTGCTTTTCTCCTTGATTCTTTATTTGGGTTGACTTGGCGCATGCTCACACATGTTAGACTCATACAAAGTCGCCATTGCCTCTATGATCATTTAGTTTTTTACTTTTGATGCCATCTTATGCTTCTTTTAATGTTGCTTTGTCGCTTTGCATGATTATGGCCGTTATTGCTCTCTTAGTTGGTCGGTCCCAGTCTTTTGCTAGCCCTCATTTTGTACTGAGTATGAGCTCTACTCGTGCATCCAACTCCTAAAAACCAAGTTTGCCATTGTGTCCACTATAAATTCCTATGCATTGTATTTGCAAGCCATTCCAAGTAAATTTTCATGTGCTACCTTTCAAAAAAACCTTCAAAACAGTTCTCGTTTTGTGACACTGTTTTTAGCTCATGGGGACGTAGTGGTCGGATTTGTTATCTTCCATATTATTTTATTCCAAAAAGAAAAGAAAAAGAAAAAAAAGAAAGAAAAAAGGCACTCCTCCATGGCATGTGAATGTTGGTGGGCACCCGATGGAATCGGTTAGCCATGGTTTGTGAATGGGAAAAAGGTGGGGAGGAGTGCCAAGCTTTATAAAAGAGCACCAAAGTGCCAATCTCTCTCTCAAAAACTTGCTTCATTTTTGTATGGAAGATAGTAAGAACCCCATTGCCAGTCGTTGACAAAAACAACCACCCCTCAAAACCCAATTTTTATCTCTCTGTTTTACAAATGAAAAGCTCTAGCACATGTTTAATCACTGCTTCCCTCCGCGAAGGGCCTTTCTTTTACTTTTATGTTGAGTCACCACCTTCTACCTTTATGCACCGTCTAAGAGAGAATAGTTGTCATTCTTAGTGTAATGTGCATTGTACCAAAGTTTTCATTGATTGATTCATGATTTTGGTTTCACTTGTTCTTAAATTATTTGTATCTAGTCGCCCTCTTAAACTTGAAGGTGTCATATGCATTTATGTTTTGCTATTCCATGAAGGACAAGCTGAAAACCATTTGCTATGTTTTTCCTTATGATTTGAACACACGTTTGACTTTCATTGTTTCATTTTCATGATCTTTCATTTGTGTTCTTTTTCATGTTATAACATGGTTGCTAAGTTTCTTCTATCAAGATTATATCTTCCACGCCCATGTTTTAAGTTCTTTTGATCCCAGCGCACAACGCTTACATATATGGTCAAGATTGTGTAGGTGCATGACACCTCAAAAATTATTTCTTTTGTTATCACTTACCTACTTGAGGACGAGCATGAGTTAAGCTTGGGGATGCTGATACGTCTCAAACGTACCTATAATTTTTTATGCTCCATGCTTGTTTTTACACCATCTGCTTAGTGTTTCGTTACACTTCATGGCATTTTTATGCATTTTCTGAAACTAACCTATTAACAAGATGCCACAGTGCCAGTTCCCTGTTTTCTGCTGTTTTTGTGTTTCAGAAAAGTTACACAAGATATATTCTCGGAATTGGACAAAACAAAAGCCAAACATCCAGAAATTTACCGAAGCTTCCAGAGGACCGAAGAGGAGATGGAGAGGGGCCACGAGCCGGCCACACAATAGGGCGGCGCGGCCCAGGCCCTGGCCGCGCCCCCTATGTGTGGGGCTGCCTCGGTCCACTTCTGACGCTGCCCCTTCACCTATAAATACCCCCCGACGGGAAAAACCTAAGTACCCGATCAATTTTCCAGAAACACATCGCGATCCACCGCCATCGTCGACCTGAGATCGGGAGGGTCCAGAAGCTCTTCCCAGCACCCTACCGGAGAGGGGAATCGCCACCGGAGGAATTCTTCATCGCCATGCTTGCCTCCGGCGCGATGAGTGAGTAGTCTACCTTGGACTATGGGTCCATAGCAGTAGCTAGTTGGTTGTCTTCTCCACCATGTGCTTCATGTTTAGATCTTGTGAGCTGCTTTACATGATCAAGACTACCTTTATGTAATTCTACATATTGTGTTTGTTGGGATCCGCTGAATATTATCTTATGTTATCTCTATGTTGTTTATGATCTTGCATGCTCTCCGTTATTAGTAGCTATCTTGGCCGAGTAGATACTAGTGACTCCAAGAGGGGGTATTTATGCTCGATAGTTGGGATCATGCCTCTATATAATCCGGGGGAGTGACAAAAACCTCTAAGGTTGTAGATGTGTTGTTGCCACTAGGGAGAAAACAACATTCTTATGTCCAAGGGCATATGCTTTGTTTACATTACACACTTTGCTTAATGCAGTTATCTGTTGTTCGCAACTTAATACTCAAGGGGTCCTCGGATTGATTCCCCGTGGGTGGATTATTAGTCATAGATGCAGTTGGATGGCGGTCTATGTATTTTGTTGTAATGCCCAGATTAAATCTCATAGTGATCCTCTTGACATATGCACGTTATCTTTATTCTATCAATTGTCCAACTGTAATTTGTTTACCCAGCATGTTGTTATTTATCTTATGGAGAGACACCACTAGTGAACTATGGACCCCGATCCAATTTCCTTTATATTGCTATCACCTGTTTACTTTACTCGCACTGTTTACTTTCTCGCATACTACTATTGTTTTCCACTCGATACGCTCATTCCTTTGTTTACAGCAAACCGGTGAGATTGACAACCTCATCGTAAGTTGGGAGCAAAGTTATTGGTTGTGTTGTGTGCAGGTTCCGCGTTGCAGCTGGCAAAGCAAAGCACTGGATGAGGCGCCTTATAAATTGTCCGGAGCTATCGCGAAGCTAGCAAGCATCACCTTCTTGAGTTTGGATTTTTCCTGGATACGATAAACCTTGGTTTCTTACTTAGAGAAAATTTGCTACTGTGCTCATCATACCTTCCTCTTGGGGTTCCCAACTGGACGGTGAAATTACATCAACACCGTGCCGCATCAGTCGCCTCCAACGGGCAGATTTCAAGTTGGCCTATAAATAGTCGTCCCCTACCTCAGATTTGAACTACCTCGTCCACACTCTCTCTCCTCCATTAATGCAGAGCTTCAGCTCCATAGATCTCCTTCCCTAGCCAACCAAATCCCTCAAGATTTGGTAGATTGGGAGAGGAGCCCTAGATCTACAATCCTACCCAAGTGATTTGTGTTTACTTCACTTCCTCCGTGGAACTTGCCTTGGTCAAGAGAGGTCACCTCAAAGATTCCTCCGTGTAAAAGCTTTGTAGTTTTCTTGTTGGGAGCCTCCAATTGAGTTGTGGAGTTGTGCCCTAACCTCCGTGTAAGGGTTTCGGTCGGTGCCCCCAATACCACCGCTTAGTGGAAACGAGCTAGCCTCCGTGGCTTGCTCACTGGAGAACAAGGTGAGCCTTTGTGGCATTCGTGGACTCCGTGTCGCCACACCTCTCCAACGTAGACGTACTTCCCCTCAAAAGGAAGGAACTATGCGAATACATCCTTGTGTCTCCGGTCTCCACTTTTCGGTTACTCCTTACCCTTACATGTTTCTTGCTTGTGTTTTGCTTACTTGCTTGCTTGTCACTCTTAGGAAATTCATGTAGTTGCACATCTAGTGAATTTACTTTGTGTCAAGCCTTAAAATTGAAAAAGATAAAAAAAATTGTGTAGCGCCTATTCACCCCCCCCCCCCTCTAGTCGCCCCTTAAGATCCTTTCAATTGGTATCAGAGCAAGGGCTCTTTGATTGGGCTTAACTGCCTAAGAGATAATGGGTGATACGTCTTAAACGTATCTATAATTTTTGATGCTCCATGCTTGTTTATACACCATTTGCTTTGTGTTTTGTTACACTTTGTGGCATTTTTATGCATTTTCTGAAACTAACCTATTAACAAGATGCCACAGTGCCAGTCCCAGTTTTCTGCTATTTTTGTGTTTCAGAAAGTTACACAGGAAATATTCTCGGAATTGGATGAAACAAAAGCCGAACCTCCTATTTTTACCGAAGCTTCGCGAAGACCGAAGTTGAGACAGAGGGGGGCCAGCCTCACCACCAGGGGGCACAGCCCAGCCCCTGGCTACACCCACCTGTGGTGAGACCACCTGGTCCCACTTCTGACGATGCCCCTTCGCCTATAAAGTCCCCTCGATGGGAAAAACCTAAGGGATGGATCTCTTTTCCATGAAACATACTGCAAGCCACCGCCATCGCCATCGCGAGATCGGGAGGATCCAGGAGCTCTTCCCGGCACCCTGCCGGAGAGGGGAATCCCTGCCGGAGGCCTTCTACACCACCATGGTCGCCTCCGGAGTGATGTGTGAGTAGTCTACCTTGGACTATGGGTCCATATCAGTAGCTAGATGGTTGTCTCCTCCACCATGGGTTTCATGTTTAGATCTTGTGAGCTGCCCTACATGGTCAGGATCATCTTTATGTAATCATACATGTTGTGTTTGTTGGGATCCGATGAGTATTGGTACTATGTGATGTTGATGTGCTGAATATATATCTTATGCTATCTCTATGTTGTTTATGATCTTGCATGCTTTCCGTTGCTAGTAGCTATCTTGGCCGAGTAGATGCTAGTAACTCCAAGAGGGAGTATTTATGCTCGATAGTTGGGTTCATGCCTCTATTTAATCTGGGGGAGTGACAGAAACCTCTAAGGTTGTAGATGTGTTGTTGCCACTAGGGAGAAAATAACATTCTTGTGTCCAAGGACATTTGCTTTATGTACATTACGCACTTTGCTTAATGCAATTATCTGTTGTTCGCAACTTAATACTCAAGGGGTCCTCGGATGATTCCCCGCGAGTGGATTTTTAGTCATAGATGCAGTTGGATTATGGTCTATGTATTTTGTCGTAATGCCCAGAGTGAATCTAATAGTGATCCTCATGACATATGTACATTATCTTTACTCTATCAATTGCCCAACTGTAATTTGTTTACCCAGCATGTGTTATTTATCTTATGGAGAAACACCACTAGTGAACTATGGACCCCGGTCCAATTTCCTTTACATTGCTATACCATTTTACTTTTACTCGCTCTGTTTACTTTCTTGCATACTATTATCCTATTACCACTCGATACGCTCAATCCTTTGTTTACAGCAAACCGGTGAGATTGACAACCTCATCGTAAGTTGGGAGCAAAGTTCTTGGTTGTGTTGTGTGCAGGTTTCACGTTGCTGCTAGGTGAAGACACACCAGCAATATTTCTGGCGCCATTGTCCGGAGTGTCACGAAGCTAGCAAGCATCACCTTCTGAAGTTTGGCTTTCTCCTACTGGTTCGATAAACCTTGGTTTCACAACTAAGGGAAGACTTGCTACTGTGCTCATCATACCTTCCTCTTGGGGTTCCCAACGGGCTGTTACTACATGCCATCAAGCAGTTTTCTGGCACCGTTGCCAAGGAATAAGAAGACTTCTGCAAGGGGAGTCTCTCATGCACAATCTTTTACTTTGTTATAGTTTTACTTTATTTTATTTTTGCTTGCATCGTTTTGTCAAAAATACAAAAAAAAAGCTTCCTTTATAGTTGCTTTTATTTACTTGCTCTTAGTTTTGCTAGAATGGGTACTCCTGAAAACACCAAGTTGTGTGACTTTACTAGCACCAAAAACAATGATTTTATCTGCACTCCTATTGTGTCACCTGCTCCCGAGGCAAATTTTTATGAGATCAAACCTGCTTCATTGAATCTTGTTATGAAAGAGCAATTTTCTGGTGCCAGTTCTGATGATGTTGTAGCTCATCTCAACAATTTTGTTGAGCTATGTGAGATGCAAAAGTATAAGGATGTAGACGGTAATATTATTAAGCTTAAGTTGTTTAATTCTCTTTAAGAGGAAGAGCTAAGGATTGGTTGCTATCTTTGCCTAAAAATAGTATTGATTCTTGGGATAAGTGTAAGGATGCTTTTATTGGAAAATACTATCCTCCTGCTAAGATTATAGCTTTGTGTAGTGATATTATGAAGTTTAGACAGTTTGATAATGAACATGTTGCTCAGTCTTGGGAAACAATGAAATCTATGATAAAGAATTGTCCCACTCATGGACTGACTACTTGGATGATTGTCCAAACTTTTTATGCAGGACTGAATTTTTCTTCAAGGAACCTACTGGATTCAGCTGCTGGAGGCACTTTTATGTCCCTTACCTTGGGTGCCGCAACAAAGCTTCTCGACAACATGATGGTAAATTATTTTGAATGTCACACTGAGAGAGCTCCACAAGGTAAGAAGGTAAATTCTGTTGAGGAAACCTCTTCCTTGAGTGATAAGATTGATGCTAGTATGCTTATGCTTTCTAATGATAGAACTCATGTTGATCCTAATAATGTTCCTTTGGCCTCTTTGGTTGCTCAAGAAGAGCATGTTGATGTAAACTTCATTAGAAATAATAATTTCAACAACAATGCTTATAGGAACAATTTTGCTAGTAACAATTATAGGCCGTATCCTTCTACCAATGGTAATGGTTACGGTAACTCTTATGGTAATTCCTCCAACAACACTAGGGGCGCACCCTCTAAGCTTGAAGTCATGCTCAAGGACTTCATCGGTAAGCAAACTGCTTTTAACAAGTCTGTTGAGGAAAAGTTAGGCAAAATTGATATTCTTACTTCTATAGTTGATAGCCTTGCTCTTGATGTTGAACTTATGAAACTAAAAGTGTTGCCTAATGAGGTGAAAGAAAGCAATACTTTTGCCGCTACTAATGCCATCCAAGTTAAAATTGATGAAAATGTTAGGATGTTAGCAGAATTGTATGCCAGGTGGGAAAGAGAAGATGAGATGGCTAGAAATATGAAGGTATGTACTATTACTACCTCTAATGATGTTGTTCCAAATACTAGCAATCCTCTTACTTTGATTGGTATAGAGAAAACTCCTACTCCTTATGCGAAAAAGCCCAAAACTGCAAAAACTTTTTCTCAAAAGAGTGCTAATTTTTTTTTGGAGTGTGGGAGATGATAGCTCTATTTCTTTTAATGATTTTGATGTTGATGGCTGCAATATATCTGAAGTTATTTTGTTCCTGCAAAAGCTTGCTTTGAGTCCTAATGCTAGTTCTTTGAATATTGCTTTTACAAATCATATTACCAATGCTCTCATGAAAATTAGGGAGGAAAAGTTGAAACAAAAAGCTTCTATTCCCAAGAATTTAGAAGATGGTTGGGAGCCCATCATCAATATGCATGTTAATGGTTTTGATTGCCATGCTTTATGTGATCCAGGTGCTAGTATTTCTATTATGCCTAGAAAGATTTATGACATTCTTGGTTTACCACCACTTGAAAAGTGTTATTTTGATGTTCCTCTTGCTGATGTTGCTAAGAAGAAACCTTTGGGAAGGATTAGTGATGTTCTTATTATGGTTAACAAAAACCTTGTTCCCGTTGATTTTCTTGTTATGGATGTTGAATGGAATGCTTCATGTCCTATTATTTTGGGAAGACCTTTTTTCGAACCGTAGGTGCCATCATTGACATGAAGGAAGGCACCATCAAATATCAATTCCCACTCAAGAAAGGTATGGAACACTTCCCTAGAAGTAGGAAGAAATTACTTTTTGACTCTATTCTTAGAGCAAATTATGAAGATGCTTCATCGCTTGATATTACTTGATTTGCACTTTTTGCGCCTAGCTCAAAGGCGTTAAAGAAAAGCACTCTTGGGAGATAACCCATTGTTTTATTTTCAGTACTTTTTCTTTTATTTGATTCTTGGAAGTTATTACTACTGTAATAACCGCTCCTTATTGTCGTCGTGGTGAAACAACATATGCCATGGGATGGCTTAAATGGGGGCCGAACTAGATGCTGGAGGATTCGGGAGAGGGGAACGAGCTAAAAAGCACGACAGAAAGGAACACAGGTCTACCCAGGTTCGGGGCTCTCGTAAGGAGATAACACCCCTACTCCTGCTCTACTGGTTATATATCTGGATCGATGGAGTATACAACAATGGTGCTTCCAAGCTCTCTGCTAGAGGAGGAAGATGAACTGCTAAGTGTAGGAACACAGAGTGACCAACCCCCTACTAGGGCTCCCTGTGCCACCTTATATAGTGGTGGACAGGGTTACAACGGTCACAAGAGACCAGAAGACACGAACTACACTCCAAATAGGACTTGCTGACGAAGGCAGAGACCCTTGACTTTCTCCCTGATTGCTCTCGATGGGACTCCACATCCCTGTACCTTGTACCTCTTGAACTGTGACCTTACCTCTGTGAGGTAAGGGCTGTACTTGTGCACAGAGTGGGTAGGTAGACCAGCACTGTGCACCCTGTCAACATGATACTTCTCCATACTGGGCAGAATCCCTCCTGGATTGTTGGGATAGGACACCTTAGTTGACTTATGTATCCCGGATATGACCGTTGGCCATATCCTGGACCTATATGCCGGACCAACGGCCTATGAAGGTCGGGTAATCCAGCTTACCCTGCTCCTGCACGATATAACATATAAGTTAGGCCGGCATATCTATGTATATGCTGGCATTCCTCAATAAGTATCCCGGTTATACCGGTATATCCGGACATTAGCCGGGATACACAAATATGCCGGCCTGGCCGATGCTCTTATATTCCGGCTAGGCCCTTCCTTGATGATCTGGCATAAAGTTAACCGTAGTCCTTGTATCTTTCTAGTCTCTTGACCCTACCGGGGGTCATCACCCCCGACATTAGTCCCCGAAGCTGTCGAGGTCCCCCAGTCTTGACTGAGGGGCCTTGGCAGGTTCAACACATCTTCTTTTCATTATATCTCGGCTCTATTGTTATATACCGACGATTAGATTATATGCTGGGACATCCGCACATATACCGGCTACTGTTTCTTCTCCAAAAGTTATTCCGGCCGGTCCCGGGGTATTCCGGACGGAACATATTCCCCGGGCAGTTATTCCGGCAAGACGAGACTTCCTTGAGAAGCCAAGCCCGACAGTTTGCATCGAAACTTGCAACTGCCCTGTTATCATGAACGGACATACGACGTGACGGTTCACAACGCCTTTACTTCAGGCCATCATTGCCTAGTGGCTCGGTTACTGTAACCGCCGCCCCACTCCGCGCCGCCACGTGGCGATCTCTCGCAGAAACGGTCGGGGTAGTGGAACACTCGCCACGATCCCCACGACCCTGGCCCCTTCGGTATAAATACGGGGGTGGGGGTAAACTTGCTCTTTTTACCCCCACAGTGCCTTCTTCTTCCTCCGCTCCTCTGCCTCTCGCGCTTCCTCGCTGGACGGAAGAACAGCGAAGGAGCACCGCCGCCGTCCTGCTCCACGCCGGCGCCGACGCTCGACGACGCCCGACGTTCCCGTCGACGACGCCACCGCCGCCTCTTCTCTTTACGACATTGCAGGAGGACCGGATCTTCCTCTGCACGCTCGCCGCCGCTCCATTGCCGCCGGCCAAGCTTCGGTGAGTTCATCCTCTGTTCTTCCTCTTTCATGCTTTTTCGCAGCCTTGTTCCGGTATCACTGCGCGCTCAGATCTTTAGCAGTTTCTCTTCATAGTATCTTCTTGCCTCGATTAGCATTGCCAGAGAAGCTCTTCTATGGTTCACAGATGTTCTTGTGTAGAGCTTATTTCCATGCTTTGTTTCCGGTTTTAACTGCGATGGTAGATCCCCTTTTCCTGCTAACTTCTGGGAGAGTGGTATGCCGGAGAGACTAACCTCCCCCTTTTCTCTGGCCTTGATAGGATTAACATCACGGGACTCCGGCTCTCACGCCTTGTTCCGGCCATCCAGATGGCTTCCTCAAGCATGACAGGTACCTCGGCCTCAGAGGAAGATAACTCGGCCCGGGTCCAAGGACGCTCCGGCTGGGAGGGGTCAGAGGTTACCCCGGCCGACATATCCTGGGTCACCTCCACCAGGAGAGTGCCGGAGGGTGTTGCATGCCGGCTACCTGCGGGAGAGACTGCGCCGGCACCTGAACCCGGCGAACGAGTCGTCTTCATCGCCCACTTCGAGCGGGGCTTTGGTCTGCCGGCATCGGACTTCTACCGGACTTCCTCGACACCTACGACCTGCAACCTCACCACATCCTGGCGAACGCGGTGATGATCCTCTCCGCCTTCGCCGCATTCTGCGAAGGCTTCGCCAGCATAGAGCCCTTCTCCCAAGCCTGGGCGAAGTACTTTCAACTACGGAAGCAAGTCATCCAAGAGCCGCCCCGGAGCAAGGATGACCCGCCGGAGACGGCCCAGGAGAAGAAGGACCGCCCCATGACCTTTTGTGGCGCGGCCACCATCATGTCCCGGAAGGGCTCGGACTTCCCCAAGGTGGAACTCCTCGAATCTTGCAAGAAGTGGCAGAAAAGCTTCTTCTACGTCAAGAACACCACCGACGTGGATCTGCTCAACCTGCCGCCATTTGTGGACGAGCCACCCTTGGCTATGAAGAATTGGACCTACAACCCGAAGAACTCGGTGATGCCGGTGAACGCGCTCCACCGGGTTAAGGGCGAGCTCCGGGATGCCGGCCTTACCCCTCAAGATCTAGTGGCATGCTTTATCAGCCAGCGCGTCTCTCCTCTGCAGCGCCGGTCACATAAAATCTGCCAGATGAGCGGGCCCATGGACCCCACCCGACATTCTACACACGAGCTGACTCCGGCCGACATTCTGCGGCGGATCAAGGACGTCTGCAAGTCCTCTCAGGCCACCTTTGCCTGGGGGCTAGAACCATACAGCCGGGATCGGCCCGCCCCAACGGTAAATACCTCGGCCAATACATACTCTCTTGTCTGGCATATAGACACTTATTATGCATGGCCCGAGATATTGTTATATGCCGACATACTTATAATGCTTGATCCGACATACTTCTTGCACCGGCATATTTCTTGCTTCTGATCCATTTTCTTTGCATTATGCAGAAGTTTAGCTTGCAGAGTATGGAGAACTCCCGGATCCAGATCGCGGCAGACCGCACTGCTGCGGATGTTGAAGATCCGGATCATTGGGACAAGGTTCCCCGGAACACCCGTGCTGCCTCTGCCGCGGGTAAGGCCTCTTCATCCCGGCATTTCACTCAAGACCGGAGTGATGATGACTCCGATGAAGACTGCCAGACGTTTATCTGCCCGACACCTCTTGCTTATGCTTTTCAAGAAACACCTGTTGCTTACGCCTTTCCAATGCCGTCCTCAGCTATCCCGGACGACATGGTTGTCGACGCCGCCCCTCTGAACCAGGGACCTCCTTCCACCGGTGGACGTGCCGGCCGGAAGCGAGGCGTGAAGCCCCAGCCCGACACACCTCAGCAACAGAAGAGGCAGAAGGTTGGCGTGCCTATTCCGAAGAAACAGAGGCCTGTTGCCTCGGGGTAAGTTTCTTTTGTTTGTATTTCCTCTGACATATCTCTTGCTTTGATTATTGACTTGGTGTTTTCTCTCTTTCAGGGCCCCTCTTGCGCCGGAACAAGCTTCTGGCTCGAGTGGCGGCCCGAAGGTTACCAAGCCGGCGGAAACTGCCACCTCTGACATACCATCTGCAAGTCACACGACCTCCCCGGCGCCGGCATCTTCGCCTGCGCCCGATAGACCTACCTCCCCGGCGAAGGACGATCCTCCGCCGGAGCAAGACAACTCTGCCCCCAACGTCCACATGGACTCGGGGGCTCAACAGGAACCTCCAGCTTCTGATGTCCATATGGACACAGGAGCCCAACAAGATGCCCCAGACTCCGGCGCGCCCATCAGCGGCGCCGGGACTACTGAGGATGCCGGCGCAAGCAACATGAGCGCCGGCACAGATATCAAAGGAAAAGGCCCTGCAGTGCCAGAAGTCCGGACTACTCCGGAACCTGCCTCTGCTGGCCAAGCTGCATCGGCCGCGCCGGAACAACCCGCACCCAAGACTCCCTCTGCTGAGAAGACTCCAGCACCAGCCAAGACCGCTGCCTCGGCCAAGACCTCCATCCCGGACAAGACCTCTGCCCCGGTCAAGTCCAGCACTCTCAAGATCCGGCCGACCAAGTCCGGCACACCATCCGCCGCCACTGCTCCCTCTAAAGCAGCGTCCCGGCCCAGCTCTGCCCTGGCCCTGCATCTTGGCAGGGCAGCAACCCGGCCTGGCTACCGGCCCAGCTTCTTCGACACGCCGGAACTTGAGGGCCGCGTCTCCCTGGAGACGAAAAGTGACCAGAGCCTTGGGTCTCTTAAAGAGCACTGTGTCAGGTGGAATGAGGCTGACAGCATGGACACTGCCGACTCCAGGAGCAAGAAATTGGCCGAAGCTTCGGCTACTGGCGATCCATCTGATATCCTGGCAGCAAAGCCCATTCCAATTGCCTGCGAACTCCTCAGTCTCCAGCAAAGACTTCATCGCCTGGCCGATGCCACCAACGTAAGTCTTTTGTATCTGTATACATATCCCCAGTCCCCGAAAATGTCGGCTGTCCGGGATACGGACATCCGGGATTTTCCAATACTCTTTTAGTTAGCTGTTCTCAAATTAACTGCCGATATATGAGCTCGATTCGAGCTTCAAATCCTAGTCACCGAGAGCCGGGATAGGTGCGCAGCACCTGTGCCGGGTCTTTATCTATTTCACATCTTAATTATTTTTCAAATCCTCTTGACCGAGATATAAGCTCGATTCGAGCTTCAAATCATAGTCACCGAGGGCCGGGATAGGCGCGCAGCACCTGTGCCGGGTCTTCAACAGCATGAATACTTCGTACAATCTTCAATTGTGCTGGCCTGCTAGACTTTTCTCATAACCTTTCAAATCCTAACACTTTTGCAGCGCATGAACAACACACGTGCCGACATGTTCCACGACTTGGTGTGCGAGCACCGGAAGTTATCTGACGCACATAGCAAGCTCCTGCTGGAACTGCGCGAGAAAGGTAAACTCATCCGACATATATGCCAAATGCCTTGCCTTCTTTTTTTTCTTCATACACCTTTTGCCGGCACACCTTAATATGCCGACACATAACCTTTTACTGTCATATCGCAGCTGGTGCCGAAGCCCAAGTCACCGAGCTTGTCAAGAGGGTGAAGGAGCTGACAGGTATGCCGGGTCATGCTGTCACCCAAATATACACTTTATACTTCAAATCCTTTATCTCTTGTCTATGTTTTCTATCTTCACATTATTTCGACTTCAAATCTTTTCAGATGATAAAGCTGCACTGGAGGCACGCCACCAGGACTGTACGTCCTCAGTGGATGTGGCCAAGCAACTGGACGACCGGGATGCCGCCCACAAGGTCGAGATAGAGCAGTTGAAGGGCCGGATTGCCGAGCTTCTGGAGGAGAAGGAGCAGAGGGAGGGCCAACTCAAAAAAGCCCAGGAGCTGCTTGTCACCTCCGAGACTGATGCCTCCAACGCCCATGCCGAATTGTCTAGCTTGAAGGAGCAGGCAACTAAATGGGAAGTTACAGTTGCACAGCTCAATGCCGACCTCGCCGGTAAGCTTCAAATCCTTTTTCCTTATCCTGCCCGACATATGATGATCCTTTCCGGCATAACCTATGCCGACATATTCTCCTCTTGCTAACATTATTTCTATTTCTCAGACATGTTTCCCGCTTCCGTCGAAGACGTTGAGAGGGCTCTGCAGTTGGATCGAGAGAACCGGGGTGTTCCGGTTGACTCGGCCAATTGGGACATGTCGGAACAATTGCTGGCCCTTCAATCCCGGAAGAACGCCATGACCCTCTACACGGAAGAACTTTTTCTTGGCGCCCAGGAGGCATATTCTGCCCTCTGGCCGGGGCAAAGGACCCCCACTGACCCCGTCGACCTCGGCAATGATCTGCAGCTCGCCAAGGTTCGCCTCCGGGAATGGCGGGATTTCGGCGCCCGGGTGGGAGCTGATGAAGCTCTCACCTACTTCCTCTCTTGGTATGAAAAAGCTGATCTGGAGACTTTGCGCACTGTGCGTGAAGGATCTATCTGGACCACGGATCCGGAACACATCCGGCGTCGGCGGGAACTGGCCCACAGTTATGTGGACTATGCCGACACCGATGCTTTTGTCCGGGACATCCGCGAGCCGGAGAAGACATCAGACGATGCCAAGGATGCTGCTGATGCTGAGGGCTCCGATTCCAGCCAAGACGAAGAGGAAGCTGAAGAGGCCGGCACTGATGCTCTGGAACAGGCATCTGTCCCGGGCGGAGGTGATGGCTCCATTCCATCTGCTGGGTCCGGCACTCCTGCAGCCGACATTTCCACTGCTACAGCTCCACCAGCCGGCGGCTCTGCTTCTGCCCCTGCTTCTTAACTTTGCCGTACCAAAAACTTTAAGGTTTATCAGATCCCCGGTATGCCGGGTGCAGATGTAATATATACTCTATTTCCCTTAAGTTTGCTAGCTGAACAAGTTTTAACTTGGTTTGCTTGATTATGAATGCCGGATCATCTTTTGGCTAAGTCACCGAGTTTGTTTTCCTGTTTCCTAAACTTCACAACCTTGGCTATTTGTCTACCTTTTTTGGCTTTCGACGTATGAGTCTCAAGGTTGCTTCATTAAACATACAGTACTTCAACTCTGAAACTTAGACTTCAAATCATCCGACATTTCAAGTTTTAACTTTAGCAACAACATAAATGTCGGTTCGCTTGCTTTACATTTCCTTAGCCGTTTTCCATGTGTAGACAATCTCCGGCATCTACTCTTGCTAGCCATGAAGCCGGGTTTCGGACAGCAGCTGAGTCGAAGATTGGCCATTGGTGCCGACACATTACTAGGCCGACATAGGAAATATTCAAATCAAGCCAGCCGGCATACAAATAAGAACTGAAAATAAACAACGATATATCTCGGAGGCAGTGCCCGATCTCTTCGGGATGCCGACATTTCATTCATTAGTCTTGTGCCGGCATAAAGCGCCGGCACACAAAGAAAAATATGGAAATACATACATTGTGCTGCTCAGGAGTAAAAGGGACGGAGTAGGGCTATGCTCCATGGTCGCTTGGTTTCTTCTCCGGACCTGTCCGCCTTGTCCTTCTTGGGGGCCTGCGCATCTATAAGATAATAGGCATCATTGTGCAGAGCTCTGCTCACAATGAATGGCCCCTCCCACGGAGGAGTTAAATTATGCCGGCCCTCTGTGCCTTGCCTTAGCCGGAGTACTAGATCTCCCTCTTTGAACCTCCTTGGATTCACCTTCTGCGCATGATAGCGTCTGAGGTTCTGCTGATATACTTCTGTTCTTGACAGAGTTATTTCTCTTGCTTCCTCTAGCAGATCAACATCGTTTTCCCTGGCTTCTTTAGCCTCTTCCTCAGTATATAGCACCACTCTTGGTGCATCATGTATTACATCTGTTGGAAGCACAGCTTCTGCTCCATACACAAGGAAAAATGGTGTATAGCCTGTTGACCTATTCGGAGTTGTCCTTAAACTCCAAAGCACTGCTGGCAATTCATCTAGCCAACATCCCGGAGTTTTCTCCAGTGGCTCTATCAGCCGAGGTTTTATGCCGGACAACACTAGTCCATTTGACCTCTCTACTTGGCCATTGGTACAAGGGTGAGCGACCGACGCAATGTCCAGCCGGATTCCCACTTCCTCACAAAATCTGGCGAATGGCCCTTGGGCAAAGTTCGACCCATTGTCAGTGATGATGCCATGGGGAACACCATATCTCAAGATTATATCTTTTAGGAATTTCACTGCCGTGTGTCCATCACACTTGCTTATGGGCTTTACTTCTATCCACTTGGTGAATTTGTCCACCATGACCAAGATATGGGTCATCTTTCCTCTGGCCGGCTTAAAAGCCCCGACCATATCCAGGCCCCAAACAGCAAAGGGCCAGGTTATCGGGATAGTCTTCAAGGCAGATGCCGGTTGATGAATCTGGTGGGCATATCTTTGACAGCCATTGCATTTCCGGACCAAATCTTCTGCTTCTTGCAGTGCCGTCGGCCAATAGAAGCC
The DNA here is from genome assembly GCA_007115705.1 of Dactylis glomerata. NCBI lineage: Eukaryota > Viridiplantae > Streptophyta > Magnoliopsida > Poales > Poaceae > Dactylis > Dactylis glomerata. Next base: position 49,019 of record QXEO01000228.1, on the reverse strand, counting down.
ATGCCAGAATACCTTTGCCACCAATGCTCTGGATGAAGCGTGGTGACCACACTCCCCCTGATGAATTTCCCGGAGCATCTCCAGGCCTTCCGCAGATTCGACACATTTCTGCAATACTCCGGTGACACTTCTTTTGTATATATCTTTGTTTATGATGGTATATCCTTTGGATCTCCTTGCAACCCGGTGTGCCTCGGTTTCATCCGCTGGTATTTGACCATCCACCAAGAAATCCATGATAGGACGTGCCCATGAAGGCACTTCCCTGACAGTGAACACTGCATGATCTATCTCCATCATTTCGACCGACACATAATCGATCTCCATGGGCTGCGAAGTCCCCGGGACTGAGGGATCAGTCCCTGGGTATGCCGGAGCAGTCCCCGGGTATACCGGCACAACCTCTTGGTACATTTTACCCTTGCCCCTAGTTCTGCTCCGGAATACTGCACTCACCGCATATGTCGGCCCAGTCCCCGGGACTGAGAAAACAGTCCCCGGGTTATCTGACCTGGCTCCGGCATCTATCTCCATTGGAACTGCATCCTCTGGACTCGGCGGGACATAGATGGAAGATGACTCCGGCGAGGGCTTGATTGACGGCTTCCTCAGATGCTCCAATGAAATGCCGGGCGGGATTGAATCTCTGGAAGATCCCAGCTTGGACAATGCATCGGCTGCTTCGTTCTGAGCCCGGGGAACATGCCGGAACTCACAACCTTCGAAGTAACCACTTAACTGCTGCACCAGGAAATGGTAGGATCCCATATTTGCATCATGCGCATCCCATATACCGGAACATTGCTAAATCACTAAGTCAGAATCACCAAAACACATAATCCGGCGAATTCCTATGTCCTTAGACACCTTCAGGCCATGCACCAGTGCCTCATATTCCGCCACATTATTTGATGCTGCAAAATGAATCTGCAGGACATATCTCAATTGGTCATTCTTTTGTGAACTGAGAACTATGCCGGCACGCAGGCCATGTATTGTCTTGGAACCGTCGAAATGCATCCTCCAATAATTTGCATCTGGCAAGGGTGGCTCATATTGTATCTCGGCCCAGTCAATAAAGAAATCAGCCAACACCTGGGACTTGATTGTATCTCTCTTGTCATATTGAGGAGTATATGGCGACAACTCTATTGCCCACTTGGCTATTCTGCCACTGGCATCTTTATTGCCAATGATCTCCGAGATAGGAGCCTCGGCCACTACCCGGATTGGATGCTCTTGAAAGTAATGCTTGAGCTTCTTGGCCGCCATATAGACACCATAAGTCATCTTCTGATAGTGTGGGTAGTTTTGCTTTGAGGTGGAGAGAACTTCACTCAGATAATATACCGGCCGCTGCACGGTTTTGCCTCCCTCCTCTCGCTCCACTACTACCACTGCACTGACAACCCCGTTGGTTGCCGCTATATAGAGCAACATCGGCTCCCGGGGCATTGGAGACGCCAATACCGGCGCTGTTGACAACATCTGTTTCAATTCCTGGAAAGCTGCATCTGCTTGTGCTGTCCAGACAAATGTGTTGGACTTTTTCATCAATTGATATAACGGCAAAGCTTTTTCTCCCAGCCGACTTATGAAACAGCTCAGGGATGCGAGGCACCCAGTGAACTTCTATACTTCTTTCAAATCTGTCGGCGGCTTCATTCTTTCTATGGCACGAATCTTGCCGGGATTCACCTCAATACCCCGGCTGGAAACAAGGAAACTGAGCAACTTGCCTGCCGGCACACCGAACGTACACTTAGCCGGATTTAACTTCATCCGGAACCTCCTCAGGTTTGCGAAGGTTTCCCGGAGATCATCTATGAGAGTCTTACTCTCCTTGGTCTTTATGACGACATCGTCGACATATACCTGCACATTTTTATCTATTTGATCGTGCAAACATTTTTGCATACACCTTTGGTACGTTGCGCCGGCATTTCTTAGACCGAACGGCATAGTGAGATAGCAATAAGCCCCGTACGGGGTAATAAAGGATGTCTTTATTTGATCCGGCTCATACAAAGGGATCTGGTGGAAACCAGAATAGGCATCTACAAATGATAATAGTTCACATCCAGCTATGGAATCAATCACTTGATCGATCCGAGGGAGCGGGAATGGATCTTTAGGGCATGCCTTGTTCAAGTTGGTGTAATCAACACACATCCGCCACACTTTTACTATGGCGGGCTCATCCTTCTTCTTTTCCACCAAAACCGGATTAGACACCCAATCCGGATGCAATACTTCCTTGATAAAGCCGGAGGCTAGGAGCCTGGCCACTTCCTCCCATATTGCCTTCCTCCTATCATCCGCATTCCGCCGGAGCGGCTGCTTTACCGGCTTAGCATCCGGCCTTACATGCAGTGCGTGCTCAGCCAGCTCCCTCGGCACACCTTGCAGGTCTGAAGTAGACCATGCAAAGATATCCCGATTCTCATGGAGGAAGCTGGTGAGCTCGCTTTCCTATTTGGGGTCCATACCTGCCCCGATGAGGGCATAGCGCTCCGGGAAAACTTCATCCAGAGGCACCTTTTTGACTTCCTTGCCTACTTGAAAAGACGCGCTGCCACCCGGGCTCGTCATGCCCGGCATAGATTTGCCGGCCACGACCGTCTCAGCAATTTCCACTGCTCGCTTGAGCCTCTTCCTTTCCTCTGCAATGATCAGAGTCTCGGCCAGTTTAGACCCGGCTGTTGCACATGCCATCGAACGCTTGTAATCACCAATGATGGTAATCGCCCCTCTGGGCCCCGGCATCTTCATCTTCAGGTACGCAACATGCGTAGAGGCCATGAACTTTGCCAATGCCGGCCTCCCCAGCAAAGCATGGTAGGGGCTTTCCAGATCAACCACCTCGAACATGAGATTTTCCACCCTGCAGTTATCCCGGCTGCCAAACATGACATCCATCCGGATCTTGCCCATCGGCGCACACGAAAGTCCCGGCACAATGCCGTGGAATGTGGTCTTGCTTGGCTCCAGCATATTCTCCTTGATTCCCAGCTTCTGCATCGTATCCCGATACATGATGTTGATGCTGCTTCCATTGTCAATGAGGACCTTGCTGAACCTCACGTTATTAGCCGGCCCAACAAATGTCGGATCCATTACCAGCGCATATCCGCCGGGGTTTGGCATGATCCTGGGATGATCTGCCCTGTCCCAGCCAATGGCCTGGTCAGACCAATGCATCAGCTTCGGAACTACCGACATAACGGCGTTTACCTCCAAGCACCGCCGGTACAAGCTCTGCTTGTCTGTTCTTTCGGTCTCAAAGACCATGTAGCTCTGATCATGTTCCTTGAACTCATTTCGGCCCGCTCCTGGGCCTCCGGCACTATATTCTGGATTATAGCTCTGGTCTATTTGATTTACGCCGGTATTTCCGGGATTGCTCTGATTTCCGGGATTAACCGGCCTGGGCGGGACTGCAACTGTATTTGCACCTATCAACGGCGATGCAGCTGCCGGGATAGATGGTCTAGCCGGTCCCCAGGGACCTGCACGACCTGCTAATATGTCGTCCAGCCATGAACAGTTTCTCGTCAAGTGATTTGCTGGCTTACCCGGCTGGAATGTGTGAAACACACAAGGCTTATCCATGGCCAGACCCACCGTATACTTCGGCCATTGCTTCTTCTGGCCGGCGCCGCCACCGCCGGCATTCCTGTTGATCCAGACATTCTTCTTCTGGAAGGGCTGCGCTTGCTGCTATGGCTGTTGCTGCTGCTGCTGAGGCTGCTGATTGCCCTCATATCTCGGACGCTGGCTACTGCCGGCGCCCCCTTGTTCTTCCTCCACAGCGGCTACTTGTGCCGTTCCATATCGGTAATCCGTCCTTTTATCTCTTCTCTTGTTCCGGTTATCAGAGCGATAATATTGCCCTGGTCTCCCGGTGCTGTTGTTGTTCCCCTGGGTCTGCCCCTGTCCTTGTGAATCAAGGGTGGGCTGCATGGGATCTCCCAGAGCATAACTATCGGCAATCTTGATTGTCTCGGCCAACGTGGCCGGCATTTCCCTCTGAAGCTTTTGCCACAACATGGTGCCATGCCGGCACCCATGAGCGAACCACATGATGGCCTGCTGCTCCACAACTCCTTCGCAGGAATTGCGCAATGTGCACCACCTGGTCAGGTAGTCACGGTCGGTCTCATTTACTCCTTGCCGGCAGTTGGCCAGCTGCTGCGGACGGTTAGGCCTCTTGTATGTGCTGGTGAAGTTTGACACAAACTGCTCTTCGAAATCAACCCAGCCGTTGATACTTCCGGCCGGCAGATTATTCAGCCATATCCTGGCTGGTCCTTCTAGCATTTGCGGTACATATCCTACCGCCCATCTGAGGTTTCCTCCGGCAATGTTCACTGCGGTGGAGTAATCCTCCAACCAATCTTCCGGCTTTGTACTGCCGTTATATGTCCTCGCGCCACGCGCGAGCTGGAAGTAGTAAGGTACCGGCTCACCCATAATCCGGGGTCCAAAGCACATAGGACCCGGAGCTCCTTGCCTCTCCACCAACTCTGATTGGTGAATCCTGTCTAGCTTGAAGCGCGCATCACTTGCCGCCAAGGACCGAGGTCCTAGCCGGGATGCAATTGGGCCTGCGATCATCTTTTGTTGCTGCTGCTCCGGATGACACTGCTCATTTAGCTGGCCTTGCTGATACTGCTGGCCTTGCTGGTGCTGCTGCTGATATCCCGCCCTAGCAAGGGCGGAGTTCCCATCATCTTCTCGATGTCTCGGCTGACCTGCACCTTGCTGCTGGGCTGCACCCCCGGCGCCTTGCTGCTGACGCCGAGCAGCACTATTACTTCGGCCCACACCGGCCGAAGCTGCTCCTTGCCCGGCCGGCACATTCTGACCGGCATTCTTGCTGCCAACATTCCTGTCAGCATGGCCGGCACTTCTCTGCACCGTCGCCTGTTTTCCGGCGATTGCCGGATCATACACCTGGATCTGCTTGTCCCGACGGCCAGAGGTCACACTTCCGGCACATCGGGCGCTTGGATGCGGGGACGAAGCCTCCCCCCTTGACCTTGCGCCGGCACCTCCCACCGACGCAACGTACTGGGATGCCCCGGCACCTGGGTTTGCCTTCTTAAAGGCCTCCTGCTGCTTGGTAGCTTCAGACAAAAGATGGTTAAGCCGGGCTTGCTGCTCATGTAGTGCTTCGCCGGATAAATTAGATAAGTCCTTAGCTACCTCGGCTGCTGCTCTAAGGTTCTTCACTGGTGAGCTATAGACTACCTTAGGCACAGTACTAGTTGCGGTATGACTCTTAGCTCTAGCATCTTTACCTAGCTCAGTGTTAAGATTTCTACCTCTAGTTCTAACCTCTTCTATCCGGCTAGGCCGGGTTACCACAGGAGTAAAACCATGGGTTGCCTCATACTCACGGAGTTGCCGGTTAAACTGCTCGCGCTCCTGGTGCATGGCCAGGGCCTCGTCGACGAGGGCCTGGCGAGATCCCGCCAGGACCTCCCTTGTCTGCTCCGGATCATCGCCAGATCGCACCGGCTCCAGAAGCCGATCGATGATGGGAAGAAGCACCTGACCCTTTGCCGGCACAGCGGAAGTGCCGGCCAGGTTCTCGACACGCTCCAACGGAGGACGTGCCGACCTCTTGGCCTTCGGCGGCTCCGGGGGAGTATCTCCTGCTGCTGCTGCTGCTTTGCCGGCACCCTCCGACGGCGGCACGGATGTGCCGGCCATCATTACCTCGGCCGACTCTACTGAGTGAGCGCTACGCCCAGCGTGAGCCAGCTGATGTGACGGAGGATCCGCCGCCACCAGCACCTTTTCCCTGCAAACTCTCTCAGTCCCCACGTACACCTCGTGGGAACCGAAAGACATGATCCGGCCATCCCTGGGGAACGGCCGGCCGCCGAGACATCCGGCGTTGTCACTGACAAAGCTGAGCGAGCCTAGCCTCTGGACGAGGCCAGAGACCACGCGCACTCCCGAAGCTGCTATCACAGACCCCGTCCGAATAAACACTCCACCCAGCATATCGATCTGCCCCACGGTGGGCGCCAAATGTCGTCGTGGTGAAACAACATATGCCATGGGATGGCTTAAATGGGGGCCGAACTAGATGCTGGAGGATTCGGGAGAGGGGAACGAGCTAAAAAGCACGACAGAAAGGAACACAGGTCTACCCAGGTTCGGGGCTCTCGTAAGGAGATAACACCCCTACTCCTGCTCTACTGGTTATATATCTGGATCGATGGAGTATACAACAATGGTGCTTCCAAGCTCTCTGCTAGAGGAGGAAGATGAACTGCTAAGTGTAGGAACACAGAGTGACCAACCCCCTACTAGGGCTCCCTGTGCCACCTTATATAGTGGTGGCCAGGGTTACAACGGTCACAAGAGACCAGAAGACACGAACTACACTCCAAATAGGACTTGCTGACGAAGGCAGAGACCCTTGACTTTCTCCCTGATTGCTCTCGATGGGACTCCACATCCCTGTACCTTGTACCTCTTGAACTGTGACCTTACCTCTGTGAGGTAAGGGCTGTACTTGTGCACAGAGTGGGTAGGTAGACCAGCACTGTGCACCCTGTCAACATGATACTTCTCCATACTGGGCAGAATCCTTCCTTGATTGTTGGGATAGGACACCTTAGTTGACTTATGTATCCCGGATATGACCGTTGGCCATATCCTAGACCTATATGCCGGACCAACGGCCTATGAAGGTCGGGTAATCCGGCTTACCCTGCTCCTGCACGATATAACATATAAGTTAGGCCGGCATATCTATGTATATGCCGGCATTCCTCAATAAGTATCCCGGTTATACCGGTATATCCGGACATTAGCCGGGATACACAAATATGCCGGCCTGGCCGATGCTCTTATATTCCGGCCAGGCCCTTCCTTGATGATCCGGCATAAAGTCAACCATAGTCCTTGTATCTTTCTAGTCTCTTGACCCTACCGGGGGTCATCACCCCCGACACTTATCCTTTTTATTTCGTTGTTGTGCCAAGAAAAACCTCTAATTTGAGTGAGGTAAGATTTGGGGATGTTGCTGTCCTGAAACAGATTTTGGTGCTGCACCGTAAAATTTTGTGAAAATTCTCAGTATATCTTTTTGACCTACTATTTCTTGTGCATATGCCCCAGGTTATATCCAAACTTTCATTAGTTTTGCACTTTTCAATTTGAGCAACAGAAGGTCCTCGAAAAAATCGACCTTTGTCAGCTGTTCTGTTTTGACAGATTTCTGCCACTATTTGTGTTTGCCTCTCGATCGCGTTCTTTTTGAGTTCTTTTGATCACGGAACTTTCGAGGAAGTTGCTACAGTATTATATGCTTTATATGTGGTGTTTTTTAGTTGAAACCTGAACTAAAAAGGGTTGATTTACTATTATGCTTATGCTAACGTTGCTAATGGAATTGTGTTGAGTTTTGTATGAAGGAAGTTTTCAAGTGTAGGGATTGGAGAATGATGAGATGAGATGAAGAATGGACAAAAGCTCAAGCTTGGGGATGCCCATGCATACAAAGAAATATCGAAGAGGTACAAGCGTCAAAGCTTGGGGATGCCCCCGAGGCACCCCTTCTTCATCGGCAAAAATCAGGTCACCTTTCAAAACACTATATTTTTATTGTTTCATGCACTATGCGTTTTTCTTGGAGCGTCTTTACTTTCTTGGAGCAATAAATGATTGGACCCCAACAAATTTCTTTTGGAGGATATGTATTCATTTTTCATTTGCCAAGAACACTCCGTTTTTTACTCTTATCGTTCAACGAGTATTCTCTTTTTCTAGACCTACGTTTAGCTTTCGTTTTTCGCCTTGATTTTTGTTCAGATCTTGTTTTATCTTTGCATCAAGGTGTATTTGGACCTCTGGTCTATGTTGTTATTCATCAAAAAGTTGTCTCAAAAAGGTTCGGATGGTGTTGGAAAAGAGAAAAAGTTTCATGCAAAAAGTGGTACAAAAAGGAGCTTGTTTAGACTGCGGCTTAGACTTTTGCATGCCATGCTTGATGTAGTTTTGATAGTATGCTTAGTGATCTTTTCTGTAGCATGACTTGTCTCAAATGACTGAGATTGCTTAATGAGCCTTTGAAAAAATTATGCGTTGTTTTTATTATGTGGAAGCATTTATTTGGTTTTCTCCTTTGATGCTTTATTTGGGTTGACTTGGCGTATGCTTACAACATGTTCGACTCTAACAAGTCACTATAAGCCTCTATGATTGATGCGGTACGGTGTTGATATCTTTTCACTGTCCAGTTGGGAACCCCAAGAGGAAGGTATGATGAATATAGCAGCAAGGTTTTCCCTCAGTTAAGAGGCTAAAGGAACATTATTAGGATCAACATGAGTCCTATCATTTGAAAGCATAAGCATACTAGCATCAATCTTATCACTCAAGGAAGAAGTTTCCTCAATAGAATTTACCTTCTTACCTTGTGGAGCTCTCTCAGTGTGCCATTCAGAGTAATTTACCATCATATTGTCGAGAAGCATTGTTGCGAAGCCCAAGGTAAGGGACATAAAAGTGCCTCCAGCAGCTGAATCAAGTAGGTTCCTCAAAGTAAAATTTAGTCCTGCATAAATAGTTTGAACAATCATCCAAGTAGTCAGTCCATGAGTGGGACAATTCTTTATCATAGATTTCATTCTTTCCCAAGCTTGAGCAACATGTTCATTATCAAACTGACTAAACTTCATAATATTGCTTCGCAAAGCTATAATCTTAGCAGGAGGATAGTATCTACCAATAAAAGCATCCTTACACTTAGCCCATGAATCAATACTATTTTTAGGCAAAGACAGCAACCAATCCTTAGCTTTTCCTCTCAAAGAAAAAGGAAACAACTTAAGCTTTATAATATCACTCTCAACATCTTTATATTTCTGCATATCACATAGCTCAACAAAATTGTTGAGATGAGCTGCAGCATCATCAATACTAGAACCAGAAAATTGCTCTTTCATAACAAGGTTCAACAAAGCAGGCTTAATCTCATAAAAGTTTGCAGCAGGAGCGAGTGGCGCAATAGGAGTGCAGATAAAATCACTATTATTCATGCTAGTAAAGTCACACAACTTGGTATTTTCAGGAGTAGCCATTCTAGCAAACTAAAAGCAGACAAGTAAAAACAACTATCAAGGATTCTAATTTTTTTGGGTTTTTGATAAAACGATGCAAGTAAAGAAAAACAATAAACAAAGTAAAGGATGTGCGTGCGAAAACTCCCCTCGCAGAAGTCTTCTTCTTCCTCCCCGGCAACGGCGCCATAAAAGAGCTTGCTGGCGCATAGTTGACGTGGGAAAAATGTAGTTGACGTGGGAGCTTCTTGTTCTTCAAGTCCCCGGCAATGGCGCCAAAAAAGAGCTTGATGCGGTACGGTGTTGATATCTTTTCACCGTCCAGTTGTGAACCCCAAGAGGAAGGTATGATGAATATAGCAGCAAGGTTTTCCCTCAGTTAAGAAACCAAGGTATGTCGATCAGGAGAGGAAGGAGCCAATACGACTGAAGGTGATGCTTGCTAGCTTGCGACAGCTCCGGACAATTTATAGGGCGCCTCGTCCAAGCTTTGCTTTGCGAGTGGCAACGAGGAACCTGCACAGAACACAACCAAATACTTTGCTCCCAACTTACGATGAGGTTGTCAATCTCACCGGTTTGCTGTAAACAAAGGAATGAGCGTATCGAGTGGAAAATAGTAATAGTATGCGAGTAAAGTAAACAGTGCGAGTAAAGTAAACAGGTGATAGCAATATGATGGAAATAGGACCAGGGTCCATAGTTCACTAGTGGTGTCTCTCCATAAGATAAAATAATGCATGCTGGGTAAACAAATTACAGTTGGGCAATTGATAGAATAAAGACAACGTGCATATGATGAGAGGATCACTATGAGATTTACTCTGGGCATTACAACAACATACATAGACCGCCATCCAACTGCATCTATGACTAATAATCCACTTGTGGCGAATCAATCCGAGAACTCTGCAAGTATTAAGTTGCGAACAACAGATAATTGCATTAAGCAAAGTGTGTAATGTAAACAAAGCATATGCCCTCGAGCATATGAATGTTGTTTTCCCCCTAGTAGCAACAGCACATCTACAACCTTAGAGGTTTCTGTCACTCCCCCAGATTAAATAGAGGCATGAACCCACTATCGAGCATAAATACCCCCTCTTGGAGTCACTAGCAACTACTCGGCCAAGATAGCTACTAACAACGGAGAGCATGCAAGATCATAAACAACATAGAGATAACATAAGATAAAATTTAGTACATCAACTCAATCATAACACCAATATTCATCGGATCCCAACAAACCAAACATGTAGAATTACATAACGGTGATCTCAATCATGTAAGGCAGCTCATGAGATCTAAACATGAAGCACATGGTGGAGAAGACAACCAACTAGCTACTGCTATGGACCCATAGTCCAAGGTAGACTACTCACTCATCGCTCCGGAGGTAAGCATGGTGATGAAGAAGACCTCTGGTGGTGATTCCCCTCTCCGGAAGGGTGCCGGGAAGAGCTTCTGGACCCTCCCGATCTGCGGCGGATCACGATGTGTTCTGGAAAAGTGATCAGGTATATAGGTTCTTCCCGTCGAGAGGTCTTTATAGGCGAAGGGGCATCGTCAGGAGTGGACCGAGGCAACCTCACACGTAGGGGGCGCAGCCAGGGGCCAAGCCATGCCACCCTGTTGTGTGGGGCCCTCGTGGCCCCACTCTGTCTCCTCTTTGGTTCTCTGGAAGATTTGGTGAAATTCTGGGCGACTGGCTTTGGTTTCGTCCAATTCCGAGAATATTTCCTGTGTAGCTTTTCTGAAACACAAAAACAGCAGAAAACAGGGAACTGGCACTGTGGCGACTTGTTATTAGGTTACTTCCGGAAAATGCATAAAAGTGCCACAAAGTGTAATGAAACACTAAGCAAATGGTGTAAAAACAAGCATGGAGCATCAAAAATTATAGATACGTTAGAGACGTATCAGCATCCCCAAGCTCAACTCCTGCTCGTCCTCGATTAGGTAAGTGATAACAAAAGAAATAATTTTTGAGGTGACATGCACCTACACAATCTTGATCATATATGTAAGCGTTGTGCGCTGGGATCAAAGAACTTAAAACATGGCATGAAAGACATAATCTTGATAGAAGAAGCTTAGCAACCATGTTATAACATAAAAATGAACACAAACAAAGGATCATGAAAATGAAACAATGAAAGTCAAACATGTGTTCAAATCATAAGGAAAAACATACAAATGGTTTTCAGCTAGTCCTTCATGGAGAGCAAAACATAAATGCATAGGACACCTTCAAGTTTAAGAGGGCGACTAGATACAAATAATTTAAGAACAAGTGAAACCAACAATATGAATCAATCAATGAAAACTTTGGGACAATGCACATTATACTCAGAATGACAACTATGCTCTCTTAATGGTGCATAAAGGTAGAAGGTGGAGACTCAACATAAAAGTAAAAGAAAGGCCCTTCGCGGAGGGAAGTAGTGATTGCAAGTTTCATAAACCTTCAAAAATTATGGTACTTACCGGCTTTGAGCTCTCATTGCCCCCATCATAAGCATCTTGAATGATTAAAGTTAATGCGAGAACACTTATGCTGCATATGCTTGACAAATCATAAGTTGAAAACCTTGTGTCCCGTCAATACGAGTACCCAAACCTCATGCTACTTTACTTAGAGTCCCAAGCAAGCTCTTGTCATTATAAGTATACACATATCATCGAGAACCGCCAACGGGGTACCTCCGTGCCCGATGACATGGAACAAGCCCACATCAAAATGACAGGACAAGCAGACAATGAACACCTCGACATCTCTTTTATTTACCATTTGTATAGCTTTTTATTTTGAGATGCGTCGTCGAATGTCCACTATGGGCATGCTGCAAATTTCCACCATGAATTATGCATGGCTTAGATTGGCGGCCCAGGCGTTTCTCTAACACATATACAAACTCCATGATCCCGCAAGATTCCCAATTCATTTCACACCGCGAGTATCCATAAACAAAAGATCACGATATCATCTCAAATAAGAAGTGCAATGTTGAAAGCTTGCCCCATGATGGCATGGCTGGGCTAATTCCCAACTTACAACTTGCAAGCATAATAACTCAACATAAGAGACCACAATGTCAAATTTTTAAGAATGAGAAAAAGTAAAGTGTGCCTTCCGGTTCGTGAGAGCTTTACTGACCAATTTTCGCATAACACTGGTAAGAGTTTAATTTGAAGAGTAGATAAAAGCAAGTCAAATGTACTTTGGAATAGCAAATTTCTAATAGGTATGTATGGTGGACACTTTGGTAAACTTGGTTTTTAGGAGTTGGATGCACGATTATGAAGGGAATATGCCCGAGAGGCAATAATAAAGTGGTTATTATCATATTCCATGTTTATGATAAATGTTTATTTCTCATGCTAGAATTGTATTAATCGGAAACATTAATACTTGTGTGATTAATAAACTAAAAAAGGTTCCTAGTAAAGCCTCTCTATTATACTAGCTCGTTGATTAACTGATGATCAAGGTTTCCTGATCATGAACATTGGATGTTGTTAATAACGGGGTCATATCATTAGAAGACTGATATGATGAACACTCACACCCATAGTATGAATAGCAAAACGATCAAGTCATCAAGTTCATTGCTATATCAAACTCATACGAAATAGTTCTAATCCTCAGACCATGAGATCATGTTAATCACTAATACCGGAAGAGTGCTTTGATGATATCAAATGTCACACCGTCACAGGGTGATTATAAAGGTTGATTTGGGTATTCTGAAAGTATTAGTTGAGGCTCATGGATCAAGAGTAGAATTTGTCTGACCCGATGATGAGAAGATATTCTCTGGGCCCTTCTCGGTGATATTGCATTAGAATCGCTTGCAAGCATGTGACTAGGTCACAGGAATGCATTATCACGGAACGAGTAAAGAGACTTGTCAGGAACGAGATCGAACTAGGTATGGTTGATACCAAATGATCGGATCTCGGACAAGTAATAATATCGCGAGACAAAAGGAATTAACTATGTTCGTTATTGGTTCACACGATCACTAGTTCATCGTTGAGTAAGTGGGAGTCATAATGGATTTCCAGATCCCGCTGTTGATTATTGATCAGAGAGGAGTCTCGATCATGTCCACTTTATTCACGAACCGTAGGGTGACACACTTAAGGTTCGCTGACGCGTTTTGAGTGGATTTGGAACTCCGGCTAAATTATTGGACAGCACAGGGGTTGTTTCAGAAAAGCACCGAAACTGTTTCGGTATATCGAAATGACTCAAGGGGGTAAATGTTAATGTTTGTTAATTGATTGAATTAACAAATATTAAAGAAATAAAAATGTTTTATTAATTCAATAAGTGTGGATTTTAATTAACATGAATGTCATGCAAAATTAAAATGGGGGTTACTCATTTGATGAGGGGGGTTACCTTTCCATGAAGGAGGGGGTTACCACCACCATGAAGAGGAGAAAAGGGGGAGGGGCTGGCCGCACCCTCATGGATGGCTGCCCCCTCTCTCCTATATATATGTTGGACATGCTCCTCTTCTCCCTACACTTAGTTGTTTCCATCCCCTACCTTATTGCTCCACACCATGGCTGTTGCTTAAGCGAAGCGCTGCCGAAATTGTTAGCCACCAACACTTGGAGAAGTGGAGGAGGAGGAGTTCCGGCGGATCCCTACTTCCGCTGCCCCGCTGGACCGAGGGCATGGAGGTCGTCACCGAACCATACGTGTATCCGAGTATGGGGGCGCTGCCACTTGTGGCGCCGTGTACACGATCTTGTGATCGTCAAGTGAACCACTACGTCGACTACGTCAAGTGAACAACTACGTCGACTACGTGCGTCTTCATCGACTCTCCATCGTCAACGTTTGTGTGGGAACGTAATCCCCGCTTACGGTCATCGAGGGTTAGTCTCCGTTGCTACCAACTCGTAGAGTATCTTGGCTAGTTTATGTGTTCTTGCGTAGGAAAATTTTTGTTTTCTATGCTACGAACCCATCAGTGGTATCAGAGCCATCTCTATGCGTAGTTGGTATGCACGGTTAGAACACATGTGGATGTGGGCGTTGATGATCATGTTATTGCAATTTTTTTGTATTTTGGATCATAGTGGCATAGTGGGATTGAAGCTGCCCGAGACTAACATTACGTGACCGCGTTCACGAGACTTGTCCCACCCTTGACATGCTTTGTCATATGTGGCTTTGCGGGTGCACGTTTCTCGCACTATAGTTATGATCTATTTTACAAAGAGTTGTTAATAATATTTTTATCACCGTTGTGGTTACATGTTCGTAGGTAAGAACGGTTCTTCCTAGAAAGCCCCAAACCACGTAAAATATGCAAGACAAATTAGAAACGTCTAACTTGTTTTTGCAGGGCATGTGATGTGATATGGTTAAATTGTTTATGTTACAAATTGTATGCAATGATCCTTTTTGTAAGTTATAAACAACCGGGAGGAGCCATATGGTTGTCTTTACATTTAAATGGCCTGCGTGCCGAATATATATATCCAAGTGATATATTGTAATGGAGGAAGACAACCAAGGTGGCGTGCCACGGACCTTGGTGCTACGCCGGTGGAATGATGGAGATCATGCCATGACGCACAAGATGGAGATCGAATGCGTGAAGGACCATATCATATCACATTATATATGCATGTGATGTTTATCCTTTTATGCATCTTATTTTGCTTAGATTTGATCGCGCGGTAGAATTATAAGATGATCCCTCTCACATAAATATCAAGATAAAAATGTGTTCTTCCATAACATGCACCGTCAAGAAAGTTTGTCGTTTCGAGACACCACGTGATGATGGGGTGTGACAGACTCTACGTTCACATACGACGGGTGTAAGACAGTTTTACACACGCGAGTGCTATGGTTCTACTTGGCGAGCCTAGCATGTACAGACATGGCCTCGGAACACGAACCGAAAGGTTAAGCATGAGTCATATGGTTGATATGATGAACATGGTGATGTTCGCCTTTGAAACTATGCCGTTGCACATGATGATCAGTTGCGGTATAGTGAATTTGGTTCGTGTAATCACTTAAGAAAACTAAGAGGGATGTTGTTTTTAAGTGGGAGTTCATTTAGTAATTTTGAATTATAGAACTCAATTTATCATGAACTAAATCAAAGTGAATTTGCATAGTTTGTTGTAGTTATTGGCATCCATTTACTACCTTGCGATTAGCTATAATTGAGATAATAGAACTATAGAATTCTGGATGTTAACTTTACGAACTGGTATCGTATTGTTTGAATGTCAATCTAAAGTTTAAAGTCCTATTGCAAACTTTTAGCAAACCCTTGTTACTCGATAAAATTTAATAAGTAGTATTAAATCAAGACTAACAATTCCAGTGTTAGTATCTAAGTATCACACTTGCCTCCATGATCCTTGATATTCAAAAGTTGTTTTTAGTATCAAGGTTATCTAGGAGTTGAAAGAATTGTTTCATAAACTATCATGTGTGGAAGATATTGTGATATCTGAAATAATGTTTGGTTGCAAAGTGATAGAGTATAATTTAGTAAGACACATGTTCTCGTATTGTATGAGAATTTGCGAAGATTAGAGACGCCAGGCGTCCAGATCTCCTAAAAGGTTTAGGAACTAATATTATACTCGCAATTCGTCCTCATGAGCTATAGTAGCTTGATCATGAAAGTTGTCATGATAGGATGAATGGAAGATGTAGGTAAAATGTTTACTACACTAAAAGATTACTAAAGAATGGAATTTGGAAGAACGCCAAATATTTGATAATGGTGATCTACTTCAAAGTGCGAGTCCAAGGGTATTAGTGTTTGACTAATCATGCCTTGAACTATGTGCCATGTGTATGACGCCACTATTGATGTTGATAGATTCTTCTAGACGAAAAAGAATTGCTAAAAGAGAATCCAAAATTTATTCTGGCGGAAAAGAAAAGACTGGAAATGTCCAGCTCAGGTATATAGAAGATATACATGTTATGGTTGTATTCGTTGCTTGTTAAAACAATGTGGTTCTTGGGTATTTGATACTAAATTGGTTGGTATGAACTGTCATACAACGCAATACAAGAACTACAATGGCCTAATTAACTAGCAAATGAATATCGGATGATTCTCATCGAAAACAAATAAAGTGTTATTGTGTTTCGTTGGAATTAAACCTAGCCTTCAAGATTTATTTAAATAATTGTTATTTTGTTCTGGTATTATGAGAACAATGGTTGTTCAAATTATTACCGCATTCATAAAAGATGAATGAACGCTTATCTTGTTGGAGAAATCACATCCATAACATTGATGCTAAAAATGTCTTAAGACAAATGATTAGAAGATCACTTATGAGTGACACCACCGTTTAAATCATATTGGAAAGAAAACGTGAAGGAACTCCATATTGATGGAATTCTGGAGCCTTTTGATTTTGAATCAATTGACACTTGTGAAAATTTCCTAGATATGATTAAAACTCTGTTCATAGGCCAAAGAAGAACGGACGACTAACTTATTGGATATTGTACATGTTGGTGTATATAGTCCATTATGTGTAGCCGTGTGTGGTGAATTCTTGAACTTCATTTACTTTAACCGATGATTTGAGTAGATATATGTGTATATTTACTTGATAAGGAAGAAGCATGAAATATTTGAATATTGTTCAAAGTATTTCTAGTTGAAGTTGAAAATCATTGTAACAAGAGAATAAAGAATTTATGATTTGATCATAAAGGAAGATATTTGAGTTACAAGTTTAGCAAACACCTAAAAGTTGAGGAATCGTTCCATAGACTTGTATTTCCCGAAACACCATAGGAGTATGGAGTGTTCGAGAGATAAAATCAAACTTTGTTTGACATCGTTGGATCAAATGTGTCGTCTATAAAACTGCCATTATATTTTAAGGATAAAGCTTTAGAGACTACCGCTTTTTACACTGAAAAGAGCGCCATCATGATCCATTGAAATGACACCATATGAGATATGGCATGGGATAAAACCCAAGTTGTCTTTTCTGAAATTTTGGTATGCTAGGCATATGTAAAATGTTTACAACCAAAGTCGGATAAATACGTCTTTGTAGGTTATCCCAAAATAAATGTTGGGTATTCCTCCAGAACACCTAAGACAAAAGTGTTTGTCGCCGAAAACGTCAACTTTCTTGAGAAGGAATTTTTCGCAAAAAGTCAAGTGGGAGGACAATAGAACTTTGATTAGGTTGTTGAACCTAAGCTATATGTGCTGAGTAGCGCAGCGCTGGGAAGTGTCCCAGAGGCGGCCACAATGCGCATGGCTGTCGTACCTCAAAGGTTGTGGTCACATAGATCAAAGTTCCTATTGAACCGCGTGAGTCGGGTAACAATCAAATAGTTAGATTTGAGAATGAATCATTATTGTTTGACAATGATGAACCGACTGCATGCAAAGAAGCAATGATGGGCTCTGACTCCATCAAATGGCTAGAAGCCATAAAATCCATGATAGTTCCATACACGAGAAACCAAGTTTATGAACTTGGAAGACCCTCAAAAGGCATGAAGCCTAATGAACGTATTTGGATCTATAAAGACAGACATGGATGTTTAACATCTTTGAAATAGTCGACACATCGTTAAAAGAGTTTACGATTGTGTTCAATGAGTTGACTATGAAAGATTTGATCTTTCATAGCAATATTTTGTCTGGAAGGATTACTGTAGCAACCACTACATATGCCAAGTTTGGTATATGTTAGTTGAACAAACAAGACAACATTCTTCTAATAGAATGGTTACCTAGGACATGTACATGACATGGTCTAATGGGTTTTGTAAATTCAAAGGATGCTAAAAGGCATGCAAACTTCAATGGTTGAAGTAAGCATCGCGGAGTTGGAATATTCACCGTGATGAAATAATTAAAAGGTTTAGTTTCATCAGATACGATGAATATGCTTGCATTTGCAAGAAATTAAGTGGGAGCGCTGAGACATATTTTTAGTACATTATGTAGAAGACATATTGTTAATTAGAAATGATGTATCTTTTATTGTCATAGGTTAAGAATTTCATTAAAATTAGATTTCAATGAAAGACTTAGGCAAAACCAAAATATTGGGTCTCGATGTCTATATAGATAGATCGAGGTACCAATATGGTTGTGCCAAAGTACATAGATGAAATATTGAATGAAGTTCAATATGGAAACGACAAGAAAAGTTCTTGTCGCATGGAAGAGGTTGAAACAAGATTCAGGTGTTTTTGACACTTGATGAGTGAAGCCACATGAATGATTTGATCGATCATGTATACCATGATATGTACATATCCAGATATGTCCTATGCTCTAAATGTTATGAGCATATACCAGAGTGATAAAAGTCATAAGATGATCACTAGACAATAGTAGAGATATCCTTATATGCTTTGGAAGGACTAAGGATATATATTATGTATGACAAAGTGACACATAATTCATTGTAAAGTGTTACATTGATACTAAGTTTGTCACAAGATACAAATTAAGTTTATCTCAATTTTAGCTATATGTTTAGGTGGCACAATGTAATGGAAGGAAGTTCCATGATGGATTTGGATGAGTTCCAAAGTTAAGACATTGTGATGGATTCTACAACAAAGGTTGAGTATATGGCTACTTTAGAAGTAGCAAAAGAGGGCATTTGTGTCAAGAAGTTTGTTATCAAACTAGGTGTAGTTCCAAGCTGGCTATTACTGTGAAGATCTATTGTGCGACAATAGTGACAACATGATTTTAGCTAAAGGAACTAAGGTCTCACCAAAGGACCAAATTTATACCCAACTATCTCATTTGAGAATGAGTGATGCGTAGAGATGCAAAGAAATGCAAATACAGACAGAACTGAAAGTGTCAGATCTGGAGATCAGATTAACCACTGCAACGCGTACGGATAACACGTGAAAGCCATAAGTGTTATATATGCAAGTATCAACTAGATTATTGAATCTAGTGCAAGTGGGAGACTGAAGGGAATATGCCCGAGAGGCAATAATAAAGTGGTTATTATCATATTCCATATTTATGATAAATGTTTATTTCTCATGCTAGAATTGTATTAATCGGAAACATTAATACTGTGTGATTAATAAACTAAAAAAGGTTCCTAGTAAAGCCTCTCTTTTATACTAGCTCGTTGATTAACTGATGATCAAGGTTTCCTGATCATGAACATTGGATGTTGTTAATAACGGGGTCATATCATTAGAAGACTGATATGATGAACACTCACACCCATAGTATGAATAGCAAAACGATCAAGTCATCAAGTTCATTGCTATATCAAACTCATACGAAATAGTTCTAATCCTCAGACCATGAGATCATGTTAATCACTGATACCGGAAGAGTGCTTTGATGATATCAAATGTCACACCATCACAGGGTGATTATAAAGGTTGATTTGGGTATTCAGAAAGTATTAGTTGAGGCTCATGGATCAAGAGTGGAATTTGTCTGACCTGATGACGGGAAGATATTCTCTGGGCCCTTCTCGGTGATATTGCATTAGAATCGCTTGCAAGCATGTGACTAGGTCACAGGAATGCATTATCACGGAACGAGTAAAGAGACTTGTCAGGAACGAGATCGAACTAGGTATGGTTGATACCAAATGATCGGATCTCGGACAAGTAATAATATCGCGAGACAAAAGGAATTAACTATGTTTGTTATTGGTTCACACGATCACTAGTTCATCGTTGAGTAAGTGGGAGTCATCATGGATTTCCAGATCCCGCTGTTGATTATTGATCAGAGAGGAGTCTCGATCATGTCCACTTTATTCACGAACCGTAGGGTGACACACTTAAGGTTCGCTGACGCGTTTTGAGTGGATTTGGAACTCCGGCTAAATTATTGGACAGCACAGGGGTTGTTTCAGAAAAGCACCGAAACTGTTTCGGTATATCGAAATGACTCAAGGGGGTAAATGTTAATGTTTGTTAATTGATTGAATTAACAAATATTAAAGAAATAAAAATGTTTTATTAATTCAATAAGTGTGGATTTTAATTAACATGAATGTCATGCAAAATTAAAATGGGGGTTACTCATTTGATGAGGGGGGTTACCTTTCCATGAAGGAGGGGGTTACCACCACCATGAAGAGGAGAAAAGGGGGAGGGGCTGGCCGCACCCTCATGGATGGCTGCCCCCTCTCTCCTATATATATGTTGGACATGCTCCTCTTCTCCCTACACTTAGTTGCTTCCATCCCCTACCTTGTTGCTCCACACCATGGTTGTTGCTTAAGCGAAGCGCTGCCGAAATTGTTAGCCACCAACACTTGGAGAAGTGGAGGAGGAGGAGTTCCGGCGGATCCCTACTTCCGTTGCCCCGCTGGACCGAGGGCATGGAGGTCGTCACCGAACCGTATGTGTATCCGAGTACGGGGGCGCTGCCACTTGTGGCGCCGTGTACACAATCTTGTGATCGTCAAGTGAACCACTACGTTGACTACGTCAAGTGAACGACTATGTCGACTACGTGCGTCTTTATCGACTCTCCATCGTCAACGTTTGTGCGGGAACGTAATCCCCGCTTACGGTCATCGAGGGTTAGTCTCCGTTGCTACCAACTCGTAGAGTATCTTGGCTAGTTTATGTGTTCTTGCGTAGGAAATTTTTTGTTTTCTATGCTACGAACCCATCAGATTAGAGCTCATACTCAGTACAAGGCGAGGGCTAGCAAAAGACTGGGAGCGACCAACTAAGAGAGCAATAACGGCCATAATCATGCAAAGCGACAAAGCGACATTAAAAGAAGCATAAGATGGCATCAAAAGTCAAAAACTAAATAATCATAGAGGCTATTGGCAACTTTGTAAGAGTCTAACATGTGTGAGCATGCGCCAAGTCAACCCAAATAAAGCATCAAGGAGAAAACCAAAATAATGCTTCCAAACGATAAAAACAATGCATGATTTTTTCAAAGGCTCATAAAGCAATCTCAGTTATTTGAGACAAGTCATGCTACAGCAAAACCACTAAGCATACTATCAAAAAGACATCAAGCATGACATGCAAAAGCCTAGGCCGCAGTTTACACAAGCTCCTTCTTGTACCACTTTTTTGCATAAAGCTTTTTCTCTTTTCCAACACCATTCAAACTTTTTATAAACACCTCTTTTGGTGAAAACCAATATAGACCAGAGGCAAAAATACACCTTGATGAAAATATATAAGAAGATTTGAACACAAATCAAGGCAAAAATCGAAAGCTAAACGCAGTGCTAGAAAAAGAGAACACTCGTTGAAATTATCAGAATGAAAAACAGAGTGTTCTTGGCAAATGAAAAGCAAGGCAACTTCTCCAAAAGAAAATTGTTGGGGTCCAACCATTTATTGCAGCAAACAAAACTAAACTAAACTGAAAACTAAAAACAACTGACGCTCCAAGAAAAATGCATAATTCATGAAGCAATAAAAATATAGTGTCTTGAAAGGTGACCTGATTTTTGTCGATGAAGAAGGGGTGCCTCGGGGGAATCCCCAAGCTTTGACGCTTGTAATTCTTGGATATTTCTTGGGTTGATGCATGGGCATCCCCAAGCTTGAGCTTTTGTCCATTCTTCAACTCATCTCATCACTCTCCGATCCCTACACTTGAAAACTTCCTTAATAGAAAACTAAACACAAATCTATTAGCAACATTAGCGTAAGCATAACATAGAATCAACCCTTTTTGCTTCAGGTTTCAACTCAAAACCACCACATATAAAACATATACTACTGTAGCAACTTCCCCAAAAGTTCCGTGATCAGAAGAACTCCAAAGGAAAGCGATAAAGCGGCAAACACAAATATTGGCAGAAATCTGTCAAAACAGAACAGCTGACAAAGGTCGAATTTTTAGAGGGTTTTCTGTTGCTCAAATCAAAAAGTGTTCAACTAATGAAAGTTTGTATATAACCTGGGACATATGCACAAGAAATCGGAGGTCCAAAAGATATACAGAGAATTGTCACGAATTTTTACGGTGCAGCACCAAAAACTGTTTCAGGACAGCAACATCCCCAAATCTTACCTCACTCAAATTAGAGGCTTCTCTTGGCACAACAACGAAATAAAAAGGATAAGAAGAGGTTATTAAAGTAGTAATAACTTCCAAGACTCAAATAAAAGAAAAAGAAATGAATGTAAAACATTGGGTTATCTCCCAAGAGTGCTTTTCTTTAACGCCTTTGAGCTAGGCGCACAAAGTGTAAATCAAGTAATATCAAGTGATGAAGCATCAAGCTCATAATTTGCTCTAAAAAAAGAGTCAAACACTAATTTATTTTTCTTTCTAGGGAAGTGTTCCATACCTTTCTTGAGTGGGAATTGATATTTAATGGTGCCTTCCCTCATATCAATGATGGCACCTACAGTTCGAAGAAAGGGTCTTCCCAAAATAATAGGACATGAAGCATTGCATTCAACATCCATGACAAGAAAATCAACGGGAACAAGGTTATTGTTAACCACAATAAGAACATAATTAATTCTTCCCAAAGGTTTCTTCTTAGCAACATCAGCAATAGGAACATCGTAATAACACTTTTCAAGAGGTGGTAAATCAAGCATGTCATAAATCTTTCTAGGCATAATAGAAATACTAGCACCTAGATCACATAAAGCATGGCAATCAAAACCATTAACATGCATATCAATGATGGGTTCCCAACCATCTTCTAACTTCTTGGGAACAGAAGGTTTTTGCTTCAACTTTTCATCCCTAATTTTCATGAGAACATTGGTAATATGCTTAGTAAAAGCAATATTTAAAGAACTAGCATTGGGAGTCAAAGCAAGCTTTTGCAAGAACAAAATAACTTCAGATATATTGCAGCCATCAACATCAACATCATTAAAGGAAATAGAGCTATCATTTCCTACACTCCGAAAAAAATTAGCACTCTTTTGAGAAAAAGTTTTAGCAGTTTTAGGCTTTTTAACACAAGGAGTGGGAGTTTTCTCTACACCAATCAAAGTAAGAGGATTGCTAGCATTAGGAACAACATCATTAGAGGTAGTAATAGTACAAACTTTTATATTCCTAGCAATCTCATCCTCTCTTTCCCATCTAGCATGCAATTCTGCTAACAATCTAACATTTTTATCAATTCTAACTTGAATAGCATTAGCAGTAGCAAAAACATTGTTCTCTTTCACATCATTAGGCAACACTTTTAATTTTAGAAGTTCAACATCATGATCAAGGCTATCAACTTTAGAAGCAAGAATATCAATTTTGCCTAACTTTTCCTCAACAGACTTGTTAAAAGTAGTTTGCTTACCGATGAAGTCCTTGAGCATTACCTCAAGCTCGGAGGGCGCGGCCCTAGTGTTGTTGGAGGAATTACCATAAGAATTACCATAACCATTACCATTGGTAGAAGGATACGACCTATAATTGTTACAAGCAAAATTGTTCCTATAAGCATTGTTGTTAAAATTATTGTTTCTAATGAAGTTTACATCAACATGCTCTTCTTGGGCAACCAAAGAGGCTAAAGGAACATTATTAGGATCAACATGAGTCCTATCATTTGAAAGCATAAGCATAATAGCATCAATCTTATTACTCAAGGAAGAGGTTTCCTCAACAGAATTTACCTTCTTACCTTGTGGAGCTCTCTCGGTGTGCCATTTGGAGTAATTTACCATCATATTGTCGAGAAGCTTTGTTGCGGAGCCCAAGGTAAGGGACATAAAAGTGCCTCCAGCGGCTGAATCAAGTAGGTTCTTCGAAGAAAAATTCAGTCCTACATAAAAAGTTTAAACAATCATCCAAGTAGTCAATCCATGAGTGGGACAATTCTTTATCATAGATTTCATTCTTTCCCAAGCTTGAGCAACATGTTCATTATCAAACTGACTAAACTTCATAATATTGCTATGCAAAGCTATAATCTTAGCAGGAGGATAGTATCTACCAATAAAAGCATCCTTACACTTAGCCCATGAATCAATACTATTTTTAGGCAAAGACAGCAACCAATCCTTAGCTTTTCCTCTCAAAGAAAAAGGAAACAACTTAAGATTAATAATATCACTCTCAACATCTTTATATTTCTGCATATCACATAGCTCAACAAAATTGTTGAGATGAGCTGCAGCATCATCAGTACTAGCACCAGAAAATTGCTCTTTCATAACAAGGTTCAACAAAGCAGGCTTAATCTCATAAAAGTTTGCAGCAGGAGCAGGTGGCACAATAGGAGTGAAGATAAAATCACTATTATTCGTGCTAGTAAAGTCACACAACTTGGTATTTTCAGGTTTAGCCATTCTAGCAAACTAAAAGTAGACAAGTAAAAACAACTATCAAGGATTCTAATTTTTTTTGGGTTTTTGATAAAACGATGCAAGTAAACATAAAGTAAAGCAAAACAATAAACAAAGTAAAGGATGTGCGTGCGAAAACTCCCCTCGCAGAAGTCTTCTTCTTCCTCCCCGGCAATGGCGCCAGAAAAGAGCTTGCTGGCGCGTAGTTGACGTGGGAAAATTGTAGTTGACGTGGGAGCTTCTTCTTCTTCAAGTCCCCGGCAACGGCGCCAGAAAAGAGCTTGATGCGGTACGGTGTTGATATCTTTTCACCGTCCAGTTGGGAACCCCAAGAGGAAGGTATGATGAATATAGCAGCAAGGTTTTCCCTCAGTTAAGAAACCAAGATATGTCGATCAGGAGAGAAAGGAGCCAATACGACTGAAGGTGATGCTTGCTAGCTTGCGACAGCTCCGGACAATTTGTAGGGCGCCTCGTCCGAGCTTTGCTTTGCGAGCGGCAACGTGGAACCTGCACACAACACAACCAAATACTTTGCTCCCAACTTACGATGAGGTTGTCAATCTCACCGATTTGCTATAAACAAAGGAATGAGCGTATCGAGTGGAAAATAGTAATAGTATGCGAGTAAAGTAAACAGTGCAAGTAAAGTAAACAGGTGATAGCAATATGATGGAAATAGGACCAGGGTCCACAGTTCACTAGTGGTGTCTCTCCATAAGATAAAATAATGCATGCTGGGTAAACAAATTATAGTTGGACAATTGATAGAATAAAGACAACGTGCATATGATGAGAGGATCACTATGAGATTTACTCTAGGCATTACAACAAGATACATAGACCGCCATCCAACTGCATCTATGACTAATAATCCACTTGTGGCGAATCAATCCGAGAACTCCACAAGTATTAAGTTGCAAACAACAGATAATTGCATTAAGCAAAGTGTGTAATGTAAACAAAACATATGCCCTCGAGCATATGAATGTTGTTTTCCCCTAGTAGCAACAACACATCTACAACCTTAGAGGTTTCTGTCACTCCCCCAGATTAAATAGAGGCATGAACCCACTATAGAGCATAAATACCCCCTCTTGGAGTCACTAGCAACTACTCGGCCAAGATAGCTACTAACAACGGAGAGCATGCAAGATCATAAACAACATAGAGATAACATAAGATAAAATTTAGTACATCAACTCAATCATAACACCAATATTCATCGGATCCCAACAAACCAAACATGTAGAATTACATAACGGTGATCTCAATCATGTAAGGCAGCCCATGAGATCTAAACATGAAGCACATGGTGGAGAAGACAACCAACTAGCTACTGCTATGGACCCATAGTCCAAGGTACACTAGTGGGAAAAGGCTTATAGATAGATGTTTTATCAGTGGAGCACATTATTCAATATGCTCCACTAGTATTTACTAGTGGCGCATTTGCAAATATGCTCCACTGATAATTTTCTTACTAATGGCGCATATTGTTCAGAATGCGCCACTAATATCCATGTGGGACCCACCAGAAGGGTCGTCGACAAAATATCTTGTCTTATCAATGGCGCATTTGTTATATGCGCCACGCATATTTGACCATTTAGTGGCGCATATCATACAAAATGCGCCATTGATAACATTGTGGGACCCACCTGGGCCCTACTGGCCTGACCCCTGCCAGTGTTATGCGTGGCGCATATAGCAATATGCACCACTGATAATTAAAATATCAATGGCGCATATTGCTATATGCGCCACACATAACTAGTGGGACCCACACCTCTAAAAAGGTGGCAGACTTATCAGTGGCGCATTTTTTGCAATATGCGCCACTGATAAGGTCGCCCAGATCTATAAGTTGGCAGCCCCACCACCACCATTTCATTCTTGTCCATCTAACACCAAACTAGATCTAGGTCGTCCTCCTCCTCCCCACCACCTCAATTTCTCCATTCTTGCCTCCATTCTTGGTTGTTAAACCTACTTTGCTCCATAGTTTTGAGAGGGGAAGCCTCTCTAAGTTGTAGATCTACTAAACCAACTAGTTTTCCTCCTCCAACATCCATCTTTGTCCACTTCTTTCTCCAACAACCCCACACCTCTCTCGTCGCGTGGACTTGGCTCAAATACGATTCTATATACACTAGGTGAGTTGTTAGAGGACATGCATGTGGATGTTTTGTGTGGCCGGTGGACCTCTCGCGTGCGGTGTACACGCATGCATGCTTGTGTGTGGTGCATGAATGTTTACAGGTGACGAAGAAGCAAGAGTATGTTGCTTGCTACGGCGTGGTGCATGGATGTTTGCCAAAATGTTGATTAACTTCCGTTTCGGCAAATTTTTGCACTACCCATACGGCCTATTTTTAGGAGAGGTCATGCCGAATTTTTCTGGGGACCATGCATGCATGTGTGTGTGTGTGAGTGCATGATGGTGTGTGATTCTAAGGTACTCTCTTTTCTCTATACCGCACAGGCAACCATGGTCAGACACATGAGCGAAGGTCAAGTGGCTAGATACAAGGAACGCGCAGTGGCCAACATGAGGATGAACAAGAGGACCCACATAAGATGTCCATGTCGAACATGCAAACTCGGGAGCTTACTCGACCCTGATTCTGCAGACCTGGAGAGTCACTTGCTCACGCGTGGTTTCATGCCTGGCTATGATTCTGAAGATGACGAGGACGTCAACAATGGTGTTTCTGAAGACGAGGGCGTACATGATGATCATCATGAAGGAGATGGCGGCGGCGGACATGATGATGATCATCACGAAGGAGATGGTGGCGGCGGACATGATGATGATCATCATGAAGGAGATGGCGGCGGCGGACATGATGATGATGGAGAAGATGCGGCGTCGACAGGCACACAGACACGACTAACCTCAGCCTTGCAGGACCCATATGTTCAGGAACTGCTCCTCAAGGAACCAAGCAATGCAAAAGCTGCTGCCAGAGAGAAAGCCAAGCTAGAGCAGATGGAGATTGACGGGAAAACTTCGTTGTTTCCTGGGTGCCGACCCGAGGATACACGCTTGAGCATCACGCTCAAGGCTCTGGAGATGAAGGCAGAAAGCAAATGGACCGACGTAAGCTTCAATAAAAACATGAGATTCTGGCAAAAACGTCTTCCCAAGGGAAACACGTGTCCAACTAATATCGAGGAGGCCAAGAAAATCATGTGCCCTCTGGACCTGCCGTACGTTAAGTACCACGCCTGCATCAATGATTGCGCACTTTATCAGGATGAGTACGCGGAGAGAACCACATATCCGGTGTGCAGCCAAGGACGATACAAGATAGGGAACAAGAAAGTACCTCGGAAAGTGGTATGGTACTTTCCTATCACTCCCCATCTGCAGTGGTATTTCGTAGACCCTAAGGAAGCAAAGCTCATGCGATGGCACGCAGATAGGAAGAAGACCGAAGATGATGCGCCTAAGGGCAAGATCCTGACACACCCTTTGGACGCTAGCCAGTGGAACGCACTTGACATCGACATCCATGAGTTCGGGGCCGATCCAAGGAACATCAGGCTTGGTATGAGCACCGATGGACTCAATCCATTGGGCAACCAGAGTAGCACGCACAGTACCTGGCCCATGTTTGTATGGCTGTACAACCTCCCTCCATGGTTGTGCACCAAGCAGAGATACGTACACATGTGTATTCTGATTCAGGAGCCAAAACAGCCAGGTGACGACATGCATTTGTATCTCGGGCTGTTGAAAGAAGAGCTAGCCACGCTGTGGGAGACGCCTCCTCGTACGTGGGATGCATACTCAGAAGATTATTTCCCTTTGACAGTCGCGTTGTTCACGATGGTGCAGGACTATCCCGGTTACAGTTACGTCTCTGGCCAGGTGAACCATGGACACAACGCATGTGTCAGGTGCATGGATAAGACCCCGCACTAGTGGAAAAAAGCCTATTGGTGGCGCACCATTTTGGCATATGCGTGGCGCATATGGGATGCGCCACCACTGCCACGCCACTAATAACATTTTATTGGTGGCGCATGTCAATATGCGCCACGCATATGTTGAATATTGGTGGCGCATATAGCATATGCGCCATTAGTGTCTTATGTGTGGCGCATATTGCTATATGCGCCACCAATACATAATGCGCCACTAAACACCTATAATATGCGCCACTGATATTTCGTACAGGTCCAAAAAAACTGATATTTTCTGGTATTTATACACAGCAATGCACAAGAATATATATAAGTATACAATATAACTGCAGAATACACAGCATGCAGTACAAAACAAATATATCATCATCACAAACAATTAGATCAATAATAGTGACAAAGTTCCCGAATATTGACCATATGTGTTAGAGCATATATAGCCCAAGTCCATGCATTACACACATTACACATTACACACACTACACATCTCACCAAAAGACCGAGTAGACTACACCCGCAATGGTGAGCAAGACCGGGAGCCACCGGTGCGATCGGCTGCTCGGTGTTGGCGTCGGCGGGAGGTGGTGTCACCAGAGCGACCTCCGGGTACGGTGTTGGCGGCGGCGGGAGGGGGCACCGGAGCGGCCGCCGGCTGCGCCTCCTCGACGTTGGCTGCGCCTCCTCGGCTGCGCCGTCGGTTCGTGTCTCCTCCACTTGGAGACCGTGAGCTCTCTTGTCTTGTACCCTTTGTAGCAGTTGTCGCTGAAGTTGGTCACCGGCCTGTGCCTGGCAGTCCTCCCACTCCTCGTAGACTCCTGGAACCCGACCACTGTACACCACATACCACTTCGCCATCTCTCTATAGACATGTAGTATATATGTTATGCAACGAAAGGAATGACAAAGTGCAAAAACATGCTTGCATGATCACAAATACTATGGCAAGGATTCATAAGCCTAGAATAAAACATAGCATGGATGACGATCGATCATATATAAGCAAGTCCAACATCGAAAAAAAAGTTCGAATAGATCACACCGGCGACGACGATGAGCAAGATCGAGACCATGATCAAGAACTTCATCCGATTCTTCTTCCACACGTGTCTCCTCCACTTGGAGACCGCGATCTCTCTTGTCTTGTACCCTTTGTAGCGGTTGCCGCTGAAGTTGGTCATCGGTGCCTGGCAGTCCTCCCACTCCTCGTAGACTCCTAGAACCCGACCACTGTACACCACGTACCACTTCGCCATCTCTCTATAGACATGAAGTATATATGTTATGCAACGAAAGGAATGATAAAGTTCAAAAACATGCTTGCATGATCACAAATACTATGGCAAGGATTCATAATCCTAGAATAAAACATAGCATGGATGACGATCGATCATATATAAGCCTAGAATGGAGTATATATGTTATGCAACGAAAGGAATGATAAAGTTCAAAACATGCTTGCATGATCACAAATACTATGGCAAGGATTCATAAGCCTAGAATAAAACATAGCATGGATGACGATCGATCATATATAAGCCTAGAATGGAGTATATATGTTATGCAACGAAAGGAATGACAAAGTTCAAAAACATGCTTGCATGATCACAAATACTATGGCAAGGATTCATAAGCCTAGAATAAAACATAGCATGGATGACGATTGATCATATATAAGCAGTTCATAATACGAAAAAAAGTTCTAGCACCTGGAGGGGCCCGCCTCATCATCGTTGGCCCCCTTCTTCGTCGCCGCTAGGCCCGATCGAGCATCTCGTGCGGCGGCGGGGGCGGGGAGGAAGTCATCCTCCACAATCTTGTGGAGGCGACCGGAGTCCTCCGCGAGCAGCTCCAAGAGGCGCCGCCGCTCCAACTCCATGAAGCCGCGCGCTCCCTCCTCCGTCGTGTGGCGGTCGCGCGACTCCTTGAGCCCCGACTCAAGAAGTAGGCCGTCCCACTCATCGTCGCGCGCCGCCTCCTTGTTCTCCATCTGCAGAGAACGCCACGAGGCGTGGATGGCCGCCTGTTCTTCATTCTCGGGGTCCGAGATGGCCCACTCCATGTCGTGGATCTCCGCCTGGACTTCCGCCTCCAGGCGGTCGTTCTCTTCTTCATCCTCTGGGTAGTCCACCTCGGGGACTTCTTCCTCCTCGCCATCGGACGCTGGAGGTGGCGGCGTTGGAGGCGGCGTCGGAGGGGGAGAGGGTGGTGATGGGCGTCGGCTCATCATGGCGTAGGTGGTGATCTTGCGGTGCACCATGGCGGCGGAGGCGTACCTAAAAGCAGAGAGAAAAATGTTTAGTACAACAAAAAATCGATCAGAAAATTCAACAGCACCTCCCCTATAAATGGCTACCTAGGAGTGCCTATTTCTCACCGAAACAGAAATCAATCAACATTTCGGGAGTAATAGGCACTCATTTTCAAAAACCTGTAAACATACACATAAAAGACACAACATGTGCCATACAGTTAAGATATATCCAGTACCATGCAGTTAAGATATATCCAGTACCATACATAATTTTTATTTGTAGATTATATGAAGCACAACTCTGCACTCTTAACACACAGGCTAGAGGAACAAGAATTTTAAATTGACTGAATGCAATTTACAGAACTACTACACTACAGAAGCATAAGGAAGCGTGTGTAACAATCAAACATAATGGAATAGTTGGGTGACAAGTATAACATGACCTACAGCTAGTAACGGGCAAGTAGCAACAACTTGTGAAATTTTCACATCTTCACGGAGTTTTAGCAAGGCCGAATCATTGAGTAAAAGCAACAAGCAAACTGCAGTATGTAAACCCGAATCTGTTTACTCAAAAATCTTATCCCATCATAATGTACAAGAATTAAAAGTTCTGTAACTGAAAACAAATTGACACGAGTTGCCACAACTAAATGTATGAAAGTTGTCTTCCTACATATATTTACTTTTCATTTCAAAGTTCAAGGACAACAGATTACTTGGAGCAGAGCTGCATACCACATTTAGCTTTGCTTCGGCAGTTACTATGAAACACTTGCTTATCATATAACTATATAAGTTCATCATGGATTCACAGATCGTAAATAAACCCCAGGTCTGTGGTTATTGATAGTTTGTAATAATGTATACTTACAAAAGACAAGTCAATAATTAAACAGAGATAAATAAGTTAAGTTCTCGGTTTCCACTTTAGTTAACCAAACCAGGCAAAAAACATCGCTCCATTAGTTGGATGAATCCCCAACCTAATAACAAATACATGCTCCTACTGAACCAGCAATCGCATTCGGCATGTTCCTTCCTAGTACCTCTAAATTCTCCCCAAACCCACCTACGGTGCCACCCAATCCTACACCCAGAAAATCAGTGAGGCTCATTCACGTGGGAGCTAGGGTTTGAAGAGTTCTCTTACGGTAGCTGAATCCATTATGAAATAATTCGAGGACATGTTACAACGCTGTCTCAATCAAACAGATTACAGCAAGCATAAGTAATCACATAGGCACGGTGCAGTGAGATCTAATTAGTTAAGGAGCATAGCATCAACTAGGAAGTACCAATTCTGCAAGTGCATCGGCTACATTATTCAAGCAGAGACGATGTGTCTTAGACCATGGAGCGAGCGAAATCAAGCCTGCACCTTGTCGGTGGGGAGGAGGAGGACAGGGGAGAGGGTGGGTTTACCTGTAGTCGCACTGGTGGCTCCTCGAGCTCGAGGAGGTTGGGCTGGCCGAGGAAGACCTCCTTGGCGGTGGAGCAGAGCCGGCGGATCTCCGGGCCGTCCTTGCAGCGTCGCTGGGACCGAGGACGGTGGCGCGGGCCAGCGACGGGGACGGTGAGGGCTTCGGCGTGGACTCCACCTCCCTCTTGACCAGCCTCACCGGCGGCTTCTCCTCCTGGTCCGGCCCGGAGCGACGACGGCTACGAGAGCGGCGACGGGCTAGGGTTAGGGCGGGTGGGGGGGGGAAATGAGGGGAAGAAGATAGAGGAGATCGGCTGGCCGAATCGTATTAGGGTTTGGCTAAGCGTCAATTATGCGTGGCGCATTATGTGCAATATGCACCACGCATATTTGACACTTAGTCAAATAGCGCGGCCTCAGCCATATGACAAGATCTTGTCAATGGCTCAGTGGTTTTGTGGCCTGTGCATCCAGAGGGGATCCAGGGTTCGAACCCCTGCAGGTGTTGCCTCACAACTTTTTTTAAAAAAAATTATTTTTTCACAAATTCTAACAAACACAATTTCTAACAAATACAAGTTTGTTTTTTAAATTGTTTTTTCACAATTGTTTGCAGGTTACTTCAAAATAATAGTTTGCAATAGTAAAAAACCACAAACATCATCATGTCACATCTTTTTCTCACTTTATTTGTGAGTATCGTAATAGTTTATTCAAAAAACCATGAATATACACAAAAAATGTCATGATCTCAATTCCACGCTAGCTAGCTAGAGCTAGCGTCTCTTTGCAATCTTCTTGCCCTTCTTCCTCGCGGTTGAATACTTTAGGCCGGGAATGTTGAGGTTTCTTCTCGTGAACGGACAACCTTTAGTAGGTAGGGTGGTCTTCCTTCTTCCTGCGGTAGTCGGCTTGTCGAAGTACTTGTCGAATTCCTCTTCGATCTTTGGATCGCCGTTCTTTTCTAAGTCTTGGTCATTGGCGGGTCCTTCCATTCCGATGATGCTCCTCTTGCCCCTCCTCACGACAACACGGCTTGGCTTTGACGGGTCGGTGATGAAGAAGCATTGGTCAACTTGGCTCGCGAGTACCCATGGCTCGTTTTTTGCGGAGGCGTTCTTCGCGGAGTCATCGGGTATAACCATGGTGGTGAAATACCGGCCCTCTTTCTGGACGCTCTTGGCCCATCTGACACGGAACATCGGCACCTTCTCTCTGGCATAGTCGAGCTCCCAGATCTCCTCGATCCTTCCGAAGAATCTTTCCTTGACGGTGGCTTCGTCATCGGCATAGGATAGCATCGTTACTCATGAGTTCTAATATTCGCTACTCCTATCCCTTTCCTCGATGTAGAATCTGTATCCGTTGATGTCGTAGGCCTGATATGTCCTCATGTTGTGCCCGGGGCCCTGTGATAATGCAAAAATTAGTTTTTCATCCTCCGTAGAAGGCGTCGACTACAGGCCGTGAAGCTTTTCCTTGAACCAAGCCGTGAAGCTGGAGTTGTGCTCTCTTGTTATGTCTCCCTTCTTCCTCGGCTGACCTAGGTCAATGAACTTCTGCTCTACAAAGCTTTTGTGCTCCTCCACCCAAGGGTCAACCAATTCGATGTGTTGTAGCGCGACGAGGTGTGCCCGGACAAAGTCGGGGCGTCGACCCTTCACGCCGACATGCAAGGCGTAAAAACCCTCATGGTGACCATATCCGGCAAGCCTACCGAGGTGCGTCCTTTTGGGCAGACCAACAGGGTCGTCCGTGTCGTCCTCCTCGGTGCGTAGATAATTCTGGCAAAACGAGACGCACTCGTAGGTCAGAAAGCCCTTGGCGATGCTTCCATCTGGACGGTACCTGTTGCGGACGAATCCTTTGATAACACCATTCAGCCTTTCGAACGGCATCATGTTGTGCAGGAATGTCGGACCGAGATGAATGATGTCATCCACGAGATGGACGAGCAGATGCACCATGATATCGAAGAACGCGGGCGGGAAGTAAATCTCAAGCTCGCACAGTATCACGACGATCTCTTCTTGCAGCGCGTCGAGCTGCTTCAAGCCGATAGATTTCCTCGAGATGACGTCAAAGAAGTTGCAGAGCCCAAACAACGTCTCACGGACGTGCTCGTCCATTATCCCTCGGATCGCAACGGGAAGTATCTATGTCATCAACACGTGACAGTCGTGAGACTTCATCCCGCTGAACCTCTTCTTCGCTTCGTCCAGATATCTGCCTATGTTCCCAGAGTAACCGTGAGAAACTTTAACTCCTAGGAGGCACTTAAAAAACTGTTTGAGCTCCTTCTCACTTAGAGTGAAGCAGGCAGCGGGAAACACCACATCCCTCCTCTTAGCCCTCTTGCGGGGACCCTGAGTATCTTTGTCCATGTTCTCATCATCATCATCATCATCGTTATTGGGCGGACCATGAAGTTCTTTCTTGATGCCAAGGAATTCCAGGTCGTGTCTTGCCTTCGGCCCGTCCTTGGTCCTATCCGGCATGTTGACGATAGTGGCCAGCAGACTCTCACATACGTTCTTCGTGATGTGCATGACATCAAGGCTATGGGGCGTGTGGAGGTATTTCCAGTATGGCAGGTCCCAGAAAATAGACCTCGCTTTCCACACACCATGCAGCGGCTTTGTCCTCGGACGCTTCTTTCCCGGCAAAGGGCACTCTTCCCAGTTTTCCAGCATGTCGTCGATTACTTCACCGCTCCTCGGACGTGGGGCTTTTTGAAGCTCTTCTTTACCGTTGAACAGGTCTCCGCGCTTTCTCCACGGGTGATCCATTCGAAGCCTCATCCGAGTCCGTTGGAACACGGTCTTCGAGGAACCTAGATCCCATGGTAGCTGGAGATGCGGGGTCTTATCCATGCACCTGACACATGCGTTGTGTCCGTGGTTCACCTGGCCTGAGACGTAAGTGTAACCTGGATAGTCCTGCACCGTTGTGAACAACGCGACTCTCAAAGGGAAATAATCTTCTGAGTATGCATCCCACGTACGAGGAGGTGTCTCCCACAGCGTGGCTAGCTCTTCTTTCAACAGCCCGAGATACAAATGCATGTCGACACCTGGCTGTTTTGGCCCCTGAATCAGAATACACATGTGTACATATCTCTACTTGGTGCACAACCATGGAGGGAGGTTGTACGGCCATACAAACACGGGCCAGGTACTATGCGTGCTACTCTGGTTGCCAAACGGATTGAGTCCATCGGTGCTCATACCAAGCCTGATGTTCCTTGGATCGGCCCCGAACTCATGGAAGTCGATGTCAAGTGTGTTCCACTGGCTAGCGTCTGAATGGTGTGTCAGGATCTTGCCCTTATGCGGATCATCTTTAGTCTTCTTCCTATCCGCGTGCCATCGCATGAGCTTTGCTTCCTTAGGGTCTACGAAATACCGCTGCAGATGGGGAATGATAGGAAAGTACCATACCACTTTCTGAGGTACTTTCTTGTTCCCTATCTTGTATCGTCCTTGGCCGCACACCGGACATGTGGTTCTCTCCGCGTACACATCCCGATAAAGTGCACAATCATTGATGCAGGCGTGGTACTTAACGTATGGCATGTCCAGAGGGCACAAGATTTTCTTGGCCTCCTCGATATTAGTTGGACACGTGTTTCCTTTGGGAAGACGTTTTTGCCAGAATCTCATGTTTTTATTGAAGCTTACGTCAGTCCATTTGCTTTCCGCCTTCATCTCCAGAGCCTTGAGCGTGACGCTCAAGCGTGTATCCTCGGGTCGGCACCCAGGAAACAATGGAGTTTTCCCGTCAATCTCCATCTGCTCCAGCTTGGCTTTCTCTCTGGCAGCAGCTTTCGCATTGCTCATCTCCTTGAGGAGCAGTTCCTGAACATGTGGGTCCTACAATGCTAAGGTTAGTCGTGTCTGCGTGCCCGTCGACGCCGCGTCTTCTCCATCATCATCATGTCCGCCGCCGCCATCTCCTTCGTGATGATCATCATCATGTCCGCCGCCGCCATCTCCTTCGTGATGATCATCATCATGTCCGCCGCCGCCATCTCCTTCGTGATGATCATCTTGTACGCCCTCGTCTTCAAAAACACCATTGTTGACGTCCTTGTCATCTTCAGAATCATAGCCGGGCATGAAACCACGCATGAACAGGTGACTCTCCAGGTCTGCGGAATCAGGGTCGAGTAAGCTCCCGAGTTTGCATGTTCGACACGGACATCTTATGTGGGTCCTCTTGTTCATCCTTAGAATCACACATCATCATGCACTCACACACATACACACATGCATCATGCATACTCGCCGGAAAAATTCGGCATGACCTCTCCTAAAAATAGGACGTATGGGTAGTGCAAAAATTTGCCGAAACGGAAGTTAATCAACATTTCGGCAAACATCCATGCACCACACCGTATCAAGCAACATGCTATTGCTTCTTCATCACCTGTAAACATTCATGCACCACACACAAGCATGCATGCGTGTACAACGCACGCGAGACGTCCACCAGCCACACAAAACATCTACATGCATGTCCTCCAACAACTCACCTAGTTGGTTTAGTAGATCTACAACTTAGAGAGGCTTCCCCTCTCAAAACTATGGAGCAAAGTAGGTTTAAAAACTAAGAATGGAGGCAAGAATGGAGAAATTGAGGTGGTGGGGAGGAAGAGGACGACCTAGATATAGTTTGGTGTTGGATGGAGAAGAATGAAATGGTAGTGGTGGGGCTGCCAACTTATAGATCTGGCCAACCTTATCAGTGGCGCATATTGAACAAAATGCGCCACTGATAAGTCTGCCACCTTTTCAGAGGTGTGGGCCCCACTAGTTATGCGTGGCGCATATAGCAATATGCACCATTGATATTTTATTTATCAGTGGCGCATATTGCTATATGCGCCACGCATAACACTGGCAGGGGTCAGGCCAGTGGGGCCCATGTGGGTCCCACATACTTATCAGTGGCGCATTATGCATAATATGCGCCACTAAAGGGTCAAATATGTGTGGCGCATATTGCAAATGCGCCATTGATAAGTCAAGATATTTTGTCGACGACCCTTCTGGTGGGTCCCACAGACTTATTGGTGGCGCATTTTGAGAATAATGCGCCACTAGCAAAAACATTATCAGTGGAGCATATTTGATAATGCGCCACTAGTAAATACTAGTGGAGCATATTGATTAATGTGCTCCACTAGTAAAACATCTATCTATAAGCCTTTTCCCACTAGTGCCGCATCTCCAGCTACCAAGGGATCCCGATTCCTCGAAGACCATGTTCCAACGGACTCGGATGTGGCTTTAAATGGATCACCCGTGGAGAAAGCGCGGAGACCTGTTCAACGGTAAAGAAGAGCTTGAAAAAGCCCCACGTCCGAGGAGCGGTGAAGTAATCGACGACATGCTGGAAAACTGGGAACAGTGCCCTTTACCGGGAAAGAAGCATCTGAGGACAAAGCCGCTGCATGGTGTGTGGAAAGCGAGGTCTGTTTTCTGGGACCTGCCGCACTGGAAATACCTCCACACGCCACATAGCCTTGATGTCATGCATGTCACGAAGAACGTATGTGAGAGTCTGCTGGCCACTATCGTCAACATGCCGGATAGGACCAAGGACGGGCCGAAGGCAAGACACGACCTGGAATTCCTTGGCATCAAGAAAGAACTTCATGGTCCGCCCGATAACGATGATGATGATGATGATGAGATGATGGACGAAGATACTCAGGGTCCCCGCAAGAGGGCTAAGAGGAGGGATGTGGTGTTTCCCGCTGCCTGCTTCACTCTAAGTGAGAAGGAGCTCGAGCAGTTTTTTAAGTGCCTCCTAGGAGTTAAAGTTTCTCACGGTTACTCTAGGAACATAGGCAGATATCTGGATGAAGCGAAGAAGAGGTTCAGCAGGATGAAGTCTCATGACTGTCACGTGTTGATGACGTAGATACTTCCCGTTGCGATCCGAGGGATAATGGACGAGCACGTCCATGAGACGTTGTTTGGCCTCTACAACTTCTTTGACGTCATCTCGAGGAAATCTATCGGCTTGAAGCAGCTTGACGCCCTACAAGAAGAGATCATCGTGATACTGTGCGAGCTCGAGATTTACTTCCCGCCCACGTTCTTCGATATCATGGTGCATCTACTCGTCCATCTTGTGGATGACATCATTCATCTCGGTCCGACATTCCTGCACAACATGATGCTGTTCGAAAGGCTGAATGGTGTTATCAAAGGATTCGTCCGCAACGGGTCCCGTCCAGATGGAAGCATCGCCAAGGGCTTTCTGACCTACGAGTGTGTCTCGTTTTGCCAGAATTATCTACGCACCAAGGAGGACGACACGGATGACCCTGTTGGTCTGCCCAAAAGGACGCACCTCGGTAGGCTTGCCGGAGATGGTCACCACGAGGGTTTTCACGCCTTGCATGTCGGCGTGAAGGGTCGACGACCCGAATTTGTCCAGGCACACCTCGTCGCGCTACCGCACATCGAATTGGTTGACCCTTGGGTGGAGGAGCACAAAAGCTTTGTAGAGCAGAAGTTCATTGACCTAGGTCGGCCGAGGAAGAAGGGAGACATAACAAGAGAGCACAACTCGAGCTTCACGGCTTGCTTCAGGGAAAAGCTTCACGGCCTGCAGTCGACGCCTTCTACGGAGGATGAAAAACTCATTTTTGCATTATCACAGGGCCCCGGGCACAACATGAGGACATATCAGGCCTACGACATCAACGGATACAGATTCTACACCAAGGAAAGGGACAGGAGTAGTGAATATCAGAACTCAAGAGTAACAATGCTATCCTATGCCGATGACGAAGCCACCATCAAGGAAAGATTCTTTGGAAGGATCGAGGAGATCTGGGAGCTCGACTACGCCGGAGAGAAGGTGCCGATGTTCCGTGTCAGATGGGCCAAGAGCGTCCAGAAAGAGGGCCGGTATTTCACCACCATGGTTATACCCGATGCCTCCGCGAAGAATGCCTCCGCAAAAAACGAGCCATGGGTACTCGCGAGCCAAGTTGACCAATGCTTCTTCATCACCGACCCGTCAAAGCCAAGTCGTGTTGTCGTGAGGAGGGGCAAGAGGAGCATCATCGGAATGGAAGGACCCGCCAACGACCAAGACTTAGAAAAGAACGGTGATCCAAAGATCGAAGAGGAATTCGACAAGTACTTCGACAAGCCGACTGCCTCAGGAAGAAGGAAGACCACCCTACCTACTAAAGGTTGTCCGTTCACGAGAAGAAACCTCAACATTCCTGGCCTAAAGTATTCAACCGCGAGGAAGAAGGGCAAGAAGATTGCAAAGAGATGCTAGCTCTAGCTAGCTAGCGCGGAATCGAGATCATGACATTTTTTGTGTATTTTCGTGGTTTTTTGAATAAACTATTACGATACTCACAAATAAAGTGAGAAAAAGATGTGACATGATGATGTTTGTGATTTTTTACTATTACAAACTATTATTTTGAAGTAACCTACAAAC
The DNA here is from genome assembly GCA_007115705.1 of Dactylis glomerata. Lineage (NCBI taxonomy): Eukaryota > Viridiplantae > Streptophyta > Magnoliopsida > Poales > Poaceae > Dactylis > Dactylis glomerata. The sequence goes on along the minus strand of QXEO01000228.1, from coordinate 9,570 downwards.
AATTGTGAAAAAACAATTTAAAAAACAAACTTGTATTTGTTAGAGATTGTGAAAAAACATTTTTTTTAAAAGTTGTGAGGCAACACCTGCAGGCTTCGAACCCTGGATCCCCTCTGGATGCACAGGCCACGAAACCACTGAGCCATTGACAAGATCTTGTCATATGGCTGAGGCCGCGCTATTTGACTAAGTGTCAAATATGCGTGGCGCATATTGCACATAATGCGCCATGCATAGTTGAAACTTAGCCAAATAACGATTCGGCTGGCTGATCTCCTCTTCTTCCCCTCATTTCCCCCCGCCCGCCCTAACCCTAGCCCGTCGCCGCTCTCGTAGCCGTCGTCGCTCCGCGCCAGACCAGGAGGAGAAGCCGCCGGCGTGGCTGGTCAAGAGGGAGGTGGAGTCCACGCCGAAGCCCTCACCGTCCTTGTCACCAGTCCGCGCCACCGTCCTCGGTCTCAGCGATGCTACAAGGATGGCCCAGAGATCCGCCGGCTCTGCTCCACCGCCAAGGAGGTCTTCCTCGGCCAGCCCAAACTCCTCGAGCTCGAGGAGCCACCTGTGCGACTACAGGTAAACCCACCCTCTCCCCTATCCTCCTCCTCCCCACCGACAAGGCGTAGGCTTGATTTTGCTCGCTCCATGGTCTAAGGCACATCGTCTCTGCTTGAATAATGTAGCCAATGCAGTTGCAGAATTGGTACTTCCTAGCTGATGCTATGCTCCTTAACTGATTAGATCTCACTGCACCGTTCCTATGTGATTACTTCTGCTTGCTGTAATCTGTTTGATTGAGACAGCATTGTAACATCTCCTCGAATTATTTCATATAGTAGGTGGTGTGCTGAATCTGATTGCGTTTAATCACTGCAAGTTGGTTGCATTGCTGTCTGACATAGCTGTTAGTTAGGGGTTCAGATGACACATTGGTTTCTCTCCATGACGAAGCCTAACAAATGCACCCTGTCTTTCTGATTCTATTCTTGGCTCAGATGGATAGGTGCATCCTCTGTCATATCTAATTTAGTTGATCAGAGTTAAATACAAGATTAGCTAATTCATTTCTTTGAAGAGCATATACATGATATTTTTCTGTTCTATTCCAACCTAGCACTTGATTGGATATGTTGGTGTTAGGCTCATGATAGGTACAGAGTAGTAACTAAAACCCCTGCATACAAGAAGGAATTGTCTATCCAAAGCAAGACCTTATATGGCTTACTAGTTTTTCCCAACTATCCAGTCCATGGTGATTGCCATTGCAGAACTCTGAGTTCGTGCTGGTAAAAGTGGAGGGTCTAAGCTGGTAGCTGTCACGGCTCACTCCACGCTGCACCATCGAGCATGGCCATACCTGACCGAAATTTGGAGAATCATTGTTTTAACACTGTTTTGCTCTTCAATTCTTTACTTTCACAATATTGCATTGCTGCAACTTACACTAGTGGGAAAAGGCTTATAGATAGATGTTTTACTAGTGGAGCACATTAATCAATATGCTCCACTAGTATTTACTATATATATGGCTTTGTCTACAGAGATGCCGAGATGCTACGTGGTGTACAAAGGATGGGTACCAGGAGTCTACGATGAGTGGGAGGATTGCCAGAAGCAAGTGAACAAGTTCAGCGGCAACTCCTACAAGGGGTATCCGACGAGAGAGCTAGTGGAAGCTAGGTGGAGGATCCACCTCCTAGGAGAGCGGAGAAACAACAACCGGATGAAGACCTTGATGATCGTGCTCCCAGTCTTGCTCACCATTGCGGGTGTAGTCTACTCGGTCTTTTGGTGAGATGTGTAGTGTGTGTAATGTGTAATGTGTGTAATGCATGGACTTGGGCTATATATGCTCTAACACTTCTAATATTTGGGAACTTTGTCACTATTATGGATCTAATTGTTTGTGATGATGATATATTTGTTTTGTACTGCATGTTGTGTATTCTGCAGTTATATTGTATACCTATATATATATATATTCTTGTGCATTGCTGTGTATAAATACCAGAAAATATCAGTTTTTTTGGACCTGTACGAAATATCAGTGGCGCATATTGTAGGTCTTTAGTGGCGCATTATATATTGGTGGCGCATATAGCAATATGCGCCACCCATAACACACTAATGGCGCATATACTGTATGCGCCACTAATATTCAACATATGCGTGGCGCATATTGATATGCGCCACCAATAAACTGTTATTAGTGGCATGGCATTGGTGGCGCATCCCATATGCGCCACGCATATGTCAAAATGGTGCGCCACCAATAGGCTTTTTTCCACTAGTGTTATTTGATATAGCAACTATGAGGTTGGGATCATGATTACTGTACTGCAGATCCTCTAATGCATGCACATTTTGTAAGTGTTGACATAAGTGCGCAGAGGCAGTACTAGATATTGTACCTCGTGAATGCTAGTAGATTGGAGGCACATGTAGTATCACAGTCTAGTATTTTGGACTTGTTGATGGCCACAATATGTTGCTTAGTGCCGAGGATGCAGTTTTGATTTAATTGTTGGTTGCTTGTTCTAGCTCTTGTAAGCTCTTTGTTCTTTATGCATTATCTTTGTTTGAAGAGATTAACTGTTGTGGAAGTATTAGTTTTCCTCTTTAATTTTCTCATGTCTTACTGAATGACCTACTGACTGATGCTTTGAGTTCTAGGCACAACTGATCTCAAAAAACTAAAAATCCCAAGTAGTAGAATTTCTGTATAGGCCCTATTATCTCCTCTAAATACTATGGTTTACTGTGGTATCCAGTCTGCCTAGATTAACCTCAGGTGTTACATTTACAGGATATGCTTTATTCAAACAGAGTTAGGCATTAACAGATGCAAGCTGGCTCTGCTAGATGACATATAATCTAAATTTGTTAATTGGTGTTGAGATGTTATGCTGATGCTTCTTTGCTACTGCTTATATGTGCACTGCTGATGCTGCTTTGCTGCTGCTTTGCTGCCGCTGCTACTTTGCTGATGCTGGTGCTTTGCTGTTGCTTTGCTGCTGCTGCTGCTTATTGCTGGAATATGTGAATTGCTGGAATATGTGTATATGTGAATTGCTGCAGGTTATTTCTAAATGAGTTGCCCATTTCTCCCGAAATGTCGATTTAGTTCTGTTTCGGTTGAGAAATGGGCACTCCTAGGTAAAAAAACAGCAAAGGTCATGCCGAATTTTTCGGTCGACTCTAGCTTCGTTATTGTACTAATTAAATTATTGCATATTTTGTATGAAGTGCTGACATGTCGAGCGGAGACAAAGACGTCGGGGCTGGCCCTTCTCAGCCCATGAGCGTTGAAGAAGAAGCAAGAAAAGCCAACCTAAAGTTCTGGCGGCTTGACGATGACTTGAGCGGGTCCGACGAGGAGGCCGAAGAAGCTGCGGCCGATGAATTTGGCGAGGAGGCCAAAGAAGGTGCGGCCGATGAAGTTGACTCGGAGTCCAAATATGACTTCGAGGCTGAAGATGGCGACGACGCCGAAAGCAGCAATGGCGACGAGGAGGATGACACAAGTAGTCATGGTGGCGGTGACCGCATGGACGTCGGTGGATCGAACGCCGCCGCTAGGAAGAAGAAGAAGAAGGAAAGGTAGGATCAGACACTGCCGGTACTCGGCACCAAGCTCGAAGAGTTCACGTATGTGAAACCGAGTGGCCAACCCGTGGAGCCTGCGAAGCTTGCCACTGGGTACGGCCTACAGCTCGGGTGCATCGTGCGGGAGAGCATGAGCATCAACCAGAAGAACATAAGAGCTAAGGGCAATACAGGGTTGCGCGAGCTCCTCATTGAGAAGCTTCACAACCGGTACAAGTTCCCAGAGCCGTCCGATAACAAGAAGCTCAAAGGGAACAAGGCCAACAAGTTAGCCCTCACGAGGATGAGCACAGCCTTGAGCAGCTGGAAAAGCCGAGTGAAGAAGAGGATTCTCGCCGGCAAAAGTTGGGAGGAGATAAAGAAGGCCGAGCCAATGCTCGACAAAGATGAGTTCATCAAGTTCAAGGATGCGTGCCTCACTCCGGAAGGTATCGAATGGACCGAGTGGGGGAGGCGTATGCGGGACCTCAACATAGGTAACCAAGGCTGCAGAGGCGGCGGTTACCGAGGAAAGAAGGCCGTTTGGGCAAAGGAGGACGCCGAGTATGCCCGTCTAGGGAAAGAGAACCCGTGGCATAAATTCACGGATGAGCAGGTGATGCAGTTTGTCCGTGCCCGCTACTATCTCCACCCCGAACTCAAGGAATTCGTTACCGACGACGATGATGTGAGGAAGTTCCAGAAAAAGCTGGTCAGGAATTTACCGCGCATCTCGATCGAGTCGATATGCATTCTAAATTTCTAAATGGCCATATCTTTCCTTCTCTGCAGAGAATCGAAGAAAGATCTTGTGCTTCAAGTGCGAGCTCGTCCCAGGGGTCGACGGTGGACCCGCGGTGGGTCACGCCCTTCAACAGGGCAATAAACGTGATCAAGGGGAGAGCCAAGTCCTTGCCGCCGACTTCAGCTGGCCGCGTGGCCGGTTATTGTACGTACGACAAGGTTGGTGACTTCAAGAAAGAGGACCGCGAGGCGAAGAAAGAGAGGAAGGCCGCGGCAGCGGCGGCGCCGACCGCAAGTGAAAGATGCGAAGTTGAAAAGCTTCGGGAGCAGATGCCAGACCTAATCGCCGAGCAAGTGCAAAAGAAGCTCCGCGAGATCATTCCCGATGAGCTGTGGGAGGGGCTTGCTGCTTGGAATGCGACAAGTCGACAAGGGCCGCTAGTGCTGCCCAGCAACTCTATCCAGCATGTGTCGCCGGATGTGGTGACTCCCGATACCACCAATGTCGAGGCGCATCCGGCGGCTGCTCCGGTGCCCCCTCCCACCGCCGCCAACGTGAATGCACACCCGGAGGTCGCTCTGGTGACACCACCTCCCACCGACGCCAACACCGAGCAGCCGATCGCACCGGTGCCCCCTCCCGCCACAGCTAAGGCGCAACCGACGGTGCTTCGTCGTAAGGCATCTCGGTGGGAGAATGATACTGGTGTCTCGACATTAGCCGAGCTCAACGCCATCTCCAAGGTAATGACTCCGGCCAGCACATTTTATTTCCTTTGCCTTTGATGACTATAGCTAGCCAGCGACATCTCACGATATGCATGCAAACTTGTTTTCCCACAGGACACACCTTGCACACTTTTGCATTTCGTGGACGGCGAGCTGAAGGATGTTGCCAAGGGCACAATCATTCAGCCAAATAGCACAGTCATGCATCACAAGGAGATGGTCTCAGAGGTATTCAAGGTCCGGCTGGCTCGGGTGTTGCCGGGATGCGAAGACATGGACCCCCCCACCCAACCTCAAGGCGCCGATGAACATAAGACCCTTGCGGGTTGCTTCGGCTGGGTCTTGACATGGCCGAAGACCCAGATTCGGCTTGTGAAGGAACAACAAGTTACTCAGCCGCCGCCACGCATGGAAAAAGTTACTGAGCCGCCGCCATGTTTTGCACCAGTTACTGAGCCGGTGCCGCCGCGTATGGCGCCACCGCCTCGGCAGCCACAACAAGTTGTCTCCGCCAACACCTCCCGTCACCAGAAGTTGTTGGCCGCCGCTTTACCGCAGCCACCACCAGCACCACATGGCAAGGCCGTCGCTGCATCCTACCCAGTACTGGTTGAGGACATCAACGATGATGATGATGACAACCCAGATGACTGGCTCAACACCGGCGCCACTGACTCTTTGTTCATGCCAAACATGGAAGAACCCTACCGTGTCCGCGAAGATCAAAATGCTCGCACCAAAGCATGCACGCGTCTGTACTTCCATGGTGCCCTAGAGGAGACGCCTCCGGATGCTGGCGCCGCTGATCCTAAAGTCAATACGGGAAATATTTTCAGCCCCAACACACTCCATAAGGTGGTGAGCGGCGGTGATCAGTTGGCAACCGACCGTGGTGAGCAGTTGGAAACCGGTGGTCCCATCCAGAAGAAGCACCACCGGAAGAGAAACAAGAAGGATAAGCCGTCTGCGAGCCAGTAACCGGTCGGTCCGAAGAGGCCCAGGGTTCACAATGACCCGATGTCACAACCCGCTAAGGGCACCTTGCAGGGCATAATTCATGAAGCTGGAAAACCGATTATGACTGAGCAGCAGGTCGCCCACGCGAGTGGAGCGATGGTGAGCCTTATGCACGGTATTCTGTTTCTGGAGGAGGGCCTTCTTAAGGAAACAAATCCATCGTACCCCATTTTCATGGTGAAGGTTCCAGCGGACGTGGGCTTCGTCGATGATCACCCCGCGGATATCTTCTTCATATCGTACGAGGACGTCTTCAAGCTTTTCAACGCCAAACGGCTGGACTATAACTTGGTCCGCCTATACGCGCTCTAGCGGGCGATGAAGGTCAACAGAGAGGAGAAGCCTTGCGTCACGATAGCGGACCCCTACTACATGCGTGAAGGCATGTTGTTGAATCCAGCGAACCGTTCCAGAGCAAAGGAGTACCTCCACAAGAGTAAAAAAGACACTCTTCTTCCTTACTTTCCCGAGTAAGTGCACACTCGCTCGGCCGTCGTAATAACTTGTCATTTCTTAGTTTTCGATAGCTCCTTTTCCAACATTCTTTTGTTTCAACTGTTTTGCACAGAGACATATACTGCACATTGATCCTCGTTGACCCGAGGTACTCGGTAGCCGTCTACTTAGACTCGGGGAGTGAGGCGAAGACAAAAAACTACGCCTACATCAAGGGTGTTCTAGATGATGCTCTCGAGGGATACGCTAGGAAGGGAGGCGACTTCAAGAAGGGGGCAGAAAATATCAAGGACGACAGACACATGTTCAAGCATGTAATCAAGTTCCCCTGCGTCAAGCAGCCGCCTAACAGTGTCAAGGAGGCCTTCTACGCCCTCCATCACATGCGGGCGATCGTCCAGAACGAACACAGGCTTACGATGCCAGCTAGTGTCCGAGGATGGGCCGAAGAGCATGCAAGGATCGAGGACGCTGAACTTAGGGACGACTTCTTCCGCATCAAGAATCAGATTGCGACTATCTTGCAAGAAGATGTCATCACAAGGGGCGGAACCTTGTCCTACGCCAGACCGTTGGCTAAGCGCGAGATCGAAGACCGGCTCCGGAAATAGCGTGACACTAGGACATGGACAACAAAAGATTGCTATAAACCGTTCCCGGAGCCATGTCAACCAAAGTCTTCATGATTCTTCCTAGTCATTTTCGCGTGTATGTCAATCGTGTGTGCTTGAGTCGTAAACTTTACCGTCTGCAACTCATTCCGGTGTGTGTCTATGTGTGAGGTGTAAACTTATAACTTGCCTTAGTCGAAAGCATCGTTGTTGGACTTATTTACTTTTGTATGCGGGATACTTATATATAACTCTTTTCTTAGCTCGAGTACTTTCCTTTTGTCAACATGCATGTGAATCCTTTCATTCTTTCGGTTGCATATGATATATGGCTTTGTCGACATATGTAACTCTTTTCTTATAGCTTGAATACTATATATATGGCTTTGTCTACAGAGATGCTGAGATGCTACGTGGTGTACAAAGGGTGGGTACCAGGAGTCTACGATGAGTGGGAGGATTGCCAGAAGCAAGTGAACAAGTTCAGCGGCAACTCCTACAAAGGGTATCCGACGAGAGAGCTGGCGGAAGCTAGGTGGAGGATCCACCTCCTAGGAGAGCGGAGAAACAACAACCGGATGAAGACCTTGATGATCGTGCTCCCGGTCTTGCTCACCATTGCGGGTGTAGTCTACTCGGTCTTTTGGTAGTTTGGAACTTGGCTAAAGATGATGATCAACTTGTTGTAATGTGTAGTGTGTGTAATGTGTGAGATGCATGGACTTGGGCTATATATGCTCCAACACTTCTAATATTCGGGAACTTTGTCACTATTATCGTTCTAATTGTTTGTGATGATGATATATTTGTTTTGTACTACATGCTGTGTATTCTACAGTTATATTGTATACCTATATATATTCTTGTGTATTGCTGTGTATAAATACCAGAAAATATCAGTTTTTTTTGGACCTGTACGAAATATCAGTGGCGCATATTTTCAGTGTCTAGTGGCGCATTATGTATTAGTGGCGCATATAGCAATATGCGCCACGCATAAGATACTAATTGCGTATATGCTATATGCGCCACTAACCTTCAAACTATGCATGGCGCATATTGAGATGCGCCACTGATAAACTGTTACTAGTGGCGTGGCAGTGGTGGCGCATCCCATATGCGCCACGCATAGGCCAAAATGGTGCGCCACCAATAGCCTTTTTTCCACTAGTGGTAGACTACTCACTCATCGCTCCGGAGGCAAGCATGGCGATGAAGAAGACCTCCGGTGGCGATTCCCCTCTCCGGCAGGGTGCCGAGAAGAGCTTCTGGACCCTCCCGATCTTCGGGTCGACGGCGGCGGCGGATCGCAATGTGTTCTGGAAAAGTGATTAGGTATTTAGGTTTTTCCCATCGGGGGGTCTTTATAGGTGAAGGGGCATCGTCAGGAGTGGACCGAGGCGACCTCACACGTAGGGGGCGCGGCCAGGGGCCAGGCTGCGCCGCCCTGTTGTATGGGGCCCTCATGGCCCCACTCCGTCTCCTCTTCGGTTCTCTGGAAGCTTCGGTGAAATTCTGGGTGACTGGCTTTGGTTTCGTCCAATTCCGAGAATATTTCCTGTGTAACTTTTCTGAAACACAAAAACAGCAAAAAACTGGGAACTGGCACTATGGCGACTTGTTAATAGGTTAGTTCCAGAAAATGCATAAAAGTGCCACGAAGTGTAACGAAACACTAAGCAAATGGTGTAAAAACAAGCATGGAGCATCAAAAATTATAGATACGTTAGAGACGTATCAATGATCATTTAGTTTTTGACTTTTGATGCCATTTTATGCTTCTCTTAATAATGTTTTGTCGCTATGCATGATTATGGCCGTAATTGCTCTCTTAGTTGGTCGCTCCCAGTCTTTTGCTAGCCCTCACTTTGTACCGAGTATGAGCTCTACTCGTACATCCAACTCCCAAAAACCAAGTTATGCCAATGTGTCCACCATACATACCTATTTGCAATTTGCTATTCCAAAGTACATTTGACTTACTTTTATCTATCCTTCAAATTAAACTCTTATCAGTGTTATGCGAAAATTAATCAGTAAATCTCTCACGAACCTGATGGCACACTTTACTTTTCTCGTTTTTTAAAATTTTGACATTGTGGCTCTTTTATGTTGACGTTATGCTTGCAAGTTGTAAGTTGGGAATTAGCCAAACCATGCCGTCATGGGAAAAGCTTTGAACATTGCACTTCTCTTATTTGAGTTGATATCGTGATCTTTTGTTTATGGATACTCGCGATGTGAAACAAGTTGGGAATCTTGCGGGATCATGGAGTTTGTATATGTGTTAGAGAAACGCCTGGGCCGCTAATCTAAGCCATGCATAATTCATGGTGGAAATTTACAGCATGCCCATAGTGGACATTCGACGACGCATCTCAAAATAAAAAGCTATACCAATGGTAAATAAAAGAGATGCTGAGGTGTTCAT
>QXEO01000227.1:0-312074 GCA_007115705.1 Dactylis glomerata | reverse complement strand
CAATCTTATATTTGTCGTTTGTGCGATTCTCAATCTCTCTCCTGCTGAAGTTTTTTACTCTCATCGTCCCTTAAATGGATATCTAACTTTGTCTAGATTCTCATTTGCATGAATATGACTCAACACCATTAGCGGAAGTCTAGATTCTCCAACAATAGTGTGTTTCAGTATTAGATACATGTAAATCTAATAAGTTAGTGCACACTATTGTTTGTGTAATCCATTAGCTACCAGCTGACTAATTAAAAATGCATGAATATGACTCAACACCGGTGGCAGCAGGAAGCCTATAGCTATAGCACACCACGCATAAATCGGAGAACATAAAGCTGCATTCACATCATGCCGTGCACGTGAGAGTTTTGCAGCGGGTGTACCTAAAGCTGCACTCAGCAATTCGAGTTTTCTTACCAAAGAAGAAGACTCTGAAGCAGCTTTCTATTTTGTGCAGGCCTCAGCTCGACATTTATTTTTCTTTCGCACATGGCCCAGATTCTCAGTAATTTAAGAAACGAACAAGGGCATCTAGCAAGGGAACAAACTGTTGTTTAAATTGCTAATACAATCTTATATTTGTTGGTTTGATAATTCTTGGTCTCTCTCTCTCCGAATTAAAGATGAGAAATTAGGTTTTGGGATGATAATGCTGGGTAATACTACACCCCGAAACAATATCTCTCTCTATACAATATTGTTCGTCATAAAGGTGATTCAATAGCCAAGTGTTTGGGGTCTTCCCCACCTAATGTGATGTTCAGAAGATATCGTCGTTGGTAAGAGCATCTCCACTCGCCCCCTCTCCTCCCCCACCCACAAACGGCGACTGGCGCAAGCGATATTGAGGCCATTTGTGGGGGCGCTGAATTCCATATGGGGGTGGCGGTTTCCCCCGCGTGCCCCCCAAACGCTGCCACAAAAGCCCAAAGCGGCCCAAAGAAGTAGACTTTCGGCCCAAAAATTTCAAATTTTATCATTCCCACCGTGAGTTCCCATACTCGTTGTTGAAGTATAAATGTATTGCTAGTCTCTTCTATCAGATCGGTCTTTTGTCACATTGGCTAGAGCATGCAGTTCTACATGGTATCAGAGCCAAGAGGTCTTGAGTTCAAGACCCGGCTGGTGCAATATAAAATAAAAATATTGCAGCCCACTTTCGGTCCACGTTTAGGCCTGATGAGGAAGCCACATGTGAGGGGGTGTTGAAGTATAAATGTACTACCTAGTCTCTTCTATCAGATCGGTCTTTTGGTCGCATTGGCTAGAGCATGCAGTTCTACACACTCGCCACAAAATATAGCCCCAATCAACATGCAGATTACAAAACCGTGAAATCAAATGTTGAACATCTCCTCCACTTCGTCGTCTCCACCGGTCGGTGTTGCGCCGTTTGGTGCCTCGGGTGGGTACGGTGCTAGCGTCGTGGTTGAGGTCGCCGGAGGAGGCCTCATCTCGGCCAATATGATGTCGCACTGCACCTAGTGCCACGCCTTCACCTCGGCACACATCGACGATGTATCGGCGGTCAAGAGCGCCAGCTTCTCCCTCCTTTTGATCGCAGCGACATTGGTCTTGAGGAGGTCGATCTTCACCTCTTGTTTCTCAAACATCTTGTCCCATCGTGCGACAAACTTGACCTCCCCCCGCCTCCTTCTCCTCCCTTGCCGCCGCCTCCTTCTCCTCCCTCGCTGCATTGTTCATCGCCACACACCGGCGATGCACTTCTCGATTCTTGATTGCAACCGTTCCATTGCTGGTGCGTCTTCTCATGCTTGCTTGGCTTTCTTGTTCCCCATCTCCGGGCGCCCTTTCTCGGCAGCCGGCAAGGGCGCGGTATGGTCGAAGGGACGTCTTTTCCCTTCCCAAGCGATGCCCTCACCGTCGCCCACTTGTCACATTTTTTGATCCTTTGGAAGACATGGATGAACTTGAATTCGACGTCCTCATTGTCGGTGTGGTACATTTTGAACATCTTGAGCATCTACAATAAAAACATGGCCGCACAACATTATAAGAACAAATGCAAATGCCAACCGGCGAGCAAAGGGGCGCGGCTTACTAGATCTTCGATGCTTGTTCCACTTTTTGCCGATCCATGACCTCTTGTTGGATTCCATGCCACTTGTTGCAAGCTTGTTTGATGATTCCCCAACAATGAGACATCCCAGAAGGGTTGCGATCGATGTGCATTTTGTTGAATGTGGGATCCATGAGCTTGTGTTCATCGAACGACACCTTCACCCACTCCCTACGTGTTGGAGTTTTGATATGCGTCGGAGATAGGGTCAATGCTCACCATCTTCCATGCCTCGATGAGGCATTCATCCTCCAAAGATTGCCACTTTGGACCATGGCTGCCTCCTCCCTTCTTGGGCACCTTCTTCTTCTTCCCCTTCGACACGGGCGCGGGCGAGGCCATGGCGGTGACAACCGGCTCATCGTCCTCCTTGTACTCACCATCTTCTTCCACAGCCTCCTCCTCTTCATCGATGATGGTCTCGCCTACCTCCTAGGTGTATGTGTCATCGGCCGTTGAGCCGTCGTTGATGATGTGGTGCATGGCATCATCGCCCATTCCGCCGAGCACACTGCGGGCATCCTGGCCGGTGACACCGAAGTAGGCCGACGAGGAGGGCAACATGTGTTCTTGTCCTGCATGGCAGACGGGGACGCGGCTATGGGCGGGCGAGGACCCGTTGAGGTTGATGCCGCCCGGCGGGAAGGTTTTTAGATAGCCGTTGAAGCCGCCACGATGCGGGTCTGCGGTGCAAAAAAGGAGTTGGGATTGAACCCGTCGTGTGGGTCGCCGTCTGACGAGGGTTAACACGACAAATGTCCTAGATGAAGGACTTAGGATCGGGGAGATAGGGCGTCGAATGAACTCGAAGGTAAAGTCAGTCAAACAAGGTTGTATCGAAAGTAAACATGGGTGTAGAACCTGGCTTGCTTTCAATCTGTCCCTCACCATCCTCTCCTGGCCCCTATATATAGATGGCCAGGTCTCGAGGATCGGGTGGGATCCGATACAGATTACAATATCGACATACGACATCAACTCGTATTTCAACTAATATTACAATTGGGCCTAGCTTAACGAGCCTCAGGGGTACTCAACTGACAGGCTCTATTATCTATACCCTTGTCAGTATCCCCTGAGATTCTATCAGAATTGCAGATTCGGGTTGAATCTCAAATCTTCAAATCTTCGACTTGATCAATACTTGACTTCTGTAGATCTTCAAATCTTTGACTTGGTATTTCGACTTATCTTTTATTATAATGTCTCGCAAGTGGTTTTGATTAACAAGCCTGACAACTCTGATGGATCAAGAGGCCAGTTAACTGCCGGAACAGATACTTGTCACCTAATTCAAATTCAATCCCTTGGACTTGAATTCGGGAAACCGGTCAAACCCATTCTTTTGCCGCATTTAGGACTTACAAAGGATGAATCCCAGTGGTTCTCAGGGTACCCAGTGCGTCCACTAGGATGTTTCTTCGCGTCGTAGACACGGATAAGTACCAGCAGAGTGCATCCATGTGCATATACCAGGCCACATAGGACGGATTCCGGGGTCTTACCTTCGCGATATATTTCAACCACGACATTCAAGTTTTGTCGCGATGACGCAACTCGAGAAATCATATGTCGCAGCCTTGTTTGACTGTTTCAATGTATGAAATATTCGGGTTATTCAACCTTGATTAATAAAAACTCGCTCCCGATGGCAGTAATGATGCTTCCTAAAGCTTCTTTCGCCGCCTTCCTTGCTCCATTATTCATGACAAAACATCGTCGGGTGCGCGCCCAGCGCTCCTGATGGGAGTAGCCCCCGAGGCTATAGTCGAAAAAGTCTTATTTCTAGTATAGGCTCAAATATATTATGTCTACTCTTAGTCATTAGATCGAAGCTTTGCATGATAATATCATCGGGTGCGCGCTCAGCGCTCCCGATGGTAGTAGCGCCCGAGGCTATAGTCGAATATTTTTGGGTAGAGACTCAAAGAGTGATATGTTCTTCCTTAACTCCTCTGTAGCTTCCATATCAACTTTTCGTCGACTTCTCTGGTTATCATCAATACGTAGATATGTCACTCCAGACTTTTCATTGTCAGTCTATTTCGCTTTACTCGAATTCTCGTGACGTAATTAATATAATTACACTGTGTGTAATTTTGATTTTGGCGCTGATCATTACTCATGGGCAGCAGTAATTTCGCAATTTTCCTGCCCGTTAGTGGGCTGCCATTTCCGCTCCTTGCACCACGTCTCAGCCCACGTTCCTTCATCAGGAAGCTATATAAGGGGGAGAGTGGGGAATTTTACTGTTTACCAGTTCCTTGCTTCCGCCGCCGCCACCATTGTTGCAATTCTTACGCACCTCTGAACTCCTGCACAGCCCCCGTGCGCAAGCCGTCGATGCGCGTCAAGACTTGTGCGCAGAAGAACAAGATGGGCAAGAGCCAAACTGTGAACTCCGCGACCAGCTGGGTGCCTTCTGATTTCCAGAAGAAGGATCTGGACAAGGCCCGAGCTGACGGCCTCGTTTCCGATGATGATCAGGTCACCTTCCCTAGCACTGAGCGGATCCCCAAGCCCCCGAGCAGCTTTTGGGTGATGTTCTTTGCTTTCCTCTTGCGCGGTCTTTCTCTCCCTGCCCACGAGTTCCTTCGTGGGCTTTTTTCGTGTACGGTGTGCAGCTTCACCAGCTCACACCAAACTCAATTCTTCACATTGCTTGTTTTATTACCCTTTGCGAGTCGTTTCTGGGGATCGAACCCCATTTTCTTCTCTGGAAATACCTCGTTTGGCTCCGCCACATTGTCGCTTTAACAAAAAAGCCTGAACTGGGCGGTGCTATTGTCTCTATCCGTGCTGAATCTCAGTACCTAGAGTTTTCCATGGCTGCCTCAGTGCAAGGTTGGAGGAAGAAATGGTTTTATATCAAAGGCCAGAAGGTCTCTTCCTCTGACCAGTACGGCATTGCCCCTTTTGATTCCTCCAAAGAAGTGAAGAAATTGGCCTCGTGGGATTTGCCTCCCACGGAAGCTGGGATGGAGGAGATCAAACCACTTCTAGCCCGCATTCAAGAGCTGAAGAGCGGTAAAGGAGGTGCACTTTCGGGTACTCAACTCATGGCGTTTTTCTTGCAACGTCGAGTTCAACCCCTGCAGCATCGTCTCTCCAAACTGTGGACATTTTCTGGCTTGGGAGATCCTTCTCGAGTATCTGAGGATCTTATGGAAGAAGGATCTTGACAAGCGAGTGAGAGCTCTTACTACTCTCACTAAAGATCACAAAATTGCGGATTTGGCCGCTAGATACTTCGACTCCGAGCATCCTTTGCCTGTGGTATGTTTACTATCTTTATTCGCCTTCTTCTTATCTTAGCATTATTTGTCTTGTAACTCTCGGCTTGTTTTTCTTTCAGGATCCACCAATCCCTTGTTCTCGCCCTCCTCCCAGAGGGAGGGGCCATTCAAAATGTTCCTGTTTCCGCTGCTTCCGAAGCCCCCGAGGCTGAGGACAGCCAAGATGGAGACGAAGGCGAAGATTCACTGGAAAGGACCAGCTCGACGACGTCGCCTCCTCCTGCGCTTTTTGAAGACCTTGGCGTTGACAAGAAGAGGAAACGTGTCGAGGAGTTCGCTTCTTTGAGTGCCTCCGCTCACAAAATTGTGGCCGGGGAGACCCTTGATCTAGAGGACGATCAAGAGCTTTTCGACGCCTTGGACTCGTGAGTTTTTGCTAACTCGACTCTTTATTTTGTACCTTGCTTTCTTCCTTTCGACTTATGCGAAATTTCTTGTCTTTTGTTTTCTTTGCAGCGATAACGAGGACCCGAAAAGGGATGCTGCCACTGCTCCTTCTGCTGAGACTATGGCTGTCGACGAACCTTCCGTGCAAGAGGTTGAGCCGGTCGTGAAGTCTTCAAAGGCTCCAAAGGCTCCTATTAAGAAGGTCGTCGTTACTCGTGGTTCCAAGCATTTGAAGAAGTCGACAGACGCCGGTGCTTCCCTTAAGATCCATCAGTCCACGAGCTCCTCCGACGATGTATGTGTTGATCCTGGTATTTTTGCTTTTGTTCCTTGCATGATCTTCATACTCACGTGTTTGTTCCTGAACAGATCTTGATGAAGAAATTTGTCACCTTGGGCACTGAATACGTCGAGTATTTGAAGGCTACGAGGGCTTCTGAGGGTAATCTTCTTTCCTATATTTTTCTTATCTCGAGTGCCTTTCCTTGCTTCTTTATTTGACTTTCTCTCCCTTTTGAACTATAGATGCTTTGGAGGCAGCTAATGCTCGCATTTCGTCTCTGGAAGCTGAACTCGAAGCTTCCAGAAAAGCTTGGGATGCCGCTACTACTGCCAAAGCCACTGCTGAGAAGTCCACTAAATTAGCATTGGCTAGGGCAAAGAAAGCGGAGAAGGCCCTTTCTGACGCTAACAAGGAGCACATCCAGCGGGAGCAGGCCGTGATTGAACGGCTTAATAAAATGTCTGCTCTTGCTGGAGGTGAATATCTTTTCCCTTTTTCGTTGGGTTACTCGCTCTTATACTTGCTGATGTGCTTTTTCCTCTGTCTTTGTTTCCTTGATTGTGTAGAACATAATGGGGTGTCTTCATCATCTTTGTAGCAGACGATGATCCTTCATGGCCGCCGTTAACTTGCTGGAGGCAAACTGGATTTCTGTCCAGGAGATCTTCGAGTTGGCTAGCCGCGTGCTCACGCGGATTTTCGTCGGGTTGTGGCCCAAGCAGAGAGCGGAGGTGCCAGAGACTGACTTGAAGAAGCTTGCCAAGGCGTTTGACACCCCGACGACCCTATCCTTCTGATGAAGGGCCGCTCTGTGAAGCGAGGTGCAGAGGGGGCCATTGCGCTCGCCTACGCGCATGGCGAGGAGGTCAACTGGGAGAAGGTGGCTCTTCCCACGGTCGACCTCTTTCGGAGCTGCGGGTTTTTCTTCAAGAAGGCGAAGAAGGTACACGCAGGCATCGTCTCTATAATTTCTTCTTCGGCGGCTTCTACGACCTCTTGCTACGCCGGTTTCTTTCGACTTCGGCGACAAGTGGATCCATGCCTCCCCCAACACTGGGGCTACCTCTTCCACGCCTACCGCTACTGTAGATCCTAAGGCCGAGGTGGCGTAGACTTAGCCTCCCTTGTAATCTTAGTTTATTCTGATGTATTAAACTTTTAGTCGCATTGAGCCCGAGAACTAGTCAGAGGACTTGTGCTTTTTTGTAAATATTCCTCCTTTGTGAATGTCGTGTTTAGTTTTTGAGATGCTCTTTTTTCCTTTCTTTCGCTTCCAGACTACGCGTGCTGTGGGTCACCAGGTCGCGATCGGCTTCATCTCCTGTCAATATTTTCGACTTCGGGACTTTTTCGCTCCCTCGCTCTTCTTATCGATGCAAGGAATATTCGCTGAGGATTGCGGACCTCAAAAGGTCATTTATCCTTGATGAAATGCCAGGCAGAGCTTGCTGTAGACAAGGCCAGCAAATCTTGCGGCTTTATGAAACAGATATCCGTACTTGAGGATAAGGTGTCGGGTCTGATGGCCAAAATCGTGCATCTCGAAGAATGTGACTCCTTTCTCATTGGTATTGTCGAGTCTGTCTGCGAGATGCTGCGATGTGAGTTTCCTTGAAGCCTTTCTTTTCTTTTCCCTTTCATTCCACTGTTGTTGTCTAATGCTTTTTGTTATCTTAGGTACTTGTCTGGACTTTGTTGCTGAAGCACGTCGGGTTTCTGAGTGAAATACAGCTCTAGAGAAAGCATCAGAGGGAATCGACAGTTTGTGGTCTGATCCCCGATGCTGTCGTGCTATTGTGCTACTTCAAGATTGTGCTCAGCATATTGGAGAGGCAGTTGATGGTTTGTCGAAGATCTCTGACGACCATGTATTCTGTCATGCTTCCTCGCAATCCTCTGCCTGAAGCTTTCCAACTGCTACTTGACACTTTTAGATCTAGTCAGCAATTCATCGGCTGATAGAGCTTAACTTGGTGGCTGGAGCCATTTTGCTCTTGGGTGGGTACGTAAGTGGCATCCAAGGCTTAATTATAGTTCCATGTCACTGAGTTATCCTCCAGGTGGAGCTAGTTTGCGAGTTCATCTGGAGAATACCCTGCAACCCGCCAGAAGGATTATAGCTAGGTTGCTGCGAGAGGATGCCATCGTTTTTTCCGCGAGCATCATTACTTAGACCCCCTAGGGGTGGACGATTCTGATAACCTGATGTTATGATGCTTATGTACTGTGCATATAGAACGTGAGAGTTTATGTTTCCTAACCTTATTGTCAGAAATTGTTCTCAGAGCGTTTTTATTTTGGTGCGGTGCCACAATTTTTGTTTAAAGACACGTAAACTCGAATGAGAGGAACTTTGTCTTTATTTATGCTTACAATGTAAGATACATAGGGTGATCCAAGAGATCCAGCCAATGACCTGTGTTCTGGATCTAGAGGGCATTGCCCTGGAATAGCTCGTGGCTTTTATAGCCGTATTTTTCTACTCTATTTTTGACGTACTTTGTTGCCTATGCCGCCAAGGTCTTCTCTTCTTCTCCTGTAGGCTTGTCTTGTTCTGATGGCTGTACCCGCGGTTTTTGCACCTCCGGCTCTGCGGGGTGTGCTTCGAGTTGTTGTATGGTTCCTGTAATCGAGCTTTTCGCCTTGTCTTTAGGTTCTCCGTAGTTTGCCATCATGCCAAAGTTTTGAGCCATCTTGTGGAACTCCTTGTCGTAGAGATCTGGGAGTTCGAAGCTTCCTTTTACTGTGATGATTCCTTTAGGCCCTGGCATTTTGAGTACCAGGTACGTATAGTGAGGTTACTGCCATGAATCACGAAAACACGGGTCGCCCGAGGATCGCATGATATGTGATGGCCAGTCCATGACTTCGAAGCGAGTTTCTCTCTTCTATAGTTTTTGCCGATTTCTAAAGCAAACATTGAGTGCTATTCGACCCAGTGGGTAGTTAGCACTTCCTGGGGACTATTCCGTGGAAGGAGCAATCAGTTGGTTTCAGGAACTCTAATGAGATATGCATTGCTCGTACAGTCTTTGCATATATAAGATTTATGCCACTTCCTGCATCCATGAATACTCTGTCAATATCGTCAGTCCCAATTTGTGCTTTGAGTACCAAAGGCGTGTTTCCTGGCCGAGGTACTGTTATTGGGTGATCATCTCTGCTGAATTCTATGGGTTGCTCCGACCAGTGTAAATATTCCGTTGCTGTAGGAGGCGAAGTCACTGCTAGGTTAACTTGGCGGGTTATGCTTTTTTCTCTTTGTTCGACTTGGGCATAGGCTGTATCATTGCTGTGATGTGCCCTTTAGATGGAACATATCCTCCGTCGTCATCGCGTCCCTGGTTCGGCTGGTCTTGATTTTTGAGGAACTCCATTGTTTCCTTGCTGATTTGCAGGCGCACTGCTTGTGTTTTCTTCGTATCCCTGCCATTTTGCTTCGGCTTGCTTGTTTAGTGGCTGCTTCCTGTAGTTTCAAAAATGTCGTGCAATCTTTCATTGCATGCCTGGATACTCATTTCCCATCAACAAATGTGGAGTGTATATGACATGGTCCGTTTAGCATATCTTCAGGTGATGGGTTGTACTCTCTGGATTCTCTTGTCTGAAAATTTTGGTAGTCTTCCTTTCCGTAGCTGCGATATCCTGAGCTTTTACGGTCGTTCCCTTGGTAGCTATTATCCTTGTACCCTGCGGCTACTTGGCTGTGAGAGCCATAGTTATCGTAATTGTGGGATCTCCTTCTTTGGCCTCCGTATCTGTTTCCTCTATCATCCTCTGGTGATCATGTTCGTTTGTTGTTGCACACATCTTCTCCATCTGCAAATTTGTTTGCTATATCCATTAAATCTGATACTGTTTTCGGCTTGATCTTCGACTAGGTCTGCTCGCCTTAACCCGACTATGAATCCGTCTATTGCTCTTTCGTCTGATACTTCAACTGCTGAATTTTTGATGATGCTCCATCTTTGGATATACGCCCTTAATGTCTCCCCACGTTGCTGTACGCGGGCTTTGACTTCCTCTATGGATGCTGGCCGCTTATATGTCGACTTGAAGTTACTCGTGAATTGCTTTGTGAGCTCTTCCCAGCTTCCAATTGTTTCTTTTTCTAATTTTCTCAACCATGACCTTGCCGCGCCGGTGAGGTGTAATTGCAAACTTTGCATAGCTATTTCCTTGGTTCCTCCCAATATTTTTACTGCTTGCAGATAATCTGAGAGCCATGACTACGGCTCCGGGGATCCATCATATTTTTGCTGATCATGAGGTAGTTTGAAACCTTTGGGTACTGGTGTGGTGCGAACCCTGTGGGTAAAGGATGATGCCCCCATCTCCTTTTCGTCGTCTTCGTAGTCGTACATCTTGTTTGGAGATCTGGATCTTCAGGTTCCTCCGTACTTCAGGCTTTTGTGTCGCCTTGGTGATGGTGTTCTAGATCGTCTACTGCTGCTTCTGTGCCGAGGACTATTATGACGGCGCGGTGATCTTGGCTTGTGGTTTCCTTTGTTGCGGTATGCCTCCTCCTCTTTTGCTGATAATTTATTGCCTACCATCTTCAACCCATTTAGTGCTGCTCGGTGCATATGTTCCCTCGGGTCTCCTGGATTTGGTCGTGTTGTATGTAAGTATGCTTGAGCTGCCACCAGTGCTGCTTTAGGAGTTTTTGGTATAATGTTTCCTTGCTCATCGACCGATAGGAAGGACGAGTCGAGGTTTTTGGAGATACTTTGCCTTTCTGAGTACTCAAGGTTTTCATATCTTGATCCATGTCGACGATGCCTTTTGTTTGTATATGACGCATCGCTACGTGCTCTGCGAGCAGCGTCGCTTGCTGCAATAGCTGAGTCTTTCCTCTTATGTATTTCAATCCTTTCCTTTGCTAGTTGTTTCGCCTGCTGCCTTAGGGCGTAGTGGTACCCCAAAAGCATATTTTTGCTAGAGTTTGTTAGTATTGGCGTGCCGTGTTCCACGGCTGTCTTGATTGTTCTCCACTCGTCGACTGATAGTCAAACTTTCTCCCTAGTTGTTAGGGAGTCTGCAGTTTCTCCTTCTGCTAAATGATTCGCTCCTCTGTTTATATTTACTAGATTGAGGACTGGATTGTTATTTTCATCGAGTTCTTCTGAGTTGTCTCATGTGATGGCGAGTACCTGGTATCGATTGTCGAGTTTGCTGATGGAACTTGAGAAGATCGAATTGTCATCTTCAGAAAGTTCTAACCCTGTCTTCCAGGTGTCTGCTGATTTGTCTGAGGTATCGTCGTGGCAGATCATGAGATCTTCGAGTTGAACTTCTAAGTCAAAATTCTCCATGGTTTCGTCGCCTCCTACGATTTTTCCTTCTTCTATTTCTGTTAAGCTGACCGGTGAGTTTATCTCGCTAGAAGAGCCTTCTGATGATTCTGACATTGCTACTGTGTTGGGTTCACTTCCCGACGGACCCGGTTTCACCGGATCTGAAAGGCGAACCGAACCTAGTGATCCGACGCGAAAGTTTAGACTTCCGATCGTTAAATCCATATCTTGATCCATGCTCTCGAATACTTGCGTGAAACTTGACTGGTGAGGTTGAAAATCAACGCTTCCGAAGGGTATCTGGATTTCATTGACTTCCAGATTGCTGTTGGCTAAAAGCAAAAAAGGCGTTGAATTCATGATTCCAACGTCCAGAGTCCCCACGGTCGACGCGAATTGACGAGGGTTAACTCGACAAATGTCCTAGATGAAGGACTTAGGATCGGGGAGATAGGGCGTCGGATGAACTCGAAGGTAAAGTCAGTCAAACAAGGTGTGCATCGAAAGTAAACGTGGGTGTAGAACCTGGCTTGCTTTCAATCTGTCCCTCACCGTTCTCTCCTGGCCCCTATATATAGATGGCTAGGTCTCAAGGATCGGGTGGGATCCGATACAGATTACAATATCGACATACGACATGAACTCGTATTTCGACTAATATTACAATTGGGCCTAGCTTAACGGGCCTCAGGGGTACTCAACTGACGGGCTCTATTATCTATACCCTTGTCACCGTCCGGGTACTCGCCCAAAGAGGGAGACGGTGAGAACCTGAACAGGTGCCTATACCCATGCCCCTCTTGGAATGTCACCAGAGAAGAAGGCGACATGCTCCTCGGAGAAGAGACGCTTCCTTGGGTCCCGAAGACGCCAGGGCAGTGAGACGGGCCGTAAGCTGTAGCTGCCGCCAAAGCTGCTTTCTTGAACCTCGCCGCTGCCTCCCGCTTACGCTGGTCCTGGTTTACGACAGCCTGCCATGCAACATCTGCCGCCCAGGCCATGTTTGACATCCCCTCGGGCCACTGTTTCCCCGCTCGTGGCTTCCTTGTCGCCAGGGGGAGGCCGTCGCCATTGTTTCTCCTGGGGAGGACGAATTTCCTGGGCGGCATCGCGATGGTGCGGTACGGGTCGAGCGGCGATGTGTCTGGTGGCTGGATCGGGGAGAAATGGCGGGAGAATGGCTGGGAGGCGGCTGGATGGGGAGAAAATGGAGGAAAACTAGCCTTGTCTCGCCGACATTTGTGGCCCACCCGCTTTTCGCCTAGAGCCGGCGCTCCCGCTCGCCCCCCTGTGGACTGGGTATGGCCTGGGTGCGCCGGATGGAAATTACGCCCGCGCCAGACAAAAATTATGTTTGCGGGGGGCGGCTAGGCGGGATTTTAGGCGTCGGCATCCCCAAACAGCATTTGGGGGGCGTTTGTGGTGAGGGGGCGAGTGGAGATGCTCTAATAGGCTAGCATCATGGAATGCTTTGCTACAATGTTTGACTTTGGTCTCGTTGACACATAAATTTTGATAGAAATTACATAAGAATGATAAATTCTCTGTAGGCTCCATATATAGAGCACTTATACTAGTTGATAATAATAATAAAAATTGAAAAAGAAGATAACATTAAAAACCAAGGTGTTTGCTTGCTATCTTCGTGGAGGAGTGATCCTAACCAAAGTTAGCCTTGTAAACGTAATCGTCACTTATTTGCAAAAAAATGTAACTGTCACGGAAGTACAAAATATGTATTGTCTGTCATTATGATGAGAAAATCAAACAATTAGTCTTCCTGTGTGTCTTTTTTATTAACTTTTTGATTCAAAATATGTATTCTGTGCATTTAATTGACTTTTTGATTCAATCTCTTGCAAATATACTGGACATCCTTCGGCAATTGCTTCAAGCTCATTGATGATGGATAATTCCCGAAATTTTTCTTTTTCGGTATAACACAAAATTTGCATCTTTGGATTGGTGTGCTTCTCATCACTGCTTCTGCAAACACCTCTTTTACCATATCGTAATAGCTATCACGGTCATCTTAGCATTAGCACTAATCAAAACGACCTGGTTTCTGATCCTAGTCACTTATTGTAGCATAAGTACCATCAAAACGAATTGAATTTTGCTCGCTAAAGGGATAAGAAGAGAACAGAACATTACAACAATACAACAGTTGAAACCAATACTCCAGTTACGCACTAAAACATGATTGATAGCGGAAGCTAGAGAAAAGATATAATAGTTGTTGAGCCAACAAATAAAGAAGGCGCTCCGAACTAACACCAAAATCCATTAACGCACAAATCCAAATAAATCAAACTAGCTACCCTTTTGTCAATCATCTCTACATCTTACCGGTAAGCTTCAACGGATCCAACGAATGAAGTAGTCTGTGGGGTCGCACAACACCCTGTTGTTGTATGGCCTCGTGTAAACACGCCCATACTTGAATAGCACAATGGTGTCCAGCAGCACGCTGATGAGAGTCACATTCAGGCCTCTTCGACGAAGTCCAACCTGAGCAGATCGAGCTCCAAGGCAGCAGACACGTTTATGCTCACCGTGCTCCAAGGTGATTGTGGCGATGGTGGGTTGACTACTCTCAGCGCAATCATCTTCACCACATCCGCTTTGTAGTGCAGGTAGATGATGACGTTGCAGTACTTCACCCCGGCACGGTGGATGGTGTTGTTGGCAAAACAATTCTAGATGTCCGACTTGAAGGAAGCTTACCAAGCGTAGGCGGTCTGACTTTATGAAATCCCATAAGTTTTGGTAAACTTAGTGGGAAGCCATCCAGACCCAGTGACAAGGGTATAGCTAATAGAACCCGTTAGTTGAGTACCCCTAAGGCCCGTTAAGCTAGGCCCAATTGTAATGATAGTCGAATGCGAGTTATTACCGTATGTCGATATTTGTAATCTGTATCGGACCCTACCCGATCCTCGAGACCTGGCCACCTATATATAGGGACCAAGAGGGGACGGTGTAGGGCAGATTGAAAGCAAGCCAGGTTGAACACCCAAGTTTACTTTCGATACACATCTATTTCGACTAACTTTACCTTCGAGTTCATCCGACGCCCTATCTCTCCGATCCTAAGTCCTTCATCTAGGACATTTGTCGAGTTAGCCCTCGTCAATTGGCGCCGACCGTGGGGATTCTGGGCGTTGGAATCATGAATTCGACGGCTTTTTCGCTTTTAGCCAATAGCAGATCAGAACTCGACGAAAATGAAGAGATGGAGTTGACAATTGGAAGTTTGAGCATCCTTATCGGGCCATCGGGTTCATCCCGCCTCTCGGATTCGACGAAACCAGATCCGTCGGCAAGCAAACCCGAAACAGAGGAAACATTGAAGTCATCAGAAGGCTCTTCCAGTGAGGTAAACTCGCCGGTCAGCTTAGAAAAAGCATCAATCGCAGAAGGCGACGAAATTCAGGAAAATTTCGACTCAGAAGAAAAAGCGTGTCAGACGCACAACAATGCAAAGGACTTCGCTGAGGGAAGCAGCGGCGTCTCCAAAGTACATCTGTTATGCGTCATCATCACCGAAGCAGAAGAAGGAAACAACAGCGAAGGAAGTAAAAGGGTCGACAGGCAAGTCGACAAAATAAAAGATCACAACAAAAAGGAAAAAGAGAAAGTTCATGTCTCGGCTGGTGAATGGAGAATAATCAAGTCAGCCATTAATCATGGTACAGAAGTACCCGAAGGATCGAGAAGGGAAGTTCTAATGGGATATCAGTATGCATTATACCAACACAAGAAGAAACTAAGGGAGGAAAGAGACATGGTGTTTCAAGACAACAACAGTATATCAAAGGAAGAATACTGGGAAGACTATAGTGAAGATTCAGAATATAGCAGAGAAAGGCGCGGAGATCCAAAACACAACAGGGGGGCGACAGCATGCGGCAGAGAAAAAGGGAACTTGAGGAGCCCCACCCCGCAGCTAGAAGAGGAGGAAGATGACCTGATGCAAAAAACGCCACAGGCAGCATTGGCAGCAGCACAAGCGTATTTACTAGCTACAAGACCAGAACATGGAGACCCGCGAGAAGATATGCACCGAGCCGCGATGCGAAGCCTCGGAATAGTAGAAGGTAAGATCAGGGAACAAGGCCCAGAGAAAAAGTCGACAAGTCACAGGGGAAACCGAAAGGAGAAGTTCGGATACAATCGCGCAGACAACGACTATAGCGAGTCATCAGAAGAGAAAAAGCAACAGAAAAGGAAGGAGGATGCAAGAAGTATAATAGCACAAGCTTGAGTAAATAAATCGCGACATGCTTGGAGGGAAGAAAATTACAAAAACGACGATAAAGATATGGGTGCGTTATGCTTTACCCGCAGGGTTCGCAAAACGCGGGTACCCAAAGGATTCAAACTACCACACGACCAGAGTAAGTACGACGGGTCGCAGGAACCTACCTTATGGCTATCAGATTATCTACAGGCAGTGCAGATATTAGGGGGAACAAAGGCGAATGCAATGCAAAGTTTGCAGCTGCACCTCACCGGCGCCGCACGGTCCTGGTTAAACACCCTACCCGGCGAATCCATTGGAAGCTGGGGGGAACTCGAAAGTCAATTCACAAGAAACTTTCGTTCCACCTACAAACGCCCAGCATCACTGGAAGAAGTTAAAGCATGTGTGCAGAGGAAAGGCAAAACACTACGTTCTTATATACAACGCTGGAGTATAATCAAAAACTCAGCAGAGGATGTCTCTGACGAACGAGCAATAGACGCCTTTTCGGAAGGACTTCGCCGTTCAGATCTTGTGGAAGAAATAGGAAGAACAAGACCTACGACAGTAGCTGAGCTAATGGAACAAGCTAACAAATTCGCTGATGGAGAAGACGCGTATAACAATAAAAGAGGACGTTCGCCAGAAGTCGACAGAATAAGTCGACAAAGGAGACGACACCGCAGCGGGGGCAACCAAGGAAGACGAAATCAGGTAGCTGCGGGTTATATACTAGAAGAAGAGGAAGGGTATGAAAGTAGGAGGTTTCAGGCAAAAGGAGTAGAAAGATCAAGATACTATGGTCCCTCGGCCGAGGATATGCTATACGGACCTTGTCGAATCCACTACGCGTATCTCGACGGGAAAAGGGTCTCAAATCACCAGATGAAGGATTGCAGAACATTCCTAAGATTGCAAGGCGCCATGGGCTCAAGCCAAGAAGGAAGGCAAGGAGAAAGACGTAGAAGTCAAGGATATCAAACACAAAGACTAGCAAAGCACCTAGAGTCAACAGTATACATATCAGCCATGATTCAACCGGTGCCCAAGTCAAAGAAAGAGCGAAAGAGTATATCTAGGCAAGTAAACCTAGCAATATGATCGCCACCAGCAACCACAGAGTACCTACGGTGGTCAGAGCAACCAGTCAAGTTCAGTAGAGCAGATCACCCAAGGAAAGTTCCCAGGCCGGGCCACTCGCCTATGGTTCTAAAGGCGCAAATAGGAGGGTACGATATTGGAAGAGTGTTCATGGATGCAGGGAGCGGCATAAACTTAATATATGCTAGAACGCTAAAGGCAATGTGCATCTCGCTGACGAGTCTGAAGCCAACAGATTGCTCTTTCCACGGAATAGTACCAGGAGCAGCAAACTAACCCTTGGGAAGAATAGAACTCGATGTTTGCTTTGGCAGCAGCGAAAATTATAGAAGAGAGAAACTGGAGTTCGAAGTTATGGATTGCCATCACAATATCATGCAATCCTGGGGCGCCCAGCATTTGCAAAATTCATGGCAGTACCACACTACGCGTATCTTACGTTAAAAATTCCAGGGCCCAAAGGAACAATTACAGTACAAGGGAGTTTTGAAGTAGCCAACACATGCGACAAAGAATTCAACAGGATGGCGCAAACCTTCGGCATGACAGCAGAATATGAGAGGTTAAAAGGAGAAACGGATCATAATGTGCTACCTGACGTTGGACGATCCCTGCCAGACAAGGCTTTCGACACAACGCAGGACTCAAAGAAAATTCAGGTCCACCCTACTGATCCAAACAAGACAACATCAATTGCGGTGAACTTGGATCCCGCATAGGAAAGCGCGCTCATCGAGTTCCTCCGTGAGCGATGGGAAATCTTTGCCTGGTGTCCATCGGACATGCCAGGGGTTCCCAGGGAACTCGTCGAGCACGCACTAAATGTAGATCCCAAGGCAAAACCGGTCAAGCAACCGTTGAGGCGATTTGATGAACCTAAAAGGAAGGCGATAGCGTCAGAATTGCACAGGCTAGAAAATGCCGGATTTATCAGAGAAATCAAACCTTCGAGTTGGGTGTCCAACCCAGTCATAGTACCTAAGAAGAATACAGACGTACAAAGAGTATGTGTCGACTACACATCTCTCAATAAGCATTGTCCAAAGGATCCCTTCCCTCTACCCCGTATCGATCAGATAATCGATTCCACAGCGGGATGCGCGAGGCTTTCATTTTTGAACGCATATTCTGGTTATAACCAGATCAAATTGAAGAAAGAGGACGAAGAAAAAACGGCCTTCATCACACCATACGGAGTATTTTGCTACCAGGTAATGCCGTTCGGCCTAAAAAACGCAGGGGCAACTTATCAACGGATGATGCAAAATTGCCTGGGAAACCAAATAGGACGAAATATCCAAGTCTACATTGATGATGTAGTCATCACAACAGGAGAAGAGAAATCTTTAATCAGCGACTTGGCAGAAACCTTCGACAACCTGCACAAGTACAAGCTCAAGTTGAACCCGACAAAGTGTTCATTCGGAGTATCGGCAGGGCAACTTTTGGGGTTCTTGGTGTCAGCGCGAGGAATAGAAGCAAACCCAGAGAAGATTCAAGCAATATTAACAATGGGGAAACCCACGAAACTACACGACGTACAGAAACTGGCAGGGCGCGTCGCGGCACTAAGTCGCTTCGTAGCTCGATTAGGGGAGAAGGCGCTTCCATTTTATGCACTTATGAAGAAGTCAGACGATAAATTCGAGTGGACAGAAGAAGCAGACGTAGCGTTTGCACAGTTGAAAAAAGTACTTTCCACGCCACCAGTGCTGGTCGCACCAAAAGAAAAGGAGCCACTGCTATTGTACATCGCCGCAACCCATCAGGTGGTGAGTACAGTTCTAGTAGTCGAAAGAAGCGAAGAAGGAAAAGCTCATGGCGTCCAGAGGCCGGTATATTTCATCAGTGAAGTGCTATCTCCAACCAAACAGAGGTACCCGCATTATCAGAAGTTAGCATACAGTGTCTTCACAACTGCACGTAAACTACGACAATATTTTGCGGTGCACCCAATTATAGTGATCAATGAAGCGCCACTATCGAACATATTGAACAACCCTCTAGCGACAGGACGTGTCTCTTTGTGGGGAATCGAGTTATCTCCCATGGACATCACGTACGAAAAAAGGAAGGCGATCAAGTCGCAAGTCTTGCCAGACTTTACAGCAGAGTGGCTCGAGTTGCAAAGCACGGGACCACCAGATTTATCGAGTACCTGGACAATGTACTTTGACGGTTCTAAGAGAGTCCAAGGCGCAGGCGCAGGAGTAGTGTTGATATCACCTCATGGCGACAAATTAAAGTACGTCTTAAGGATGAGCTTTCCGCAGGCTTCTAACAATGAAGCGGAGTATGAGGCTTTGTTGCACGGAATGAAGATGGCTAAAGCATGTGGAGCAACTCGCCTAAAAATATTTGGAGATTCTAACCTTGTTGTTCAGCAAGTTATGAACAGATGTGACACAATCAATGATAACATGATGGCCTACAAAAATTTGTACCATTATCTAGAAGGAACGTTCGATGGATGCGAAGTCTCGCACATAAGCAGGAACAGCAATGAAGAAGCCGACACTTTAGCAAATATCGGGTCACAATGTTTACCTGTGCCGCCCGGAGTATTTTGGGAGGAAATAGTGGAAAGATCAATAAAAAGTGGAAAAAGCTCGACTATTACAGCAGGCTCGGGGGCTACGTCAGAACCAGAGGAGGTCATGATGATAGAAGAAAC
Organism: Dactylis glomerata; assembly: GCA_007115705.1. Taxonomy (NCBI): domain Eukaryota; kingdom Viridiplantae; phylum Streptophyta; class Magnoliopsida; order Poales; family Poaceae; genus Dactylis; species Dactylis glomerata. The sequence continues at coordinate 292,716 of QXEO01000227.1, read as the reverse complement.
TTGGATGCAGCCGTATCTTGCGCACATGATAAACAAAAAACTACCAGAAGATGCAGTGGAGGCCAAGAGGATAACTCGAAGATCGAAAGCGTTTGTCGTCTTGGAGGGGAAATTGTACAAGAGAAGTATCACCGGCGTTTTGCAGCGTTGGGTAACGCCCCAGGAAGGGCAAGCAATATTAAAAGACATACATGGCGGAGTATGTGGCCATCATGCTAGCAGCAGAGCAATAGCAGCAAAAGCCTTCCGAGCAGGATTCTATTGGTTAACAGCCATCGAGGACGCAAAAGATATAGTTCGAAAGTGTGAAGCATGTCAAAGGTTTGCATCTAGACCGCATGCACCAGCAGCGGAGCTACAAACAATACCACTATCTTGGCCCTTCACACAATGGGGCCTCGATATGGTGGGAAAGTTGCACAAATCTTGGCCAGAAGGGCATGTCTACATGCTAGTGGCAGTTGATAAATTCACAAAATGGGTGGAAGCGGCCCCGGTAACAACTCAAGATTCTACAGCAGCAATCAGCTTCATCAAGTCATTAGTTTTCCGTTTTGGTGTACCATACAGCATCATCACAGACAACGGGACAAATTTCACTTCGAAGGAATTCAAGAGTTACTGCGAAGGATTAGGGATCAAGCTCAAATTCGCATCTGTGGCGCACCCGAAGCCGAACGGACAAGTCGAAAAAGCCAACGGCCTAATATGCAGTGGCATAAAAAAGAGGCTCTTAGCACCTCTCGAGAAAGCCAAGAGCACTTGGGTAGAAGAATTGCCCTCCGTTCTTTGGAGCTTAAGAACTACGCCCAATGCAGCAACTCAAGAAACTCCTTTCTTCTTGGTCCATGGCGCAGAAGCCGTGCTTCCAGTCGAAGTTACACACGAGGCTCCAAGAGTGACAGCATATGATGAGACGACGTCGACAGAAGCATTGCAAGACGATGTCGATGCACTAGATGAAGCAAGAGATAAAGCACTAGAAAGGGCTACACAGTATCAAAAAAGCCTACGAAACTACCATAGTAGTCGAGTTCGTCCACGATCCTTCGTGGTGGGAGACCTAGTTTTGCGACTCAGGCAAGACAACCATGGCAAATTGGAGTCCCCTTGGGTGGGACCTTACATCGTCACCGAAGTAATACCAGGAGGAGCGTATCGACTACAAGACAAGAAGACTGGGAAGGACGAGAGCAACCCGTGGAATGCAGAACAGCTACGACGTTTTTACGCGTAGACTAAGTATAGTGGTATCAATAAATTCGAGTTAGCCTTCTGAACCCAGAACATGAGGCCACAGGTCGGGTTCTTTGGGCTGAACTCGACAAAATAGTACAATTATTTGTTACTTCTCCGCTCGGGGGCTTCAACCCCTGGGTCGTACGAAAAGGATTATTATGGCAAGTTGAAGGTTTTCTTTCATTATAAGGTTGTTTAGACAACCCGATAAATACTGAGAGAACTTGGTTCATAAAAAGAACCCGATATTACTCCTATATTTTTTGGTTCACAAAGAACCCGATATATAGAAAGCATACCTCAGAACATGATTTGTTCTCATGGTACTAGCAAAAGACATCGGCACAAAGTACGAATATGCATTACAAATATCATTGCAGGAAGGACATTATCAAATGAAATTACATGGATAGCAGATTCTAATGGAACTAGACTTCGGCTTCATATTTCTTCTGACACTGGGTGCCATCGTAGATCTTCACGTCAAACTTCGACGTCCCGATGTGGAAGTCGAAGGCCATGAAGAAGCCTTGATGGATGTCGTGGTCTTCTGCAAATTGCGACCAGCCGCCCCTGAAGTACTGCTCGCCTTTGCCATCGTACCACACCTCCACCTCGTATGGGATACCACTGCCAGATTGCTCGCGAAGGACAGCCTCTCGCAGTTCGCGCCCATCCATAAACTTAGTGAAATTCAGCGGCAGGCGCTGAATCTCACGGCACTGCGCCATGGCAATGCAGAAAAAGGAGAAGATTTGAGGAAGAGCAGCGGGAGCGGCAGAAGCAGCAGGAGGAGGAGCAGCAGGACCTGGAGCGGCGCCAGTCACCTTGGGCTTGTTCTTGCTACCAGGTGGGCGGCCGGGACGACGCTTAGTGGGAGCATCCGATGAAGCTCCGGCGGCGGCCAGAGTGGTATGGTTTTTGTTCTTGCTGCCACGAGGGCGACCCCGACCTCGTGGTGCAACCGGAGATCCAAGGTTCAGACGAGAACCTTCAGCATCTGCCATGAGAACAAGGGAAAAACCTCGGAAAACCCTAGATGAAGAAAAGAAGATGATGCGGCGGAGCACGAATCTGATTAGGGTTTTTACCTTCACCAGATGGTGCTTTATTTATAAGCACGTATTATTGGGCCTAGGGATAGCCCATGAACATATTTTGCAGCAGGAGTTAAATTCTGCATACAGCAGACGATAATATCAACGAAGAAAAACACGATAAGGAGACTATGGTCGCACGATATGGAAACCTCGACTTGGACTCGGGGGCTTGCCAAATAATAAAATATCCACAAAAGAAAGAAGAGCTGCACTTTGAGCCTATGCTTGACTACAAGTTGCCAAACATAGCCTCGGGGGCTACTCCCATCGGGAGCGCTGAGCGCGCACCCGATAGAGATGAGATAATGAATATTGGAGATGCGGAAGGATAAGCATACAAACTTCGACTACGTAGTCGACAAAATGAAGAGAGATTACTCCCATCGGGAGCGAAGAAGATTAAGTTAAAATCCGAAATTCTTTAGTTTTATCAGTTAAAAATTTGATTGCGAATATGAGATTCTCGAGTTGCGTTATCGCAACAAAACTTGAATGCCATGATTTATCACAAAGGTAAGACCCTGGGATCCGTCCTGTGTGGCCTGGTATATGCACATGGATGCGCTCTGCTGGTATGTATCCGTGTCTACGACACGAAGAAAATCCTGGTGGACGCACTGGGTACCCTGAGAATCACTGGGATTCATTCTTTATAAGTCTTAAATGCGGCAAAAGAATGGGTTTGACCGGTATCCCGAATTAAAATCCAAGGGGATTGAATTTGAAGTAGGTGACAAGTATCTGCTCCGGCAGTTAACTGACCTCTAGATCCGTCAGAGTTGTCTGGCTTGCTCATCAAACCCCCTTGCGAGAAAATATCATGAAAATAAGTCGAAAAGACCAAGTCGAAGATTTGAAGATATGAAGAAGTCGAAGAATTAATCAAGTTGAAGATTTGAAGATTAGAGATTCAACCTGAATCTGCAATTCTGGTAGAATCTCAGGGGCTACTGACAAGGGTATAGCTAATAGAACCCGTTAGTTGAGTACCCCTGAGGCCCGTTAAGCTAGGCCCAATTGTAATGATAGTCGAATGCGAGTTATTACCGTATGTCGATATTTGTAATCTGTATCGGACCCTACCCGATCCTCGAGACCTGGCCACCTATATATAGGGGCTAGGAGGGGACGGTGTAGGGCAGATTGAAAGCAAGCCAGGTTGAACACCCAAGTTTACTTTCGATACACATCTATTTCGATTAACTTTACCTTCGAGTTCATCCGACGCCCTATCTCTCCGATCCTAAGTCCTTCATCTAGGACATTTGTCGAGTTAGCCCTCGTCACCCAGTGACTTGTTATGTTCGATTTGGAATACCCTTTTTCTCACTTCTTGTGTGAAAGGTGTAGTAAGGAAAGCATTTTCCTCATTCGAAAATTGGGATATCATTTGTCAAGACTCATCGAGAGAGAATTTACTTCCTCAAGTGCCCTAGAGAACCTTCGTAATATCTTATTCACGACCCTCAATCGTATCCCCATCTTTTGGCGAGCTTGAATAAGCTTCTTCCTATGTTTGTCATTTGCCTCATTATGAATGTTTCTTGTATTGGATACCATTCATTCAAGTACAATTGAACTTTTGAACACTAATATACCATTTGGGCTCTTTATCATGTAGCAGACATGCAATTTGTGTATTTAATTGGCTTTTTGATTCATTCTCTTGCAAAGACACTCGACGTCCTCCCGATTGCTTCAAGCTCATCGATAATGTATGAAAGCCGAAGTTTTTCTATATTTAGATTATGATGTGCCCACCATCCAAGGTATTTCTGTGTAGCGCAAGTTTTATTATTCATTTTTTTATCGGTGTGCTCCTCGTCACTGCTTTTGCACATACCTCTTTTACCATATCGTAGTAGCCATCACGGTCATCCTAGCATTAGCACCAATCAAAACGACCTAGTTTTCTGTTCCCCGTTACTGATTATAGCATATAAGTACCAATCAAGATGACTTGACTTTTGCTCGATAAAGGGATAAGAAAAGAGTAAAACATTACACCAATACAACAGTTGGAACCAATACTCCAGTTGTGCAAACTAAAACATGATTGATAGCGGAAGCTAGAAACAAGATACGATAGTTGCTGATCCAACAAATAAAGGAGGTGCTCCAAATTAACACGCAAATCCAAATATCAAATAGCTACCCTTTTGTCAGTCATCTCTACAGCTTATCGGTAAGCTACGGCGGATCCAACGACTGAAATAGTCCATGGGGTCGCACAGCACCCTGATGTTGTACAGCCTCGTGTAGACACTCCCGTACTCGAACAGCACGACGGTGTCCAGCAACACGCTGACCAGAGTCGCATTCGGGCCTCTTCCGCCAAAGTCCGACATGAGCAGGTCGAGCGGCAAGGCAGCTGTCACGTTTTTGCTCGCCGTGCTCCAAGGCGGCTGCGCTGATGGTGGGCTGACTTCCCTCAGCGCTATCGTCTTCACCGCATCCGCTTTGTAGTGCAGGTAGACGATGACGCTGCGGTACTTCACCCTGGCGCGATGGCTAGTGTTGTTGGCGGTGAGAACGATGTTCAGAAACTTCACTCCGTTGTCGGAGGAGTTCATGGTGACCTTGGTGATGGTGAAGTAAACCTCCACGGGGGTGAGGACGATGGACACGGCGATGACGACACTATAGGAATCCAGCTCTATGCCGACGGCCTTAAGCCCTCGGCGTAGAGCAGTATGCCCTCGGCGTAGGCTATGCCGATGGCAGCCCTCGGCGTAGCTCCTCGGCGTAGGCCGCCCTCGGCAGAACCGTGGTGGCCGTCGGCGTAGCAGAGGCCCTCGGCGTATGGAGGCTATGCCGACGGCCTCGGCCGGCCCTCGGCACAGAGCTGTGGGTCCACATTAAGTCCAAACGGCATCCGTAGCTACGCCGACGGCCTCGCCCTCGGCGTATAGGGTACGTGGCGATCGCTTGTCAGCTCTCTGAAGCTCTCCAGATAGGGCATACGCCGATGGCTATTCCCTCGGCGTAGAGGTGGCATACGCCGACGGCTATGCCCTCGGCATAGCAGTGAACACGGGCCATATGGCCATTGCTACGCCGACGGCTATGCCGTCGGCATAGAGGATGCCAGATTTTGTTTTTGCTTGTTTAATCTGCTCGTTTGACAGCACCAAAATTCACAGAATAGTGTCAAAGCACATAAACAACAGTAATATACATATAAATCAAGTCCAAGTATGCACATAGGAGTGTCAAATCATCAAGTAGCGACACACATAAGGTTGATACGTCTCAAACGTATCTATAATTTTTGATGCTCCATGCTTGTTTTTACATCATTTGCCTATTGTTTCGTTACACTTAGTGGCACTTTTATGCATTTTCCGGAACTAACCTATTAACGAAGTGCCACAGTGCCAGTTCCCTGTTTTCTGCTGTTTTTGTGTTTCAGAGTGATACACAGGAAATATTCTCGGAATTGGACGAAACCACATCCTGAAATCTTATTTTACCCGGAAGCTTCCAGAGATCCGAAGAGGAGTAGGAGGGGGGCCACCAGGGCCCCACACGCAGGGGCGGCGCGGCCAGCCCCCTGGCCGCGCGGGGCCCGCGTGAGGGAGCCTGGCTCCTCCTCTGACATCGCCCCTTCGCCTATAAAGACCCCCCGACGGAAAAAACCTAAGTACCCGATCAATTTTCCAGAACACATCGCGATCCGCCGCTGCCGTTGACCCGAAGATCAGGAGGGTCCAGAAGCTCTTCCCGGCACCCTGCCGGAGAGGGGAATCGCCACCGGAGGTCTTCTTCATCGCCATGCTTGCCTCCGGAGCGATGAGTGAGTAGTCTACCTTGGACTATGGGTCCATAGCAGTAGCTAGATGGTTGTCTTCTCCACCATGTGCTTCATGTTTAGATCTCATGAGCTGCCATACATGATTGAGATCACTGTTATGTAATTCTACATGTTTGGTTTGTTGGGATCCGATGAATATTGGTGTTTATGATTAAGTTGTTGTACTGAATATTATCTTTTGTTATCTCTATGTTGTTTATGATCTTGCATGCTCTCCGTTGTTAGTAGCTATCTTGGCCGAGTAGTTGCTAGTGACTCCAAGAGGGGGTATTTATGCTCGATAGTGGGTTCATGCCTCTATTTCACCTGGGGGAGTGACAGAAACCTCTAAGGTGGTAGATGTGCTGTTGCTACTAGGGAGAAAACAACATTCATATGCTCAAGGGCATATGCTTTGTTTACATTACACACTTTGCTTAATGCAATTATCTGTTGTTCGCAACTTAATACTTCTAGGGTGTTCGGATTGATATCCCCGGGAGTGGATTATTAGTCATAGATGCAGTTGGATGGCGGTCTATGTATTTTGTTGTAATGCCCAGAGTAAATCTCATAGTGATTTTCTTGACATATCACGTTATCTTTATTCTATCAATTGCCCAACTGTAATTTGTTTACCCAGCATGTGTTATTTTATCTATGGAGAGACACCACTAGTGAACTGTGGACCCCGGTCCTATTTACATCATATTGCTATCACCTGTTTACTTTACTCGTACTGTTTACTTTACTCGCATACTATATTGTTTTCCACTCGATACGCTCATAACCTTTGTTTCAAGCAAACCGGTGAGATTGACAACCTCATCGCAAGTTGGGAACAAAGTACTTGGTTGTGTTGTGTGCAGGTTCCGCGTTGCTACTGGCTGAAGACGAGTCAACAAGTATCGTTAACGGCGCCCTTGTTGGAGTGTTACTAAGCCAGTCCGCATCACCTTCAGTCGTCATTGTCTCTCCTCTCCTGACCGATATTAAACCTTGGTTTCTTAACTGAGGGAAAACTAGCCGCTATATTCATCATACCTTCCTTTTGGGGTTCCCAACGGGCTGGTTATTCACCACGCACAAGGACAGTCTGCTTCACATCAACTTGGGACCAGCAGTTAATTTTCTGGGCGCCATCAATAAGTAGCAGCTAATTTTCTGGCGCCGTTGCCAGGGAGGAAGAGAAGACTTCTGCGAGGGGAGTTTTTCGCACACACATCCTTTACTTTGTTATTGTTTTGCTTTACTTTATTTATTTTACCTGCATTGCTTTATATCAAAAACCCAAAAAAAATTAGAATCCTTGGTAGTTGTTTTTACTTGTTTACTTTCGTTTTGCTGAAATGGGCCATCCTGAAAACAGCAAGTTGTGTGACTTTACTAGAACAAACAATAGTGATTTTATCTGCACTCCTATTGCACCACCTGCTACTGCTGCAAACTTTTATGAGATTAAGCCTGCTTTATTGAACCTTGTTATGAAAGAGCAATTTTCTGGTGCTAGTACTGAAGATGCTGCAGCTCACCTCAACAATTTTGTTGAGCTATGTGAGATGCAGAAATATAAGGATGTTGACAGTGATATTATTAAGCTCAAGTTGTTTCCTTTTTCTTTGAGAGGAAAAGCTAAAGATTGGTTGCTGTCTTTGACTAAGAATAGTATTGATTCATAGGCTAAGTATAAGGATGCTTTTATTGGTAGATACTATCCTCCTGCTAAGATTATATCTTTGTGTAGCAATATTATGAAGTTTACTCAGTTTGATAATGAACATGTTGCTCAAGCTTGGGAAAGAATGAAATCTATGATAAAGAATTGCCCCACTCATGGACTGAGTACTTGGATGATTATCCAAACTTTTTATGCAGGACTGAATTTTTCTTCGAGGAACCTACTTGATTCAGCTGCTGGAGGCACTTTTATGTCCCTTACCTTGGGCGTCGCATCAAAGCTAATCGACAACATGATGGTAAATTATTCTGAATGGCACACCGAGAGAGCTCCACAAGGTAAGAAGGTAAATTCTGTTGAGGAAACCTCTTCCTTGAATGATAAGATTGATACCATTATGGCTATGCTTGCTAATGATAGGACTCATGTTGATCCTAATAATGTTCCTTTGGCCTCTCTGGTTGCTCAAGAAGAGCAAGTTGATGTGAATTTCATTAGAAACAATAATTTTAACAACAATGCTTATAGGAACAATTTTGCTAGTAACAATTATAGGCCGTATCCTTCTACCAATGGTAATGGTTATGGTAACTCTTATGGTAATTCCTACAACAACACTAGGGCCGTGCCCTCCGAGCTTGAGGTAATGCTCAAGAACTTCATCGGTAAGCAAACTGCTTTTAACAAGTCTGTTGAGGAAAAGCTAGGCAAAATGGATATTCTTGCTTCTAAAGTTGATAGCCTTGCTCATGATGTTGAACTTCTGAAATTAAAAGTGTTTCCTAATGATGTGAAAGAGAGCAATGTTTTTGCTACCGCTAATGCTATTCAAGTTGGAATTGATGAAAATATTAGATTGTTAGCGGAATTGCATGCCAGGTGGGAAAGAGAAGATGAGATGGCTAGAAAGATGAAGGTATGTACCATTACTACCTGTAATGATGTTGCTCCTACTGTTAGCAATCCTCTTACTTTGATTGGTGTAGAGAAAACTCCCACTCCTTGTGTTAAAAAGCCTAAAACTGCCAAAACTTTTTCTCAAAAGAGTGCTGAAATTTTTCGGAGTGTGGGAGATGATAGCTCTATTTATTTTAATGATTTTGATGTTGATGGCTGCAATATATCTGAAGTAATTTTGTTCTTGCAAAAGCTTGCTTTGACTCCCAATGCTAGTTCTTGAAATATTGCTTTTACTAAGCATATTACCAATGCTCTCATAAAGATTAGGGATGAAAAGTTGAAGCAAAAAGCCTCTGTTCCCAAGAAGTTAGAAGATGGTTGGGAACCCATCATTGATATGCATGTTAATGGTTATGATTGCCATGATTTATGTGATCTAGGTGCTAGTATTTCTATCATGCCTAGAAAGATTTATGACATGCTTGATTTACCACCGCTTGAAAAATGTTATTTTGATGTTCCTATTGCTGATGTTGCTAAGAAGAAACCTTTGGGAAGAATTAATGATGTTCTTATTGTGGTTAACAATAACCTTGTTCCCGTTGATTTTCTTGTTATGGACGTTGAATGTCATGCTTCATGTCATATTATTTTGGGAAGACCCTTTCTTCGAACTGTAGGTGCCATCATTGATATGAGGGAAGGCACTATCAAGTATCAATTCCCACTAAAGAAAGGTATGGAACACTTCCCTAGGAAAAGAAAGAAATTACTTTTTGACTCTATTCTTAGAGCAAATTATGAGCTTGATGCTTCATCTCTTGATATTACTTGATTCGCAATTTTCTGCGCCTAGCTCAAAGGCGTTAAAGAAAAGCACTCTTGGGAGATAACCCAATGTTTTCTTTTCAGTACTTTTTCTTTTATTTGAGTCTTGGAAGTCATTACTACTGTAATGACCGCTCCTTATCTTGTTTATTTCGTTTTTGTGTCAAGAGAAGCCTCTAATTTGAGTGAGGTAAAGATTTGGGGATGTTGTTGTCCTGAAACTGTTTTCGGTGCTGCACCGTAAAAATTCGTGAAAATTCACTGTTTATCTTTTGGACCTGCGATTCCTTGTGCATATGCCCCAGGTTATATCCAAACTTTTCTTAGTTGAACACTTTTTGATTTGAGCAACAGAAAATCCCTCAAAAATTCGACCTTTGTCAGCTGTTCAGTTTTGACAGATTTCTGCCAATATTTGTGTTTACCACTTTATCGCTTTCTTTTGAGTTCTTTTGATCACGGAACTTTTGGGGATGTTGCTACAGTAGTATTTACTATATTTGTGGTGGTTTTGAGTTGAAACCTGAAGCAAATAGAGGATTGATTATATGTTATGCTTACACTAATGTTGCTAATAGAATTGTGTTTAGTTTTGTATGAAGGAAGTTTTCAAGTGTAGGGATTGGAGAATGATGAGATGAGTTGAAGAATGGACAAAATCTCAAGCTTGGGGATGCCCATGCATCACCCCAAGAAATATCCAAGAAGTACAAGCGTCAAAGCTTGGGGATGCCCCGGAGGCACCCCTTCTTCATCGGCAAAAATCAGGTCACCTTTCAAAACACTATATTTTTATTGCTTCATGCACTATGTGTTTTTCTTGGAGCGTCAGTTGTTTTTGATTTCTTAGTTGGTTTAGTTTGTTTGTTTGCTGCAATAAATGGTTGGACCCCAACAAATTTCTTTTGGATAAGTTGCTCGTTTTCATTTGCCAAGAACGCTCTAGTTTTCACTCTTATTAAAAATCGAGTGTTCTTCTTTTTCCGCTACTGCTTTTGGTTTTCATTTTCGCCTTGATTTGCGTTCCGACCTTGCCATATCTTTTCATCAAGGTGTATTTTTGCCTCTGATCTTTATTGGTTTTACTCAAAAGAGGTGTCTTTAAAAATTTCAAATGGTGTTGGAAAAGAGAAAAAGCTTTGTGCGAAATAGTGGTACAAGAAGGAGCTTGTGTAGACTGCGGCTTAGGCTTTTTCATGTCATGCTTGATGTCTTTTTGATAGTATGCTTAGTGGTTTTGCTGTAGCATGACTTGTCTCAAATAACTGAGATTGCTTAATGAGCCTTTGAAAAAATCATGCGTTGTTTTTATTGTATGGAAGCATTATTTTGGTTTTCTCCTTGATGCTTTATTTGGGTTGACTTGGCGCATGCTCACACATGTTAGACTCTTACAAAGTCGCCAATAGCCTTCATGATCATTTAGTTTTTGACTTTTGATGCCATCCTATGCTTCTTTTAATGTCGCTTTGTCGCTTTGCATGATTATGGCCATTATTGCTCTCTTAGTTGGTCGCTCCCAGTCTTTTGCTAGCCCTCGCCTTGTACTGAGTATGAGCTCTACTCGTGCATCCAACTCTTAAAAGCCAAAGTTTTCCAAAGTGTCCACCATACATACCTACTAGCAATTTGCTATTCCAAGTAAATTTGACTTGCTTTTATTTTCTCTTCAAATTAAACTCTTACCAGTGTTATGCGAAATTCGGTTAGTAAAGCTCTCACGAACCGGAAGGCACACTTTACTTTTTCCTATTCTAAAAAATTTGACATTGTGGTCTCTTATGTTGAGTTGTTATGCTTGCAAGTTGTAAGTTGGATTCTAGCCCAGCCATGCTGTCATGGGGCAAGCTTTCAACATTGCACTTCTTATTTGAGTTGATATCGTGATCTTTTGTTTATGGATGCCCGCGGTGTGAAATGAATTGGGAATCTTGTAGGGATCATGGAGTTTGTATATGTGGTAGGGAAACGCTGGGCTGCCAATCTAAGCCATGCATAATTCATGGTGGAAATTTGCAGCATACCCATGGTGAACATTCGATGACGCATCTCACAATAAAAAGCTAAACAAAAGGTAAATAAAAGAGATGTCGAGGTGTTCATTGTCTGCTTGTCCTGTCATTTTGGTGTGGGCTTGTTCCATGTCATCGGGCACAGAGGTACCCCATTGGCGGTTCTCAATGATATGCATATACTTACAATGACAAGAGACTTGCTTGGGACTCTAAGTAAAGTAGCATGAGGTTTGGGTACTCGTATTCACGGGGCACGAGGTCTTCAACTTATGATTTGTCAAGCATATGCATCATAATTGTTCTCGCATTAACTTTAACCATTCAAGATGCTTATGATGGGGGCAATGAGAGCTCAAAGCCGGTAAGTACCATAATTTTTGAAGGTTATAAAACTTGCAATCACTGCTTCCCTCTGCGAAGGGCCTTTCTTTTACTTTTATGTTGAGTCACCACCTTCTTTCTTTATGCACCATTAAGAGAGCATAGTTGTCATTCTTAGTGTGATATGCAATGTCCCAAAGTTCATTGATTGATTCATATTGTTGGTTTCACTTGTTCTTAAATTATTTGTATCTAGTCGCCCTCTTAAACTTGAAGGTGTCCTATGCATTTATGTTTTGCACTCTTTGAAGGACAAGCTGAAAACCATTTGTATGTTTTTTCTTATGATTTGAACACACGTTTGACTTTCATTGTTTCATTTTCATGATCTTTTGTTTGTGTTCATTTGCATGTTTACAACATGGTTGCTAAGTTTCTATTGTCATGATTATATCTTCATGCCCATGTTTTAAGTTCTTATGATCCCAGCTCACCAATGCTTACATATATGATCAAGATTGTGTAGGTGCATGTCACCTCAAAAATTATTCTTTTATTATCACTTACCTACTCGAGGACGAGCAGGAGTTAAGCTTGGGGATGCTTGATACGTCTCAAACGTATCTATAATTTTTGATGCTCCATGCTTGTTTTTACACCATTTGCCTATTGTTTCATTACACTTAGTGGCACTTTTATGCATTTTCCGGAACTAACCTATTAACGAAGTGCCACAGTGTCAGTTCCCTGTTTTCTGCTGTTTTTGTGTTTCAGAGTGATACACAGGAAATATTCTCGGAATTCGACGAAACCACATCCTGAAGTCTTATTGTACCCGGAAGCTTCCAGAGATCTGAAGAGGAGTAGGAGGGGGGCACCAGGGCCCCACATGCAGGGGCGGTGCGGCCAGCCCCCTGGCCGCGCGGGGCCCGCGTGAGGGAGCCTGGCTCCTCCTCTGACATCGCCCCTTCGCCTATAAAGACCCCCCGACGGAAAAAACCTAAGTAGCCGATCAATTTTCCAGAACACATCGCGATCCGCCGCCGCGGTCGACCCGAAGATCAGGAGGGTCCAGAAGCTCTTCCCGGCACCCTGCCGGAGAGGGGAATCGCCACCGGAGGTCTTCTTCATCGCCATGCTTGCCTCCGGAGTGATGAGTGAGTAGTCTACCTTGGACTATGGGTCCATAGCAGTAGCTAGATGGTTGTCTTCTCCACCATGTGCTTCATGTTTAGATCTCATGAGCTGCCATACATGATTGAGATCACCGTTATGTAATTCTACATGTTTGGTTTGTTGGGATCCGATGAATATTGGTGTTTATGATTAAGTTGCTGTACTAAATATTATCTTTTGTTATCTCTATGTTGTTTATGATCTTGCATGCTCTCCGTTGTTAGTAGCTATCTTGGCCGAGTAGTTGCTAGTGACTCCAAGAGGGGGTATTTATGCTCGATAGTGGGTTCATGCCTCTATTTCACCTGGGGGAGTGACAGAAACCTCTAAGGCGGTAGATGTGCTGTTGCTACTAGGGAGAAAACAACATTCATATGCTCAAGGGCATATGCTTTGTTTACATTACACACTTTGCTTAATGCAATTATCTGTTGTTCGCAACTTAATACTTCTAGGGTGTTCAGATTGATATCCCCGGGAGTGGATTATTAGTCATAGATGCAGTTGGATGGCGGTCTATGTATTTTATTGTAATGCCCAGAGTAAATCTCATAGTGATCTTCTTGACATATCACGTTATCTTTATTCTATCAATTGCCCAACTGTAATTTGTTTACCCAGCATGTGTTATTTTATCTATGGAGAGACACCACTAGTGAACTGTGGACCCCGGTCCTATTTACATCATATTGCTATCACCTGTTTACTTTACTCATACTATTTACTTTACTCGCATACTATATTGTTTTCCACTCAATACGCTCATAACCTTTGTTTCAAGCAAACCGGTGAGATTGACAACCTCATCGCAAGTTGGGAACAAAGTACCTGGTTGTGTTGTGTGCAGGTTCCGCGTTGCTACTGGCACTGGTGGAAATCGGGGAATTTGCACCGGTTTGTAACTACCTTTTGCACCGGTTTTGGAACCGGTGCAACGCATCCGGGACTAAAAGCCTTAACCTTTAGCACCGGTTGCGTTACGAACCGGTGCTAAAGGCCCTCCACGTGGCCTCCCACACGGGCCCCCGTCGGAGGACCTTTAGCACCGGTTTGTAATATGAACCGGTGCTAGAGGATGGCGACGTGGCAGCCCCTGCAGTGTTTGGCTAAAACCCTAATCCCTAGCCTTTTGAAATACGGTTTTTTCGGGTATTTGAAAAATGTTGATGCACATATAAAAGAAACCATCATATATAGTACACAATATCGTCATACATATAGAGATCGAAGCTAGTATGTGTTATCTTTTATCGTGTTTGGTCGAACATATTACATAATGGAACATTGTACGCGTTCATGAATATATACAATATAATTTCAGCTACGATTTTCCAAAATCGTAATGCCGATGGTATTCACCGGTTGGTGCTATGACCTCATCAAGTAGGAATCCCGCCAGTTCCTCTTGAATTGCTCGTATACGCTCAGTTGCTAGAAGACGATCCCGCTTCAGTTCGATCTAATGTAAAGAAGAGGATCAATATATATGAATGAAGAAACTCAACATAAATGATGGTAATAAAATAAAATTGTGAATATTGTTTACGTACATCTAGTTGTTCTAGTCTTCTCTTCTCACGACAAGTCTCTCGCATGAACTCGCAGACATAGAATCCACATAAATTATTCCCGTCTTCTTGCTTCAAGCACTTTACGAGAATAGAGTTCAATCAAAATAATAATCAAGGATGATAATGGTATTGAAACTAGAACCAACGAGATGCGCGGACCTAGCTAGTAGTACTTACCGGTACTTGTTTAAATTCAAGCTCATTTCTCCAGGGACCCGGTGCCTTAGCCGTGAACCGTTTCCAAGCACTGCCCCGCAAAGAAAATGAATAAAGAAGTTAGTAATTACTTGATATCGGGAAATGAACGAAAGTAGCTGATATAGTGCCATGCATAATGATTGAAATTACCGCTGGAGTGTATCAATCATGTCCCCGAATGTCTCAAGGGATTTTCTTTCGAGTCCATGACTAGTACTCGTCCTCTATCAAGTTCAATAACTAGCAGAATAAAATGATAGCTGCGCACACACATAACACACACTTAACATCGAGTAACCAAAATATATAGTAATGTGTATAAGACAGTTAACACACTCACTTGAAATTGTAAGGAAATAGTATTTTCGTCATGGTTTCTTGTTTCCTTAACGCCCATACCAAGTTATCCTCCGTGTCCTTGATATGGTTATGGAGAGTTACCTCGTTCACGGTATATGGGTCAATGAACCCAATATCATAGATTTGTCCTCTTTTGCATTCGAGTTTCTTCAATCTGCATAATATAGTGAGTAAAATTATGCATGTAATAAACGAGATGAGATAAAGACTTATAGTTACAAGGAAAAATAATACTTGCAAACAATAGGCACTGATCATCGATTTGTCGAGGGCGTCATGATTGTATAACTGAAATAATTCAGCAACTTCGATGTTTATGTCGTCGTTTCCATGAAAGAAATGCTCATCATTAATTCCTATTACGATCCAATTCTGCCCACGCTGTGAGGCTTCCAAGTACCAGTTATGCAATTTTCGCATTCTTGTTGGTAGATTAGGAATCTCCTCGGGTCTGACGAGAGGGCTCCCATACCGGTATTTATATGCTACTACTTCAGCCGTGGGGAAATCACACCTGCTTAAGTATTGAGCAACAGACATACCTGCAGCTTTGGCCTCCTTTTTGTACAGTGCTATGATCTCTGGATCATACTGGACATCGGGAAACACTTGGAGCGGGGGGCAAGAGTTCATCTGTTCTCCGAGCTGAGGAACTGATTTACCTTTCGACCGCTTTGCTGCATCTGACTTGAGAATAGTGCGGTCATAATCTGATGCAAGCCTTGGCTCGGGTTGGTGAAGGTTCTTCAACATTTTTAACACTTTTGGATCTAGAGGAGGCTGCTCGGCGGACTGCTCGGTCTTCTTTCTCTTCAAATTTTCAAAGAAGTTCTTTGATGATTTCTCTTGTACCTTCGCCGCGGTTTCCTCCGAAGTATAGTCGTAAGGTCTCTTTGGAGGAACCTTAGGTACTCTTGGAAGGGGCTCCTGTCGACGGATCGGTGATCGGTTACTCTTGGGAGTGGCGATGGTACGCTTCTGCCTTTGGCTCTGAGCCTCAGTGGGTGGAGGTGGCGGAGATGGCTCACTAGCTGGGGAAGGCTGGTATGCTGGAGAAGGCTGACGCGGAGATGGCGGAGAAGGCTGACGCGGAGATGGCGGAGATGGCTGATGTGGCGGTGGAGAAGGGTGACGGGCTGGAGACCTTGGCGTCCAATTTGGAAGCACGATTAATTCCTTTAGCCATAGAACGGTGGTCTTCTTGGCTTCTCCCAGCTCGTACAAATCCCCTTCACCCGCAGGGTGGTCAAGCTTCAGCTGCTCAAATCCGCCCATAACTTCATCCACCCCGGCAACAACATAGCCAGGTGGAATCGGACGGCAATGATAAGTTGAATCAGGTCCAATGGGTAAGGCATAGCCGACCGCCACCTTCATGGTTATGTTCACGACCTTCACATGTAGCTCGCAAGATGTCGACTCCGTGATATCATCCACTGGATAGCGGATCGCCGGTTCATCATCATCCGCTGGGAGGTCCGTGGAAGCCATGCTGCTTTTCCGCTGAGATGGTGGGCCGGTAGCATCATATCCGGCTTCTATCTGTGGCTGAGATGCGGCGGTTCCTTGCTGGCTTATCCGATTTAACAAGTCTGATTGCCGCTTCAGCTCTTGTTCTATCTGAGACATGTGGTCTGCTTCCCTTTCCTTTCTTCTCTGACGGCTTCTATCGGGAAATTTCTTCATTTCCACGGGAAACCCGAGTTTCCACGGTTTGGAGCCCGGAGTGGTTCGTGTTCGTCCTGGGTGTTCATCATTCCCAAGGGCGCGCGTGAGCTCGTCCTTCTCTCTTTCGGGATGGAACCTTCCCTCTTCAACATCCTTTGATGCGCTTCTAAGGGCATCAATGGGAAGAGGGTCTTCGTCATGCTTTTTTGTATATACACACTTCCCTTCCGAGTCCAACTTCCCTCCATGCCCGTAAAACCAATCCCTTGACCGATCATTCCATTTCAATGTCTCCGGAATGATCCCTTTGGCAATTAGATCGTCCTCCATCTTCTTCCACTTAGGCTTGCCAGTCTTGTAGCCTCCTTGCCCCATAGTATGGTGATACTTCTTTTTAGCAGCATTTTTCTTATTTATTTCTGACCTTCGCTTAGCTGCCTCTGAAGTCTTGTACTCCACGAATGCGTCCCAGTGATCTTTTATCTTCTCATATTGTCCAGTGAACACCGGAGTCTTTTTTTGGTCGACAAAATCCTTGTACAATCTTTTCTTCCAGGTGTTGAATTGTATTGCCATCCTCGAAAGAGTCCACTTCTTGACTTTCCGCTCTATGATATTCAGATGACGATCATCCTCATTTTAATCCTCCTCATTTCGATCCACCTCAGTTCGATCCACCTCTGGTGCCTCTGGTAGGGTAAAATTAACCATGAGCTTCTTCCAAAGAATATTCTTCAATCTGTTGCGGACATATTTAACTGGTTCCGTCTTTGTCTTCTTCCATTCTCGAATGGTGATCGGAATGTTGTCCCTAACAAGAACTCCGCATTGTCTTATAAATTTACTTGCGTGAGCCGCGGGAGCAATCGGTTCGCCATCTTCACCGATTTCTTCTATTCGGTACCTTTCATGTTCTTCCAACCTTCTGGCCGGACCTCTTCTATTTGCAGAAGAGTGGCTCGATCCGGAGGGCTAAAAGAAGAAGGAGCGTTAATATATGTATATACACAAATCAAATAATCCAACTATACAACAAATGCTTAATTTATTATTAATACACATCTACCTCGCCGGCGCCTTCTCCCTCATCTTCGGCACCTTCTCCCTCTCCGGCACCTTCTCCCTCTCCGGCACCTTCTCCTTCACCGGTGCCTCCATCCACTTCGGCACCTTCTCCCTCTCTGGCACCTTCTACTTCACCGGTGCCATCCTCTCCGGCACCTTCTCCCTCATCGAAGCCATCTCTACGATTTTGTTCGTCTCCCTCACCGGAGTTGTTTAGAAACAACGAGGTGACATCGTCATCATTATTATCGCGGATGATGTCCTCGATAATATTTTCCTGGAAGTTGTCTCTTCCGAGATCCATAGTTTCTGCAAAAAATTATTACAAATAATTATAATGATACGGAGACCAAAAAAAAGGGGGCGTTGGCCGGGCGCCGGCGCGGTGGGGAGGGAACACCCACACCGCGCCGGCGCCCGGCCAACGCCCCCATTATATAACGGAACCCTAACACCCATAAAAGACCTAAAATAACTAAAGTAATAAAAGACCTAAAAAAATTAAATAATTAATTAACTAATCCAAACTAATCCTAGAATTAACTAATTAACTAATCATATAATACATTAAATACCCAAAATAACTAAATAATTAATTAACTAATCTTAAAATTAACTAACAAATCTTGCAGGAATAAAAAACCTAGAAAAAATAAACTAATTATCTAACAAATCCTAACTAATCCTAGAATTAACTAATTAATTAACAAATCCTAGAATTAACTAGTTAATTAACTAATCCTACAATTAACTAATTAATTAACTAATCATATAATAAATCAAATACCCAAAATAACTAAATAATTAATTAACTAATCTTAAAATTAACAAACAAATCTTGCAGGAATAAAATACCTAGAAAAAATACCAAAAAAAAATCTAAAATACCTAAAAAAATGTACCTCTTGCAGGCACGGGCAGGGCACGGCCGGCGCGGGCGAGGGCGGCGCGGGTCGGCGGAGCGGCGCGGGCAGGCGCAGGCGGCCGCGGTGTGGCGGCGGCGCAGGCGGTGTGGCGGCGGCGCAGGCGGACGGCAGCGGCGACGACGGCGGCGGCGGTCGCGGGCGGCGGGCGCGGACGGCGGGCGCGCGCGGGTGGCGCGGCGGGCGCGGGTGGCGCGTGCGCGGGTGGCGCGGCAGGCGCGAGTGGCGCGGCGGGCGGGGACGGCGGCGGCGATGACGGTGGCGGTGGTGGAAAAATTTGACAGCCTGCCGGCGTCGATCTTGCTCCTACGCGCGGGGACTTAGCAGTTTCCAGTGATGCGGGGGAGGAAGAAGATGAGTTATAAAGCAGGCACCTTTAGCACCGGTTGGTGGCTTCAACCGGTGCTAACCAACCGGTGCTAAAGGTCAGACCTTTAGCACCGGTTGATGGCTTCAACCGGTGCTAAAGGGGGCTGGCTGGGAACTGCAGCGCCACCACCTTTAGCACCGGTTTGAGCCACGAACCGGTGCTAAAGGTTGTTTTAAACTTTTCAGTTGTTCCCGCCAAATTCGGTATTGAAGCTATCATCAACATTCCATTTGATTTTCTTTTTGATTAGTTATATTTGATTTTTCTATTTTCTTTTGATTAGATATATTTGATTTTCTTTTTGATTAGTTATATTTGATTTTCTTTTTTCTTTTGATTAGTTATATTTGACTTTCTTTTTTCTTTTGATTAGTTATATTTGATTTTCTTTTTTCTTTTGATTTGTTATATTTGATTTTCTTTTTTCTTTTGATTAGTTATATTTGATTTTCTTTTTTCTTTTGATTAGTTATATTTGATTTTCTTTTTTCTTTTGATTAGTTATATTTGATTTTCTTTTTTCTTTTGATTAGTTATATTTGATTTTCTATTTTTCTTTTGATTAGTTATATTTGATTTTCTTTTTTCTTTTGATTAGTTATATTTGATTTTCTATTTTCTTTTGATTAGTTATATTTGATTTTCTATTTTCTTTTGATTAGATATATTTGATTTTCTTTTGATTAGTTATATTTGATTTTCTTTTTTCTTTTGATTAGTTATATTTGATTTTCTTTTTTCTTTTGATTAGTTATATTTGATTTTCTATTTTTCTTTTGATTAGTTATATTTGATTTTCTTTTTGATTAGTTATATTTGATTTCATTTTTTCTTTTGATTAGTTATATTTGATTTTCTTTTTTCTTTTGATTAGTTATATTTGATTTTCTATTTTCTTTTGATTAGTTATATTTGATTTTCTATTTTCTTTTGATTAGTTATATTTGATTTTCTATTTTCTTTTGATTAGTTATATTTCCATGAGAGGAAAAGGGCGGGAAGAAAAGGGCGGAAAGAAAAAGGGCGGGAAAACGATTGAACAGGAAAAGAAGTACATATCTCAACTGAAAATTAAGATACATGGCCAGATTAAGTCACAATCGGCCGAGCTTGTTTTCGAATGTTGGATGATTCAGTCATAGTCGTGCCTAGCCCTATAAACATCGCCACTGTAGTCGTCGTAGTCGCCGGTGTCATCGTCGCTGGCATCGGGGTCGCGGTAGTCGAACCTCGACTGGTGAGCACGCGTGGGCTGAGAGTGAGGGTAGCGCAGCCGGGGGCCACGGTAGGCCATGACGCTCTGGAGAGTCCGGCCGCGCCACCATAGCCGACGGCCGGCCTCGTTGAAGTTCGAACGAGGCGAGCCGTCCTCCTCGTGCCTGGCAAACGCACTCTCACGCCGATTGATGAAGAAGGCGTCCCAAGTCGAGCTGTAGTCGGGATGCCACTGAGGATTCCTCCGCTGCTCTGCCGTGAGCTCGAAGTAGTAGTGGTTCGTGATGGCCATCTGGCGGGCCACACCTACAGGGACAGGAGGGACCGGTACGCCTCCGACGCTCAGCATCCAGCCGGTGGGGACGCGGTAGCCCGGCGGGCAGGGGTAGTTTGAGGCGCAAAGCGCCTCCGCCTCCTGGGGGGTTAGAGATACGATGGAAGCCATGGAAGAGAGTGATGAGGTTTGCATATATGAGTCTAGATGTGATATGTAAATGGAGGCCAAGTCTACATATATATAGTGAAAAATGGCGGGAAGACGGAGGCGGGAAGTGGTCGAAAGCGCGGGAAGAAAATAGGCGGGAACACAATGGCGCGGGGAACCATCTAACCTTTAGTCCCGGCTGGTGGGTACAACCGGGACTAAAGGTGGTTTTTGTGTCATCTAACAAAACTGTCGGTGGGATAAGGACGTGTGGGTAACCTTTAGTCCCGGTTGGTGGGTGCAACCGAGACTAAAGATATCGGCAGGATAAGGACGCATGGGTGGATGCACTGCTCGATGAGATAAGGATGCGTGGGTGGACGCACGATGCCCCTGTCGGAGGAACAAGACAAAGTAGAAGCGGTGCCGTGCCTATAAAAGGAGCATCGATACCTAGAAGGTAGGGAGAGTGAAAGACTCCATCTCCTCTAAGAATGTTAGGTAAATTATTGGGAAATCTCCCATGGCGGAGCTTCTCAAAGATATCGTTGGTGCTCACGCCCTACGATATCTTTGGAAGCTCCGTCTCAGAAAAATTTCCCTCATACAATAACATCATTACACAAAAAATAAATGGGAAAGTAATTTCCATATTGAGATACACAAGTTATGATCCCTATCTAGTCTTCTGAGTTTTCTTCTTGTGTTTCCCTTTCTTCTGATTTTTCGTCTTGGAGGCCATGAACCTCCCTTCGCATATCTTCCTTGATTAGGATCGCTTCGGTCGTAACCATGGAGTATGTTCACCATTTAACGCAATGATTGGGTCAATATTCACTCTGAAGGGCGGAATTTCATCAAACTTATTATAATCTTCTGACATGTCTGTCTTATCCTCAACTCCCACGATGTTTCTTTTCCCTGAAAGAACTATGTGACGCTTTGGCTCGTCGTATGATGTATTCATTGTCTTATCTTTTCTTTTTTTTGGTTTGGAGGACATGTCTTTCACATAGAAAACTTGAGCCACATCATTGGCTAGGACGAATGGTTCGTCTCTGTAACCAAGATTGTTGAGATCCACTGTTGTCATTCCATACAGCTGGTCAACCTTTACCCCTACTCCATCTAGCTTGACCCATTTGCACCGAAACAAAGGGACTTTAAAAGAAGGTCCATAGTCAAGTTCCCATATCTCCTCTATGTAACCATAATAGGTGTCCTTTTGCTCGTTGTTGTTTGTTGCATCAATGCGGACACCACTGTTTTGGTTGGTGCTCTTTTTATCTTGGGCGATCGTGTAGAATGTGTTCCCATTGATCTCGTACCCTTGGAAAGTCAATATAGTCGAAGATGGTGACCCGGCCAACAAGTATAGCTGATCTCCAACAATGTTGTCATTTATGAGATGTGTCCGGAACCAACCGCCGAAAGTCGCCATATGTTTATGTGTAATCCAGGAGTCAGACTGAGCCGGGTGTTGGGAGCGTACAATATTCTTGTGTTCAATGATATACGGGGCCACCAAGGTGGAACTTTGTAGAACTGTGTAGTGTGCTTGAGTGAAAGAAATCCCGTCCATACAATACATTGATTTCTTTCCTACCGTACCTTTTCCACGTAGTCTCCCTTCATGCCGCGATTCAGGAACACCAATCGACTTAATGTCAGGGATAAAGTCAACACAGAACTCAATGACCTCCTCTGTTCCGTAGCCCTTGGAGATGCTTCCTTCTGGCCTAGCACGGTTATGAACATATTTCTTTAAGACTCCCATGAATCTCTCGAAGGGGAACATGTTGTGTAGAAATACAGGACCGAGAATGGCAATCTCTTCGACAAGGTGAACCAGGAGATGCGTCATAATATTAAAGAAGGATGGCGGGAACACCAACTCAAAACTAACAAGACATAGGGCCACATCCTTCTGTAACCTTGGTAGCATATCTGGATTGATTACCTTCTGAGATATTGCATTGAGGAATGCACATAGCTTAACAATGGGTACACGAACATTTTCCGGTAGAAGCCCCCTTAATGCAACTGGAAGCAACTGCGTCATAATCACATGACAGTCATGAGATTTCAGGTTTTGGAATTTTTTCTCTGTCATATTTATTATTCCCTTTATATTTGATGAGAAGCCAGACGGCACTTTAATACTTGAAAGGACATCAAAAAGATTTCCTTCTCTGCTTTTGTAAGAGCGTAGCTGGCAGGACTTAAGTGACGCCCTTTATCCGTCTTGCTCTGTGGATGCATGTTGTTTGGGTCTTTCATACGTTGTTGATCCTCCCGTGCTTCTGATGTATCTTTTGTTTTTCCATACACGCCCAGAAAGCCTAGCAGGTTCACGCAAACATTCTTCGTAACGTGCATCACGTCGATTGAAGAGCGAACCTCTAGGTGTTTCCAATACTCAAGCTCCCAAAATATAGATTTCTTCTTCCACATGGGTGCGTGTCCGGTAGCGACGTCATTTGGAACAGATTGACCGCCAGGACCCTTTCCAAAGATTACTTCTAGGTCCCTGACCATATCAAATAAATCATCACCAGTACGGAGATTAGGCTTTTGCCGGTGATCTGCCACACCTCTAAAATGCTTGCCTTTCTTTCTTACGGAATGCGTGGTCGTAAGAAATCGACGATGCCCCAAGTACACAATCTTCTTGCATTTTTCCAAATATATAGCGTCAGTCTTATCTAAACAGTGCGTGCATGCATTGTATCCCTTGTTTGTTTGTCCTGAAAGGTTACTAAGAGCAGGCCAATCATTGATGGTTACGAAAAGCAACGCTCGTAGGTCAAACGGCTCCTGTTTGTGCTCATCCCATGCACGTACACCTGGTTTGGTCCATAACTGTAAGAGTTCATCAACTAATGGTCTTAGATACACATCAATGTCATTGCCAGGTTGCTTCGGACCTTGGATGAGCACTGGCATCATAATGAACTTCCGCTTCATGCACAACCAAGGAGGAAGGTTATAGATACATAGAGTTACAGGCCAGGTGCTATGACTGCAGCTCTGCTCCCCAAAAGGATTCATGCCATCTGTACTCAGACCAAACCTTAAGTTCCTTGCGTCGCCTGCAAAGTCCGGGTAGTCTCTCTCAATTTTTCTCCACTGCGACCCATCAGCGGGGTGTCTCAACATCGCGTCTTTCTTACGGTCTTCTTTGTGCCATCGTAACAACCTGGCATGCTCTTTGTTTCTAAACAGACGTTTCAACCGTGGTATTATAGGAGCATACCACATGACCTTGGCAGGAACCCTCTTTCTGGGGGGCTCGCCATCAACATCACCAGGGTCATCTCGTCTGATCTTATATCGCAGTGCAGTGCATACCGGGCATGCTTCCAAATTCTCGTACTCCTCACCGCGGTAGAGGATGCAGTCATTAATGCATGCATGAATCTTCTGAACCTCTAATCCTAGAGGGCAGAGAACCTTCTTTGCTTCGTACGTACTGTCAGGCAATTCATTATCCTTTGGAAGCTTCTGTTTCATTATTTTCAGTAATTTCTCAAATCCCTTATCAGATAAACCAGTCTCTGCCTTCCATTGCAGCAACTCCAGTGTGGTACCGAGCTTTGTGTTCCCATCTTCACAGTCTGGGTACAACTTCTTTTTATGATCCTCTAACATACCTTTTAACTTCCGCTTCTCATTCACACTTTCTGCTTCTCTGTGTGCATCTACGATGGCCCGACGAAGATCATCATCAGGCTCATCTGATGCCTCTACATCTTCAGCTTCTCCTGTCCCTTCAGCTTCAGCTTCCCCCGTTGCAGTATCACCATATTCAGGGTACATATCATCATCCTCTTCTTCTTCATTGTCTTCCATTATAACCCCTCTTTCTCCGTGCTTGGTCCAACAATTATAGCTAGGCATGAAACCTTTCCGAAGCAGGTGGGCGTGAATGATTTTCCAGGAAGAGTACTCCTTCTTGTTCCCACAGTCAACACATGGACAACACATAAAACCATTCTGAATATTTGCCCGAGCCACATCGCCAAAATTACGAAGACCTTCAATGAACTCGGAAGTGCGTCGGTCACCGTACATCCATTGTCGTTGGTTCATCTGCGTCATATAATTAGGTTTACTAATACTATTACCGAACATCATAAATAGTAAAATGACAAAACATGCATTTGTATCAATGACAAATAAAAGAATAGAGTTGCTAACCTCGATCGAGGAGGAAAGAACGAGGAGAAGACCTAAGTATCGCTCGGGCACCTCATATCATCTTTATTTTGTGTGAGCTTAAGTTGGTTCATGCTTTTAGGCATTTCATCAAACACCTCTTGTGCATAGGGGAAAAAACCAAACTAGCACACCCCCTCTCACACCTTCCAAAGGAAAAAAAACAGAGGAGAAGGCTGGTGGGCGGCTGTATTTATAGGCAGGGCCTCTAGCACCGGTCCGTGTCCAGAACCGGTGCAAAAGGGTGTCCATTAGCACCGGTTCGTGCCACGAACCGGTGCTAAAGGTGTGGCGTCTGCCACCGGTGCTAATGGTTCCTAACGAACCGGTTCTAGAGCTCCACGGGCTCAATTTAGCTCTCTGGCAGCTCGAACCGGTGCTAAAGCACTCCTTTAGTCTGGGTTCGAAAGCCAACCGGTGCAAATACCGTTTGGAGCAAAAAACGAAAGCCCTATTTTCTACTAGTGTGGCTGAAGACGAGTCAACAAGTATCGTTAACGGCGCCCTTGTTGGAGTGTTACTAAGCCAGTCCGCATCACCTTCAGTCGTCATTGTCTCTCCTCTCCTGGCCGATATTAAATCTTGGTTTCTTAACTGAGGGAAAACAAGCCGTTATATTCATCATACCTTCCTCTTGGGGTTCCCAATGGGCTGGTTATTCACCACGCACAAGGACAGTCTGCTTCACATCAACTTGGCACCAGCAGTTAATTTTCTGGGCGCCATCAATAATTAGCAAAGGTCCAGTATCTGCTACTTGGTGATGACGCCAGAAAAGAGCTGTGGCGTGTAGTTGACGTGGGAGCAGTAAGTCCTTGTGCGTGGTGATGACCAGCCCATTGGGAACCCCAAGAGGAAGGTATGATGAGTGTAGTGGCAAGTTTTCCCTCGGTTAAGAAACCAAGGTTTATCGAACAGGAGAGGAGAGACAATGACGACTGAGGCTGATGCAGACTGGCTTAGTGACACTCCAACAAGGGCGCCGTTAACGATACTTGTTGACTCGTCTTTGGCCAGCAGCAACGCGGAACCTGCACACACACAAACAAATACTTTGTTCCCAACTTGCGATGAGGTTGTCAATCTCACCGGTTTGCTTGAAACAAAGGTTATGAGCGTATCGAGTGGAAAACAGTAGAGTATGCTAGTAAAGTAAACAGTACGAGAAAAGTAAACAGGTGATTGCAATATGATGTAAATAGGACCGGGGTCCACAGTTCACTAGTGGTGTCTCTCCATAGATAAAATAACACATGCTGGGTAAACAAATTACAGTTGGGCATTACAAAAAAATACATAGACTGCCATCCAACTGCATCTATGACTAATAATCCACCCCCGGGGATATCAATCCGAACACCCTAGAAGTATTAAGTGTTGAACAACAGATAATTGCATTAAGCAAAGTGTGTAATGTAAACAAAGCATATGCCCTTGAGCATATGAATGTTGTTTTCTCCCTAGTAGCAACAGCACATCTACCACCTTAGAGGTTTCTGTCACTCCCCCAGGTGAAATAGAGACATGAACCCACTATCGAGCATAAATACCCCCTCTTGGAGTCACTAGCAACTACTTGGCCAAGATAGCTACTAACAACGGAGAGCATGCAAGATCATAAACAACATAGAGATAACAAAAGATATAATTCAGTACAGCAACTTAATCATAAACACCAATATTCATCGGATCCCAACAAACCAAACATGTAGAATTACATAACGGTGATCTCAATCATGTATGGCAGCTCATGAGATCTAAACATGAAGCACATAGTGGAGAAGACAACCATCTAGCTACTGCTATGGACCGATAGTCCAAGGTAGACTACTCACTCATCGCTCCGGAGGCAAGCATGGCGATGAAGAAGACCTCCGGCGGCGATTCCCCTCTCCGGCAGGGTGCCGGGAAGAGCTTCTGGACCCTGCCGATCTTCGGGTCGACGGCGGCGGCGTATCGCGATGTGTTCTGGAAATCTGATCGGGTCCTTAGGTTTTTCTCGTCGGGGGGTATTTATAGGCGAAGGGGCGTCGTCAGAAGAGGGGCCAGGTGGCCTCACAAGGCGGTGGCGCGGGCCAGGGGCTGGCCGCGCCACCCCTGTGTGTGGGCCCCTGGTCCCTCACCTCCTACTCTCCTTCGGATCTCTGGAAGCTTCCGGGTAAAATAAGACTTCAGGAAGTTGTTTCGTCCAATTCCGAGAATATTTCCTGTGTATCACTTCTGAAACACAAAAACAGCAGAAAACAGGAAACTGGCACTGTGGCACTTTGTTAATAGGTTAGTTCCAGAAAATGCATAAAAGTGCCACTAAGTGTAACGAAACAATAGGCAAATGGTGTAAAAACAAGCATGGAGCATCAAAAATTATAGATACGTTTGAGACGTATCAAGCATCCCCAAGCTTAACTCCTGCTCGTCCTCGAGTAGGTAAGTGATAACAAAAGAATAATTTTTGAGGTGACATGCACCTACACAATCTTGATCATATATGTAAGCATTGGTGAGCTGGGATCAATAGAACTTAAAACATGGGCATGAAGATATAATCATGACAATAAGAACTTAGCAACCATGTTGTAAACATGCAAATGAACACAAACAAAAGATCATGAAAATGAAACAATGAAAGTGAAACGTGTGTTCAAATCATAAGGAAAAACATACAAAAGGTTTTCAGCTTGTCCTTCAAAGAGAGCAAAACATAAATGCATAGGACACCTCAAAGTTTAAGAGGGCAACTAGATACAAGTAATTTAAGAACAAGTGAAACCAACAATATGAATCAATCAATGAACTTTGGGACAATGCATATCACACTAAGAATGACAACTATGCTCTCTTAACGGTGCATAAAGAAAGAAGGTGGTGACTCAACATAAAAGTAAAAGAAAGGCCCTTCGCAGAGGGAAGCAGTGATTAAGCATGTGCTAGAGCTTTTCATTTGTAAAACAGAGAGATAAAACTTGATTTTGAGAGGTGGTTGTCTTTGTCAACGACTGGCAATGGGGTTCTTACTATCTTCCATACAAAAATGAAGCAAGTTTTTGAGAGAGAGATTGGCACTTTTGTGCTCTTTTTATAAAACTTGGCACTCCTCCCCACCTTTTTCCTTTCACATACCATGGCTAACCGATTCCATCGGGTGCCCACCAACATTCACATTCTTTGGAGGAGTGCCTTTTTTTTCTTTCTTTTTCTTTTTTTTTTCTTTTTGGAATAAGCAATATGGAAGATAGCAAATCCGACCACTACGTCCCCATGAGCTGAAAACAGTGTCACAAAACGAGAAGTGTTTTGAAGGTTTTTGAAAGGTAGCACATGAAAATTTACTTTGGAATGGCTTACAAATACCATGCATAGGAGTTTATAGTGGACACAATGGAAAACTTGGTTTTTAGGAGTTGGATGCACGAGTAGAGCTCATACTCAGTACAAGGTGAGGGCTAGCAAAAGACTGGGAGCGACCAACTAAGAGAGCAATAATGGCCATAATCATGCAAAGCGACAAAGCGACATTAAAAGAAGCATAAGCTGGCATCAAAAGTCAAAAACTAAATGATCATGAAGGCTATCGGCGACTTTGTAAGAGTCTAACATGTGTGAGCATGTGCCAAGTCAACCCAAATAAAGCATCAAGGAGAAAACCAAAATAATGCTTCCATACAATAAAAACAACGCATGATTTTTTCAAAGGCTCATTAAGCAATCTCAGTTATTTGAGACAAGTCATGCTACAGCAAAACCACTAAGCATACTATCAAAAAGACATCAAGCATGACATGAAAAAGCCTAAGCCGCAGTCTACACAAGCTCCTTCTTGTACCACTATTTTGCACAAAGCTTTTTCTCTTTTCCAACACCATTTGAATTTTTTTTAAACACCTCTTTTGATGAAAACCAATAAAGATCAGAGGCAAAAATACACCTTGATGAAAAGATATGTCAAGATCTGAATGCAAATCAAGGCGAAAACGAAAACCAAAAGCAGTAGCAGAAAAAGTAGAACGCTCGATGAACGATAAGAGTGAAAAACTGAGCGTTCTTTGCAAATGAAAACGAGTACATCTCCTCCAAAGAAAATTTGTTGGGGTCCAACCATTTATTGCAGCAAACAAACAAACTAAACAAACTAAGAAAACTAAAACAACTGACGCTCCAAGAAAAACACATAGTGCATGAAGCAATAAAAATATAGTGCTTTGAAAGGTGACCTGATTTTTGCCGATGAAGAAGGGGTGCCTCGGGGGCATCCCCAAGCTTTGACGCTTGTACTTCTTGGATATTTCTTGGGGTGATGCATGGGCATCCCCAAGCTTGAGCTTTTGTCCATTCTTCAACTCATCTCATCATTCTCCAATCCCTACACTTGAAAACTTCCTTCATACAAAACTAAACACAATTCTATTAGCAACATTAGTGCAAGCATAAAATATATTCAATCCTCTATTTGCTTCAGGTTTCAACTCAAAACCACCACATATATAGCAAATACTACTGTAGCAATTCCCCAAAAAGTTCCATGATCAAAAGAACTCAAAAGAAAGCGATAAAGTGGCAAACACAAATATTGGCAGAAATCTGTCAAAACAGAACAGCTGACAAAGGTCGAATTTTTGAGGGATTTTCTGTTGCTCAAATCAAAAAGTCTTCAACTAAGAAAAGTTTGGATATAACCTGGAGCATATGCACAAGAAATTGCAGGTCCAAAAGATAAACAGAGAATTTTCACGAATTTTTACGGTGCAGCACCGAAAACAGTTTCAGGACAGCAACATCCCCAAATCTTTACCTCACTCAAATTAGAGGCTTCTCTGGGCACAAAAACGAAATAAACAAGATAAGGAGCGGTCATTACAGTAGTAATGACTTCCAAGACTCAAATAAAAGAAAAAGTACTGAAAGAAAACATTGGGTTATCTCCTAAGAGTGCTTTTCTTTAACGCCTTTGAGCTAGGCGCAGAAAATTGCGAATCAAGTAATATCAAGTGATGAAGCATCAAGCTCATAATTTGCTCTAAGAATAGAGTCAAAAAGTAATTTCTTTCTTTTCCTAGGGAAGTGTTCCATACCTTTCTTTAGTGGGAATTGATACTTGATAGTGCCTTCCCTCATATCAATGATAGCACCTACAGTTCGAAGAAAGGGTCTTCCCAAAATAATAGGACATGAAGCATGGCATTCAACGTCCATAACAAGAAAATCAACGGGAACAAGGTTATTGTTAACCACAATAAGAACATCATTAATCCTTCTCAAAGGTTTCTTCTTAGCAACATCAGCAATAGGAACATCAAAATAACATTTTTCAAGCGGTGGTAAATCAAGCATGTCATAAATCTTTCTAGGCATGATAGAAATACTAGCACCTAGATCACATAAAGCATGGCAATCATAACCATTAACATGCATATCAATGATGGGTTCCCAACCATCTTCTAACTTCTTGGAAACAGAAGCTTTTTGCTTCAACTTTTCATCCCTAATCTTTATAAGAGCATTGGTAATATGCTTAGTAAAAGCAATATTTAAAGAACTAGCATTGGGAGTCAAAGCAAGCTTTTGCAAGAACAAAATTACTTCAGATATATTGCAGCCATCAACATCAAAATCATTAAAAGAAATAGAGCTATCATCTCCCACACTCCGAAAAATTTCAGCACTCTTTTGAGAAAAAGTTTTGGCAGTTTTAGGCTTTTTAACACAAGGAGTGGGAGTTTTCTCTACACCAATCAAAGTAAGAGGATTGTTATCAGTAGGAGCAACATCATTAGAGGTAGTAATAGTACATACCTTCATCTCTCTAGCCATCTCATCTTCTCTTTCCCACCTGGCATACAATTCCGCTAACAATCTAATATTTTCATCAATTCCAACTTGGATAGCATTAGCGGCAGCAACAATATTGCTCTCTTTCACATTATTAGGAAACACTTTTAATTTCAGAAGCTCAACATCATGAGCAAGGCTATCAACTTTAGAAGCAAGAATATCAATTTTGCCTAACTTCTCCTCAACAGACTTGTTAAAAGCAGTTTGCTTACCGATAAAGTCCTTGAGCATTACCTCAAGCTCGGAGGGCGCGGCCCTAGTGTTGTTGTAGGAATTACCATAAGAGTTACCATAACCATTACCATTGGTAGAAGGGTACGGCCTATAATTGTTACTAGCAAAATTGTTCCTATAAGCATTGTTGTTAAAATTGTTGTTTCTAATGAAATTCACATCAACATGCTCTTCTTGAGCAACCAGAGAGGCCAAAGGAACATTATTAGGATCAACATGAGTCCTATCATTAGCAAGCATAGCCATAATGGTATCAATCTTATCATTCAAGGAAGAGGTTTCCTCAACAGAATTTACCTGATTACCTTGTGGAGCTCTCTCGGTGTGCCATTCAGAATAATTTACCATCATATTGTCGAGTAGCTTTGATGTGGCGCCCAAGGTAAGGGTCATAAAAGTGCCTCCAGCAGCTGAATCAAGTAGGTTCCTTGAAGAAAAATTCAGTCCTGCATAAAAAGTTTGGATAATCATCCAAGTAGTCAGTCCTTGAGTGGGGCAATTCTTTATCATAGATTTCATTCTTTCCCAAGCTTGAGCAACATGTTCATTATCAAACTGAGTAAACTTCATAATATTGCTACGCAATGATATAATCTTAGCAGGAGGATAGTATCTACCAATAAAAGCATCCTTACACTTAGCCCATGAATCAATACTATTCTTAGTCAAAGACAGCAACCAATCTTTAGCTTTTCCTCTCAAAGAAAAAGGAAACAACTTGAGCTTAATAATATCACTATCAACATCCTTATATTTCTGCATCTCACATAGCTCAACAAAATTGTTGAGATGAGCTGCAGCATCTTCAGTACTAGCACCAGAAAATTGCTCTTTCATAACAAGGTTCAATAAAGCAGGCTTAATCTCATAAAAGTTTGCAGCAGTAGCAGGTGGTGCAATAGGAGTGCAGATAAAATCACTATTGTTTGTGCTAGTGAAGTCACACAACTTGGTGTTTTCAGGATTGGCCATTTCAGCAAAACGAAAGTAAACAAGTAAAAACAGCTACCAAGGATTCTAATTTTTTTGGGTTTTTGATAAAAAAGCAATGCAGGTAAATTAAAATAAAGTAAAGCAAAACAAATAACAAAGTAAAGAATGTGTGTGCGAAGAACTCCCCTCGCAGAAGTCTTCTCTTCCTCCCCGGCAACGGCGCCAGAAAAGAAGCTGCTACTTGGTGATGACGCCAGAAAAGAGCTGTGGCGTGTAGTTGACGTGGGAGCAGTAAGTCCTTGTGCGTGGTGATGACCAGCCCGTTGGGAACCCCAAGAGGAAGGTATGATGAGTGTAGCGGCAAGTTTTCCCTCAGTTAAGAAACCAAGGTTTATCGAACAGGAGAGGAGAGACAATGACGACTGAAGGTGATGCAGACTGGCTTAGTGACACTCCAACAAGGGCGCCGTTAACGATACGTGTTGACTCGTCTTCGGCCAGCAGCAACGCGGAACCTGCACACACACAAACAAATACTTTGTTCCCAACTTGCGATGAGGTTGTCAATCTCACCGGTTTGCTTGAAACAGAGGTTATGAGCGTATCGAGTGGAAAACAGTAGAGTATGCTAGTAAAGTAAACAGTACGAGAAAAGTAAACAGGTGATTGCAATATGATGTAAATAGGACCGGGGTCCACAGTTCACTAGTGGTGTCTCTCCATAGATAAAATAACACATGCTGGGTAAACAAATTACAGTTGGGCAATTGATAGAATAAAGATAACGTGATATGTCAAGAAGATCACTATGAGATTTACTCTGGGCATTACAACAAAATACATAGACCGCCATCCAACTGCATCTATGACTAATAATCCACCCCCGGGGATATCAATCCGAACACCCTAGAAGTATTAAGTTGCGAACAACAGATAATTGCATTAAGCAAAGTGTGTAATGTAAACAAAGCATATGCCCTTGAGCATATGAATGTTGTTTTCTCCCTAGTAGCAACAGCACATCTACCACCTTAGAGGTTTCTATCACTCCCCCAGGTGAAATAGAGACATGAACCCACTATCGAGCATAAATACCCCCTCTTGGAGTCACTAGCAACTACTTGGCCAAGATAGCTACTAACAACGGAGAGCATGCAAGATCATAAACAACATAGAGATAACAAAAGATATAATTCAGTACAGCAACTTAATCATAAACACCAATATTCATCGGATCCCAACAAACCAAACATGTAGAATTACATAACGGTGATCTCAATCATGTATGGCAGCTCATGAGATCTAAACATGAAGCACATAGTGGAGAAGACAACCATCTAGCTACTGCTATGGACCCATAGTCCAAGGTAGACTACTCACTCATCGCTCCGGAGGCAAGCATGGCGATGAAGAAGACCTCCGGC
Organism: Dactylis glomerata; assembly: GCA_007115705.1. Classification (NCBI taxonomy): domain Eukaryota; kingdom Viridiplantae; phylum Streptophyta; class Magnoliopsida; order Poales; family Poaceae; genus Dactylis; species Dactylis glomerata. The sequence goes on along the minus strand of QXEO01000227.1, from coordinate 259,234 downwards.
GGCGATTCCCCTCTCCGGCAGGGTGCCGGGAAGAGCTTCTGGACCCTCCCGATCTTCGGGTCGACGGCGGCGGCGTATCGCGATGTGTTCTGGAAATCTGATCGGGTCCTTAGGTTTTTCTCGTCGGGGGGTATTTATAGGCGAAGGGGCATCGTCAGAAGAGGGGCCAGGTGGCCTCACAAGGCGGTGGCGCGGGCCAGGGGCTGGCCGCGCCACCCCTGTGTGTGGGCCCCTGGTCCCTCACCTCCTACTCTCCTTCGGATCTCTGGAAGCTTCCGGGTAAAATAAGACTTCAGGAACTTGTTTCGTCCAATTCCGAGAATATTTCCTGTGTATCACTTCTGAAACACAAAAACAGCAGAAAAATAGGAAACTGGCACTGTGGCACTTCGTTAATAGGTTAGTTCCGGAAAATGCATAAAAGTGCCACTAAGTGTAACGAAACAATAGGCAAATTGTGTAAAAACAAGCATGGAGCATCAAAAATTATAGATACGTTTGAGACGTATCAGTATCTAAAATACATAGCACATGTCTATCTCAAGGCGAAAAGCCCTACAACTCTGGAGATGGGGTCGGGGTCCCGAGATCTCCCCCAGTGAAATTAGGCGGCCGACGATCTTCGAAATTACACCCAGTAGAAGCTGCAGAAGAACCGCCAGGAGAAGTACCAGTAGGAGAAGTACCGCGAGAGACACCAAGAGAACGGCCAGGAGAAGGACCACCGGGATGGACCGGTGTCATCTGACGCCCACCACGCGAGGCAAAGGAAGATGCCGTTCCCTACATGTTCCCTAGATGTTAGAACTTGCGAGGCAAAGGAAAGCGACAACCATTGGTTTGGCAAAGAACTTACCACCGTCGATGCGTAGTATGTCCTAGCGAAACTCTCCCTCGATGGCATCAATGGCGCCGGCCCCGGTATGGGAGGCTGCTCCCCTACATCCAAACTTGCTCCAGATCGCATAGCCATCATCGACGCCTGCAAGATAGTTTAGATGTCAGGTATTGCAGAAATGCCCTAATCAAACTAGGGGAAGTGGGACTTGTCATCTTTTTCAAAAAGAAAGGTTCAGACTTACATGTAGATACGCCATGTAGGCCATAGTCACCTCCTGGTGCAGCCGAAAGGCCTCCTGATATTGCTCATGAGCCGCATCGAAGGCCGCCCTGAAAGCAGGCTACCATTTCACAAACAATGAATATCATCAACACTTAGCCATGCAGGAACGAAAGTCGCAAAGAGGATGAAAATGAGGAAAACTTACATCATATTTGGGTCGACGAGGCTGGTCACGAGGCGGGATAGGGGCACTGTCAGGGGTGAGGACCGCCTTGAGACGCGTGAAGCTTGTGGTGAGGGAATGCTTGACCTTTGTATTAAGCACCTTGAGACGGCCATGCTGCAACCCGTGCCCCGACAGGACCAACGACTCCTCGTCGGTCTCCGCGCGTCTAGGGTCATCCACCTCTGGGTGACGAGACTGCACCATCTGGCAGTAGTCCTCTATGTGCTCCCCAGCGTTGCCGTAGTACTGGGAGGCAGCGTCCGGAGGTGCCGAGGCAACGGGCCTCTTCCTCCGCATCATGTCATATACCATGACGTCGTGAATCTCCTCCCCGGGCAGTGCCTCGGCCACCTGCATCGCGAACAGAAATGTTATGCGTATAAAGTAGGAACATGACGGGAAAATAAATGCAGATCATTCCATGTATGTACATACCATCTTCCCCTTGAAGCGATCAAAGCTGCGGTTTCCCGCGCAGTGTGTTCCACCGTCACCTCAGTTATCCGAGTTCCGCATCGACACGGCTGCAAACTCCTCATCTGCCCTGAGCCACCTCGTACTAACCAGCTCCGCCCATGCCTCTCGATGCGACTCAGCCCATTCAGGGACAACCTGAAAATGCAATACTCAACTCAAGATAATGCAATGGCAACTTAGCAGCAATATAGGATCTCATTAACATTTCACTCACCGACATGAAGTCATCCAGCGACATCTCGAAGTCGGGATTAGGATTCCTACCAACAATGTCCTCCTTCTTGACCCTCTTTCCCCTTTCAGCCCAGAACTGACTAGCGGCCGTTACCTTATGGTTGTACCACACCTGCGGTGTCAACTTCTCACAAGCTCCAAGCAAAGTCCGGTCCGCCTTCTGCGTATCCTCCTCATCCACATGATAAAAGCACTTCAATCATGCATAAAACAATTGTGAGAGTCCTGAGTTAGCACATTGGTTCATCACTATGAATGAAACTCGAAAAATATGTCTTACCCAAAACTTGGTGATCACAGCCTCAGCAGCTGTCCGGAAGCCTACGCCCAGAGCAGCCTGGTAGTCTGCCCAAGTAGTGGCTTGCTTCGGCGAGCCACCGGGGACCATGTCGAGGGGAGTGTATTTCCCCGGCCAGAACTTCCTAATCAGAGCTCCAACCATGCTGTTAGGTAGGCAGCCCTTGCTCCCCGGTGCAAATGTCCAATTGCTGCACATAAATCAAACATTAGTACACATGCCAAATTGTTTATGACCAAAATGAAATTACATGTTCAAAATTGCCAAATTAGTACACTTACCAAACGCCATCAGGAATGATGAGGGTCTTCGCCTCCTGGATCTTGGGCTCCTTCCTCTCATCAGGGACGCACGATTCCCCATGAGTCCTCAACTTCTTCGGCCTCGCGTCCCCCTCGTCCTCCTCCTCCTCTGTAACCTCCACCTCGTGTCTAGACTCCGACTCGTGTCTAGAGTTCGAGTCGTCCCCTCTAGACGGCCCCTCTAGGAACAACTCAGGAGCAACGTCGCCAGAAGTGGAGGGTGGTGGGTCAAAGTCCACTCCTCCCCCGCCACCTCGTCCTCGTCCTTCTCCCGCACTGGCAAGATCGGGGTAACGCGGATTGGGAGTCAGCTCTCTCCCACTCCGTCTAATATTCTTCTTGCGCTGGTGCATCTCCTTAAGCAAGGTCGCCGAGTTTGCCTTGCCGCTGCTCATATTGTTCAATAACCTGCATTGAGAAAGAGAAAACAATTAAGCACAAAGACATAATAAAATGTTGACAAATAAATACTAAGTATAAAGGCATAATGCAATTAAGAAGTATGTTGACATATAAATACTAAGTATAAAGGCATAATGCAATTAAGAATTTGTTGACAAATAAATACTAAGTATAAAGGCATAATGCAATTAAGAAGTATGTTGACAAATAAATACTAAGCATAAAGATATAAAAGACCCTCACCAGTCATCATCACTCTCATTCTCATTTTCATTTTCATTCTCTTTCTCACTATCACTATCACTATCACTATCTTTTGAATAGTAAGTTTGGAGCTCGTCGACGGGTGGAGGCTCATCGATGGGATCATTCTACGCATGTAACTTCTTGAGCATATTTATGTCCTTTAGATCCACCACTGACTCACCACGAGTTTTTGCATCGTCTCCGAGGTCCTCAAGAACTACCGGTTCTAACTCAAAGTGACCAAAGTCCTCTTGCTCTTGATAGAAAATTCCCTCGTATGTTACAGGTTCAATGTTGTTGTAATCGTCCTTAGAGGGAATTGGTAGGTTACCATGTGGCGATACCTAGAACACAACTTCCCAACCCTTGAGTTCGGCTTTCTGGCATGGGTAGGGTAAATAATAAACTTGCTTGGCTTGGTGAGCCACAACAAAGACATCGGCTCCGCTATAGGTGGTTAAAGGCCTAACTTCAACTAACCCAATAGACTTGGTACTTCTCTGTCCGCCCCTTGGGTCGAACCAATGACACTTAAACACAACGAGATTGAGTTGTATGTTCGTACGATTGAATGTTAGCTCGTATACATTCTCTAACCTTCCGTAGTAATCAAGGCCATCGGCTCCTCCGGTGAAGACCCCAGTATTTACAGTTTTGGGATTCGCCCGGCCCTTCTGGTGTGCCTCTGTATGGAAGTGAAATCCATTCACATCATACTTTTCATACTTCATGATATCATGGTTACAACCTTGGGAAACACATCTCAACTCATCTGTCATCTCAACATTGCCATCAGCTCCCTACAAGTATAGTTTGAATTTATTGTGTGCATTAATTACGTGGAATAAGAGGGACAAGTCATGTTTTGCAACGTAAGAGATACAGGTTAGAAATTACTTTTTTCATGAAACAGGACGCAAAGTTTATTTTATTTCCGGGAGCACCCTCTTTCAGTAGAGTGTCCAACTCCGCGGGAGATGGATCCGTCGTTCCCGACCACTGTTCGTCCGTGAATTTGCTAAAAGGAGAAAATAAGCATTAGACCGAGACCAGGTTAGTAGATGTAAAATAATTTGTACACCATTTTACCTAATGAACTCGAGAACTTCCTTCATGTTCATAAGCACATAGAGCATAATGCAATCCTTCTCTTCCTTCTCTAATTTATATTTTTGTCCTCTACCGGCCTTGCCACTGGGATATTGGAATAGTTCGAGCTTGAGGTCATTCTTGGGTACGTCGACATTGTAACGAGAGACCGGGTTATGCAGAGTGGGAACTTCATCAGGATAGTATGTTGTTGCAGCGTCTGCCACCTCCCGAAGGCATGTTGCCTTGCCTATTCATGCTTCAATCTTGGCTTTGTTTCCAGTTATCCTTCGAATATACTTAAACTCTCTCTCAATGCAAAACTGCCAACGAAACTGCACCGGGCCACCCAAGAGTGCCTCGTTCACGAGGTGAACAATGAGATGTGCCATTGGAGTAAAAACCCCTAGCGGAAAGATTATCTCCAAATTGCATAGCAACTCTGGCACTTGAACCTGCAGCTTCTCAATAACCAGAGGACATATCTGCTTAGCACAGAGCATGCGGAAGAAATGGCTCAACTCTGCAAGCACTCGCCAGACTTTCTCGGAGAGATACCCTCGAACTATCACCGGCATCAGCCTCTCAATCTATATATGATAGTCATGACTCTTGAGCCCGGTGACTTTTTCAGTCGAAAGATTGACTCCCTTACTTATATTCGAACAATAACCATCACGGAACATCACGACATAGTTGAGCCACTTGAATGCCTCCTTCTTTTGGGTGGAATCAAGGCAGAAGTTGGCATGCGGCTTGAACCAATTCTTTCGACGGCCAGTAGGAGGTTGCATGTATAATCTCTTCCTATCACAGAGCTTCTCAACATCGACTCTAGCCTTGACATTATCCTTTGACTTCCCAGGAATGTTTAGGACTGTGTGAAAGAGGGACTCCCCAACATTCTTTTCGGTGTGCATCACATCAATGTTATGGGGAAGTTCGAGGTCCTTGTAATACTCGAGCTTTGTTAAGGCTGCCACGTGAGTCCAGTTGTGCGTTACACCATATCCCTCAAATTGATGGCCATTTCCCGGCTCCGTAGGCACGAGAGCACATAGCTCGACATCAACAGCTGCACCATCGAACTTTGGCACCTCTTTTACTTCATGCACAACTTTGCCCTTCTTAAAGTTCTTTATGTCTTCTCTGAACGGATGCCTCCTTTTGAGGAACTGTCGATTTGTGTCAAACGCAACATACTTGCCAGCTGAGTTTAGCCAAAGGAACTCAAGTCGGTGCCTGCACACTGGGCATGGCCACTTACCAGCTGTACACCATCCGCATGTTAAGGCGTACCCGGGCATGTCATGCATGGTATACTACAACCAAACTTTCATGTAGAAGTTTGTCTTTGATGCTCGGTCGTATGTCAATGTCCCGTGGTGCCAAGACACTACAAGAAATGTGTTGACTAGTGACGTTTTCATCATGACCCTAGAGAAAAGTGTCATAAAGTAGTGATGATTTTGTACCAGATCGTCATGGGCTAATTGGGGAGGCCATCAGCCCTAAAAATTACGACGAGTTGAACCAAAAACGTCATAACCCAATGGGCACTAAATCGTCATAACCTATCTCATACAGTTTCAAACCTTATCCGGAGCCGCTTACGACGATTTTAGATCGTCATTATGCTGTTGTTATTATATTTTTTAAATAGGACAGAATGACTAGACTGACACCTCAGCAATTCATCTATGTGTCATGTCTACGTGGCTATTTAAATTAGTAAATTTCAGCCTGATACCCAGATCCCACCAAGTAACCTGACAGCTAGGTCCCACTAATCGACTCTGACAATGGGTCCCACGGACGGGTCCCATCAGCCAGATCCGACCTGCTAGGCGGGTCCCACGACAGATCTAACAGGCGGATCCCACAGCCGACCTGACGGGCGGGTCCAACGCCTGGGTCCCATAGGCGGGTCCCAACACTGGCCTGACGAACGGGTCCCATCAACTAGGTCCGACCTGGTAGGAGGGTCCCACGACCGACCTGACGGGCGGGTCCCACAACCGACCTGACCATGCGGCATGGTGGCAAAATAAATTGCAAAGCGCGCGGTGGGAGGGTTCGAACTCACCACCTCCCCACCCGACGCGGTTGCCTTGACCACCGGGGTAGAGCACCACTTGTGATTCTATCCCCCACTATAGCCCATTTCAATATGAGCTTCGAGTTACTTGGGCCTGGGCCGCTGCAGTGTACAATACTTGGGCCGCCATTTAGAAAGGCGCTAGGTGATGTTTTTTCCTCTTTTTCTTTTCCATTTCCTTTAATATTTTAACACAAAAGATTCAAATAAGATTCAAGACAAGGCCAATTGAATTCAAACAAAGTTTAGAAATTATTTGTATTACATATATAATAACAATAAATCGTTTCTCCACAAAATAAATAAAGAAAAGAAAATTTAATTACTAGAATGCCATCATGGTGTACTTAAAATAAATATAGAAAACAAAATTTTTCTCCACAAAATAAATATAGAAAACAAATTTTTTCCTAAAAACTAGGTCACATAAAATGACACAACGCGAAGGATATGTATTGTTTTGATTGTTTTCGAATTTCTTATGCCCATTTCAAAATGCGGCCAAAACGGTGGGGCGTGACCGCTCATAGGTTGGGATCGAATCCTGCCAAACTCTTTATGGATCTCTGATGAAATAGATAGTTGTGTACCTAAAAATGATTTTTGTAAAAAAACATGAGCAAGCTATGAAGCACCTGTAGTTCAAATTTGACCCGTTTGCAGCTGAATTGATAGCTATTTGTCTTTTTTTCGAGGGGTGGCTATATAACTTTTTCAATGCAAACAACTGGTGTATTGTTGATCAAATATGATATAATATCATTTAAAATTTGGTTGTTCTATTTTTGCAACATATTTTTGGTAGACGCTTCACAAAAAAACCTATTTTTTGCATTAAGAAAATGAAAAATGAATTTTTGTGCAACGAAAATTAAAACTCCCCAAATCAACATTGTTTGTCATCCCAATATGCACACAAGTGCACATTATGGGGTTGTTTGAACAAACTATGCCTTGGTTGTGGCCATAACTATCTCATTTAGCTTGAAAGCTATGAAACTTCGTATGAGATAGCTCTTTCTTATGAACATTTTTTCACAATAGTTGCAATATTCCAAGTTTATTATTTTTCCTAGAAACTAGGTCACATAACATGACACAACACGAAGGATTTGTACTGTTTTGATTTTTTTTGAATTTCTTATGCCCATTTCAAAATGCGGCCAAAACGGTGGGCGTGACCTCTCCTAGGTCGGGATCGAATCCTACCAAACTCTTTATGGATCTCTGATAAAATAGATAGTTGTGTACCTAAAAATAATTTTTTGAAAAAAACATGAGCAAACTATGAAGCACCTGTAGTTCAAATTTGACCCGTTTCCAGCTGAATTGATAGCTATTTGTCTTTTTTTGAGGGGTGGCTATATAACTTTTTCAATGCAAACAACTGGTGTATTGTTGATCAAGTATGATATAATATCATTTAAAATTTGGTTGTTCTATTTTTGCAACATATTTTTGGTATACGCTTCACAAAAAAACCCATTTTTTGCATTAAGAAAATGAAAAATGAATTTTTTGTGCAACCAAAATTAAAACTTCCCAAATCAACATTGTTTGCCATCCCAAGATGCACACATTTGCACAATATGGGGTTGTTTGAACAAACTATGCCTTGGTTGTGGCCATAACTATCTCATTTGGCTTGAAAGCCATGAAACTTCGTATGAGATAGCTCTTTTTTGTGAACACTTTTTCACAATACTTGTAAGATTCCAAGTTTATTATTTTTCCTAGAAACTAGGTCACATAACATGACACAACACGAAGGATTTGTACTGTTTTGATTATTTTTGAATTTCTTATGCCCATTTCAAAATGCGGCCAAAATGGTGGGCGTGACCTCTCCTAGGTCGGGATCGAATCCTACCAAACTCTTTATGGATCTCTGATAAAATAGATAGTTGTGTACCTAAAAATAATTTTTTGAAAAAAATATGAGCAAACTATGAAGCACCTGTAGTTCAAATTTGACCCGTTTCCAACTGAATTGATAGCTATTTGTCTTTTTTTGAGGGGTGGCTATATAACTTTTTCAATGCAAACAACTGGTGTATTGTTGATCAAGTATGATATAATATCATTTAAAATTTTGTTGTTCTATTTTTGCAACATATTTTTGGTAGACGCTTCACAAAATAAATCAATTTTTGCACTAAGAAAATGAAAAATGATTTTTTTGTGCAACCAAAATTAAAACTTCCCAAATCAATATTGTTTGCTATCCCAAGATGCACACATTTGCACAATATGGGGTCATTTTGATTTTTTTTGAATTACTTAGGTTGGATTCAAAATCTTGGCATAACTAGTTGTCTCGGGCCAATCACAAAGCAGAATTACTCCTGCCACGGATGACCCCCTATAGTTGATCTGGATCGTCCACGCTCTAATCCAACGTCACTCATCTCACCTACTTAAATACGAGCGCGCGACAGAACCCTAGCGCTCAGAAACCCTAACCCTCCCCTTCCCCCACAGCCGCCGCCACCTCCCTCCTCTCTTCTCATCCCCGACCCACCCCGCGCTAGATCCCGATCTAGGAACCTCCCCGCGCTCGCCATCCTCTCCTCTCTTCTCATCCCCGACCCACGGCCACCTGCTCCGGCGCTCGTCCGGGAGAAGGATGGCCACCCGCCCTTCCTCTGGTGTTGCGGCTTGCATGGTCGGTGACCTCCTCGTCTCATCCAAATGGCGGAACCCGTGGAGATCCCAGTCACCGACGACGGAGCGGAGCCCACCGGCGGCGCCTTCCTCGGCAAGGCGGCGTCGGGGCACTACCCGCTGGGCGAGATCGCCGATAGCGGGGGGCACCTGCTGCTGTTCAAGCTATGGCGAGGGAGGAGTCCCGCCACAATCGGCCTCGTCTTCGGCGACCGCCCATGAGCCCATCCCTGACGAGCTCCTCCTCTCCTGCCCGGAAGGTACCAAACCCTAACCCCCAACCGCCGCCCATTCCGATCTCCCCGATCCCCGCCTGATCTAGTCCCCTTCTCCCGATTCGCCTGCCGCGTAGAGCCGCCGCGCCCGATTCGGCCGACGAACTTTTTTATGCTGGTTGTCTGCTGCTTATATTTTTGGGGCGTGTCTGTGTGCGCAGGTGCTGAGCAAGATCCCCTGCAATCGACTGCCGAAGGAGCTCGTGGAGTGGCAGGCGAGCCCTCCCTGCGGCTTCAGTTACAACTCCGACAACCTCCAGAGGTGCCTGCCCTCTCCTCCCTATCAATCCAATCTCGTTTCTCCTTTCTACTAGGCTGTACTTTTGCTGCTTGTTAAAAACTTTTGTATCGTGAAAACTGCTGCTTTTCGTATCATATACTGTTTTGTTGGTTGATTATGCGTATAGGAAATCTGCTGTCTTCATTTAGAGAGAGATGTGTGTTCCACTGTGTAAGCCATAAACTGAAAGATGGACTAGTAGCAGCTTCTTACTCCACTGTGTTATCTTCTTCCGATTTGACATTACATGTGTACACATTTCACAGGCTTCTTATCATGTGCGTGGGTGTGCCAGTAGTTGCCAGGTAGCGCCAGTGCGTGGGTGTGCCAGTAGTTGCTTCCATATTTTCTTATCATGTGCGGGAGCGAATATAGAATAGTGCTAGTTCTAGCTGTTGTTTATGATTGCATACGAGCTTATATTTTCTGGTACATATCAATTATCAGCTCAAAGGTCAAGTATAGTGGTCTACTAGTAGTTCTAGCTGCTGTTTATGATTGCATGTGGTCTTATATTTTCTAGTAAATATTAATTATTAGCTCGAAGATTTCACAATTAAATTCACATCATTATAGCACTACAGTAGTAGATAGCTCGATGATGGCTAGTTGAATTTGCATCTTATCAGCGCTATTCACTAGATCTTGCCTGAGTTGCATCCTGTGGCTTTGCTATAAATGGATTTCTTTTTTCCATAGGAAATACATGTTGGTTCTATGCTTTCTATCTTCTGTTTGTTTCAACTTGAGTTTTAGCACTGCCTGATATGTGCTTTGTTTTTTAGGGGTGTCCCCTCTTGGTGATGCAGGCTGTTAGTAAGTGTTTGTTGCGTGTTATCTACGTATTGTTGGAGTTAGGGAGTTAGCTCCTTCCTTTTGTAGTTGCCATGTATATATGAATCAAGTGTCCGATGCAACAGTTCCATTATGTGCCTTGTGTTGGTGTTGCTTCTTCTGATCCTTAGTGCTCACAGTTTGCGGATGCTTTTGGGTTATGCTGCTAGCCGTTGCTTACTTGCTTAGTCTGTTTTATTATGTGATCACTTGGTCAGGAAAAAGGATGTTGTAAGAATTCATTGCCAAATTGTCTGGTTCTTTCTGTTACGATTGGATGTTTAAGTGTTTTGATGGTGCAAGTTCTGAGTGTAAGAATTCATTGCCAGATTATCTCTAATACAATCAGAGTTATATTTTTTTTTTGGTGAGTGCAAGTTCTGAGTTACACGTGTGTTGCTGATCTGTTTCACTGGTGTCTCTGTCTGAGATGACTTGTTACTGAAGATGCTTACAACTATATGCTCACTTGTATCAATTATTAACTATGAAATTTATGTATGTTAAATTAATACATATACTTGTGTTTGTAAATTGTATAGATAGCAATTAAACTAGGGAGGACAAACTGTGTATAACTTGATATACTTAAGTTTGTCTTCCTTCCATTCATATACTTTGGTTGTTGATTAATTGTATTAATGTGTGTTCCTGAGTCTCCCAGGAACTAGTTAGTGGGTCCTGTGCAGTTATGCTTCTGCTTTTAATAGGTCTCAAATTTTCTGTTTGGCACAGAAAGGAACAGATTAACTGAAACATGATGCTTATTTCAAGCTTTTGTTTATTTGCAGACGTGAAGGAGACATGATGCCTACCCATGTGCTGAAACGCATCAACAACGGCCATGGCAATGCATCGGCGCTTTCTTCTCCAGATTAGATAAGTGTTTGGTTTAACCTGTTCTCTTTACATGTTTCTATGATATTCTTCTTTGACTGTGGCTTATTTATATGTTTTGAAGTGACTATGATTAAGTTAGGCCATTGTATGATTCCAGTCAAATAGTGATAGAATGAATAATATCGAGTTGTAAGCACAATGGTACTATTAAAAGTAGCGTGTTATCTTTAAATCTGTGAGTATATGTGTTGATCAATATCTTGAAATTCTATACATAAGATTTTTGTGACAGTATACCTGGACATGGTGTACGCTTGTGTTTAGTAATCCATGTTATATCTCTCACTCATTCAAACTGGGTGCGTAATGCAACTTACTGTTCAGCTATATATTAAACTAAAATCAAATAAAAATGAGTGTTACATTGTGTTGGTACTAACCAAATTAAGCTGCAATCTGGAGGTAAGTTAGATTCTATTAAATTTATCCTGAAGAATCTTACCTTGCACTTCCATAGTTTATATTACTGCTGTTGCTATCTCTGTCTGTGTTCACTATGTCAGCTAACCTTGTAGATAGCACTGTTGATGCATGCTGACTATTAGCATGTTCTTGTATCCAAATATATTTGGCTATTCATTGTGTGGTATAAGCAGATTGCAATTTAGCATTACTGATTTCTGTTAGTTTGCTTGAAAGGCTCGGTTGGTTATTCCTTTAATTTATCACATATGGAGATAAAAAATATGAACTTGATCTGATCTATATACCCATTGTTCAATTTCTTACGGTGGCTCATGCTTATATGTTGTTTGTAGTGGCTTTGTTGATTCATGTCTGTTCATGTTCTTTGCTATGGCATTTTTGTTTCATTTGAGCCGCTGCCATGCTTCTGTGATGCGAGTTCGTTTTCTGATTCTGTTTCTGTTTTGTTGGTGATTCGCAGGTTGGCAAGGCCGATGGTGAGAAGCCAGTGGTGATTCGCAGGTCTGCATCTGTTACTTTGATGCTTAAATGTGTAGCTGGTGGCTGGGATGCGATGGTGGATGGACGGTGCACACTGTGAGAAGTGAGTGGACCTGGAGATTGCGAGCCAAGTCTGGTCACTTAGAAGCATATGCTTTGGGTTCTTTGATATTGGATTTGGTACTGTTGGAGTATCATTGATGGATATTGTATGTTATAGGATATGGTCTTGCGGTGGATTTACATATTTGCCTAGAATCAGATCCAGCCTTGTATATATTGTATATATGTCCCTGTGGAAATTTTGTTATGCTTGTGAAAAGAATTTTATCTATTAATTGTTTCTTATTTGGTATTTAATTGACAAGTGGGACCAGTATAAAAATACGAACTGACAGGTGGACCAGTATAAAAATACATACTGACAGGTGGGACCAGCCCAGTTTAACTGTAGAAAATAGAAAAAGGATGTAAAATGCTATACGGCCCAATAGAGATATTGACCAAAACAAGGCCAAGGCCCAGGGAAAAAAAGGCTAGACTTATTGGGCTTGGCCCATATAGATCACTGAAATGGATTGGGCTGATTTCAATTTACATGTCTGCCACGTGTATGTCACGTGTATTCCACGTCGGATTGCTGATGTGGCCTCCTGCCACGCGTATGCCATGTCGGATTGCTGATGTGGCCTCCTCAAATTGCCCATGACGATACTGAATCGTCATAAGCGTTATGACGGTCCAATATCGTCATAGACGGTTATGACGATCTCAGTGAATTCGTCATGTTCGATCATCAACGACGCCCCATTTTTGACGATCATTTTTTCGTCATAAAATCGTCATAGATCAGTCATTATGACGATCTAGTGACGAATTTTGAGCGTCAGTAGTCAACACATTTCTTGTAGTGAGAGTGGTTCAAATCATCCACAATCAGCTGCATGTAGACACTCAAATTCTTACCTGGGTAGTCGGGCCCTGGAATGATCAGCGACAGAAACATGGTCTTCCTCGTCATTAGGACTCCGGGAGGGAGATTGAGCGAAATAACAAACACGGGCCAGCAGCTGTAATTGGCAGTCGACATACCATATGGATTAAAGCCATCTGTTGCTATCGCAATTCTGACATTTTGAGCATCTGCTGCCCTATCAGGGTATTTTTCATCAAAGTTCTTCCATGCCTTACCATCAGATGGATGGCCCATCCTCCCCTTGTCGATTCTCGTCCCCTTCTTGTGCCACGTCATCTATTTGGCGGTCTCCTCGCTCATGTAAAGCCGCTGGATTCTTTTTATAAATGGGAGATACCGAAGAATTGACTTCGGGATCTTTGACTGTCTCACCTGACCATCATTTCCCTTTACCTCTTCATATCTGGAGGCCTTACAAATAGTACAATAATTGTCCTCAGCAAACTGTTTCCAAAATAGAAGGCAACCTTTTGGACAACACTCTATCTTTTGATAACCCATGTTGAGCTCTTTCATGAGTCTCCTTGTCTCGTGTAGGCTTTGAGGCAGACAATGCCCTTTGGGCAACATGTTACCAGTTGTTCTCAGACTAGCTTCGAAGCCGTTATGGGTGGTGGAGTACTGGGTCTTGTCGGCTAGACATTGAGAGATGGCATCGAGCTAAGAAATCAACGCACCCTCATACAGAGGCTTCTTAGCCGCGGCCAACATATCATAGAAGGCCTTCATAGTTGGCTCTGGTTCCTCCGATTCTGGCGCTTCCTCCCATGGAGGTGGCGAATCCGGTATGTCGCCATGGATGAGATCATCTAGGTCTCTGACCCCATCGTACTCATTGCCATTGAGCCGCTGCCGCATGACGTCCCCTTTGTCACGCTCATGCTCATCAAAGTCGGTATGCGTGATGTAGTGAGACATATACCCATATTGCAGAAGGTGTTTATACATGTCATCTTTTCCTCGACGGTGATGCTTCAAGCAATGACTGCAAGGGCAAAGTGCCCGAACCCGCCCCTTTATAGCACGCGCTAACACTTTCACTAACATTTGAGTCTTACATATCCACTCATCTATTTTATTAGTCGCACTAACACGACCACTGTACATCCATCCATTATCAGCCATCCTCTGCTTTATTGGGAGCCGAACCAGAAACATAGCATTTCATATCAAATAATAGCATGAAATTAAAAGCATCATATTTTTATTTTTCTAGCTACCGGACAAAACGCATGCATCAACCTACAGCTCTACTAGGTCGGCTCCTAGCAGCCCCGGGATCCGTAGATTGAGTACGTTCTCCATGTTCTACCCCAGTCCGAGACAGAATTTTGGCAGCACCTCCCTGCTGCTCGCCCGATACATGTCTCGGCAAAATGCCGAGAGGATGTGCATCCGGAGAACAACGGGGAGGCGCTACCAAAATCCTGACTCGGACCGAGGTAGAACACGAAAAATGTACTCAATCTATGGATCCGGCGACTGTCCCGTAAATGCCGCAAGCGTTACGCTTCATAATATGCCGACCTCTAATGCATATTTATCCGCATAACGCTCGCGGACGGGAAGTGACACCTAGGTTACGCGACTGGACGTGGAAATGGAATCTACTAACATAAAAAATGCGAGAGAGGGGACGGAGTTCTAGCTCACCCTCGGCGGTAGAGGAAGTAGTCGGACAAGTGGCCTCCAACTAGCGGCTCTCAACGGACCGCGAAAGTCCTCGGCGTCCCTCAACGGCCCTCCGCAGGGTGCAGGGGTGGCGCGGCGCGATGGTGCGCGGGTTCGCGGCGCTGGGGGATGAGCCGCCGCCCTCTGCCGATGCAGCGGTGTCGGGGGCAGGGCGCGCGGTGCCGGGGCAGGGGCGGTGGCGGGCGGGGCGGTTGCGGCCGGGGCACAGGCGACTGGGGCAGGGGCACGGGCGGCAGGGGCACGGCCGGGGCGGTGCGGTGGCGGCCAGGGCGGTGGCGGCCGGGGCAGGGGCGGTGGCGGCCGAGGCAGTGCTGTGGCGGGCGGGGCGAGTGGCAGGAAGGGCGGTGGTGGGCGGGCGGTGGCTGAGTGGGGCGAGTGGCGGTCGAGGCGGGCGGGTGGCGGGAGGGGCAGGAGGGGCGGCCGAGTGGTGGAGGGAGGGGTGGCGGGGGGTGGCGGCTGGCTGGCGGCGGGGGTCGGGTCGAGGACGGGCGGCTGGCGGCAGGGTCGAGTCGAGGAGGAGGAGATGCACGGGGTTGGCCCGACCGGCCCACACCCGCCCGTTTAGATCTAGGGTTCGGCTCTATGCCGAGGGGGGCCGTCGGCGTAGCAGGGGGCCGTCGGCGTATAGTTTTTTTATTTTTTCAACAATTTTTTTTGGAGAAAATAATTTTTTTGGAGACAATTCGCTAGACTTTTATTATTTAATAATAAAGTTTTAGGGATGTTTTTTTTGAGAAATCACAGCACTTTATTGATCACATTAAATCAGTACAAAGTATCTCCCCGATACATTCCAGAGGTACAGAACAAAAGGAAACAGAACAAATGCCCGCCTGACGGCTATGGCTTCAGCAAGTTCGGGCGACGTGACCTCATTAATAATAAATTTTCAGGGATGTTAGGGACACATGCATGCAAATTTTCGAGGGTTTAGGATGCTCCGGTGGTCTTTATCCGATGAAACCCTAGACCGGGGGGTCCGGAGATCTACCCCTATAGCTTTCTCCGTACGAGGCCTCACCGATGGATCTTTTGCTTTATTTTGGTTTGTTTAGAACATATATACATGGAAAGCAAAGGTTGGGCCCACTTTACCATGAAATAGGCTCCGATAGACCCGTAGCAGGAGTTTCCATGTATAGATCCTGGATTTCACCAAGTGTTAACAACCCATGTCTCTGAAGAAGGCCATGCCCGGGACCTATATGTATTGCATGTACCAACCTTGGGTGACACCTATACACATATGTTAGGGACACATGCATGCAAGTTTCCTACGGTGGACAATGCTCCGGTGGTCTTTATCCGACGAAACCCTAGACCGAGGGGGTTCAGAGATCTACCCCTATAGCTTTCTCCGTACGAGGCCTCACCGATGGATCTTTTGCTTTATTTTGGTTTGTTTAGAACATATATACATGGAAAGCAAAGGTTGGGCCCACTTTACCATGAAATAGGCTCCGATAGACCCGTAGCGGGAGTTTCCACCTACAGATCCTGGATTTCACCAAGTGTTAACAGCCCATGTCTCTGAAGAAGGCCATGCCAGGGACCTATATGTATTGCATGTACCAACCTTGGGTCACACCTATACACATATGTTAGGGACACATGCATGCAAGTTTCCTACGGTGGACGATGCTCCGGTGGTCTTTATCCGACGAAACCCTAGACCGAGGGGGTTCAGAGATCTACCCCTATAGCTTTCTCCGTACGAGGCCTCACTGATGGATCTTTTGCTTTATTTTGGTTTGTTTAGAATATATATACATGGAAAGCAAAGGTTGGGCCCACTTTACCATGAAATAGGCTCCGATAGACCCGTAGCGGGAGTTTCCACGTACAGATCCTGGATTTCACCAAGTGTTAACAACCCATGTCTCTGAAGAAGGCCATGCCCGGGACCTATATGTATTGCATGTACCACCTTGGGTCACACCTATACACATATGTTAGGGACACATGCATGCAAGTTTCCTACGGTGGACGATGCTCCGGTCGTCTTTATCCGGCAAAGCCCTTGACCGAGGGGGTTCAGAGATCTACCCCTATAGCTTTCTCCGTATGAGGCCTCGCCGATTGATCTTTTGCTTTATTTTAGTTTGTTTAGGACATATATACATGGAAAGCAAAGGTTGGGCCTACTTTACCATGAAATAGGATCTGATAGACCCGTAGCGGGAGTTTCCACGTACAGATCCTGGATTTCACTGTTAATAGCCCATGTCTCTGAAGAAGGCCATGCCAGGGACCTATATGTATTGCATGTACCAACCTTGGGTCACACCTATACACATATGTTAGGAACACATGCATGCAAGTTTCCTATGGTGGACGATGCTCCGGTGGTCTTTATCCGATGAAACCCTAGACCGAGGGGGTTCGGAGATCTACCCCTATAGCTTTCTCCGTACGAGGCCTCACCGATGGATCTTTTGCTTTATTTTGGTTTGTTTAGAACATATATATATGGAAAGCAAAGGTTGGGCCCACTTTACCATGAAATAGGCTCCGATAGACCCGTAGCGGGAGTTTCCACGTACAGATCCTGGATTTCACCAAGTGTTAACAGCCCATGTCTCTGAAGAAGGCCATGCCCGGGACCTATATGTATTGCATGTACCAACCTTGGGTCACACCTATACACATATGTTAGGGATACATGCATGCAAGTTTCCTACGGTGGACGATGCTCCGGTGGTCTTTATCCGGTGAAACCCTAGATCGAGGGGGTTCAGAGATCTACCCCTATAGCTTTCTCCATACGAGGCCTTGCCGATGGATCTTTTGCTTTATTTTGGTTTGTTTAGAACATATATACATGGAAAGCAAAGGTTGGGCCCACTTTACCATGAAATAGGCTCCGATAGACCCGTAGCGGGAGTTTCCACGTACAGATCCTGGATTTCACCAAGTGTTAACAGCCCATGTCTCTGAAGAAGGCCATGCCCGGGACCTATATGTATTGCATGTACCAACCTCGGGTCACACCTATACACATATGTTAGGGACACATGCATGCATGTTTCCTACGTTGGACGATGCTCCGGTGGTCTTTATCCGGCGAAACCCTAGAACGAGGGGGTTCGGAGATCTACCCCTATAGCTTTCTCCTTACGAGACCTCGCCGATGGATCTTTTGCTTTATTTTGGTTTATTTAGGACATATATATATATATGGAAAGCAAAGGTCGGGCCTACTTTACCATGAAATAGGCTCCGATAGACCCGTAGCAGGAGTTTCCACGTACAGAACCTGGATTTCACCAAGTGTTAATAGCCCATGTCTCTGAAGAAGTCCATGCCCGGGACCTATATGTATTGCATGTACCAACCTTGGGTCACACCTATACACATATGTTAGGGACACATGCATGTATTTTTCCTAGGGTGGACGATGCTCCGGTGGTCTTTATCCGGTAAAACCCTAGCTCCGGCGATTCGGGCGCGCGCGGGGCAGGATTTCGACACTACCGCACTTCAGCGTCGGAAAAGCATGGCATCTTTGAACAACTTCTCCAAAATATGTGAGACATAAATTCACACACATGCATGCGATAACACTTACACAATTTGTTGACCTCTAGGTGTGAGAGACAAGATTCGCAACGTCATTTCATGCGGACGTGTGGAGACTGCTATTCAGAGGGTTTGAATTTGTCAATTGATAAAAAATATAATCATGTTTAAATTATTGATAGTAATAAATAAATATAATGCAGCGGGGGGCATTTAAATTTTTCAGAGGCTATACGCCGACGGCAGCCCTCGGCATAGCATCTACATACGCCGACGGCCGAGATACGCCGAGGGTGGCCGTCGGCGTATGTGTGACGCCGTGACAGCGCCGGCACGCCCTTAACCTGCATGGCCACGTGTCCACCATATACGCCGAGGGTGGCCGTCGACGTCTCAAGGTCTACGCCGAGGGTTTACATACGCCGACGGCCTTCTTAGTTGGGTGGCCTAGAGCCCCCCTACGCCGACGGCACCGACCTTTGGCCGTCGGCGTAGGTGCAGGCCATCGGCACCTTTGTCGATTCCTGTAGTGCGACGAGGGAGACGACGAGGGTTCCAGCAAGAGCTGCCGGGACGTAACGCTTGGTGCTCCATCTGCAATAATGCGAAGGGCGGCTCGCCATGCTTATTATTCTACCAAAGCTATCTTGGCCAAGCTGGCTGGCGGCCGGCGTGGTATGTAATGTGTTTGATCTACAGAGTACTATGTGGTTATTTGTTAACTTGCATGTTATATTGGAGCGCCCTCTAGCTACCTAGCTCTAACACGCACACATACACAAATTTCGCTCGTGCAATGTGTAAAGCTTCCTCAACGCAGCAGGACGAATGTGCACATGCTTCTTTACCTTTGCTTTCACTGTATTTTTTCCTTTAGATTTTCCTTTTCTTTTTCGTTGCTTTCGACAGAGCTTATATCAGACTCAATATAGAATCGCGTGTTTTGTGCGTAAAGAATAACACGGTGAACTTGGATCTGGTGGAACATGCCGGACCACCTATTTCACTGTCATATCTTTGATTTTATAGTTTTGAGCAACATATATATTAGGTGGTTTGTCATGATTTTATAAAGAAGAAAAACAAATTCTATGCTTTAAAATTCTAAGCCTGACTAAGATTTTCTTCAGTTTCAATTGATTTATCCAAATACAGCTTAAATTGATAGAGACTTAAGAAGGTCGTATTCGATCAGCTTAGACATTACCCTTTTGTGACTGATCTTGCATGATCGATATAACTTGTGTAAGGGCATCTAGCTATATTCACATGATATCACAATAAGGACATGAACAAGGCCATAACTTAATTATCAACCGAGGTTCATGTGATAAGTTCAAAATTGTAACATCTTTATTACCAAAATATTACATAATTTTATCTAAAAACGTACAAGTCCACAGGTGTACTTCGCGGAATAAAATCATTTTGGTAGCATAGAAGAAAGGTAAAGCATGCAATTAAAAAACCTTAATTCTACACACAATGTTGTTTCCAGCTAAAATAAAGCAACAATCGAACCATACAAAACTTAAGAAGGCCATATAATTGATTATTGTATCATACATATGGTTACTTTGGCAATGTGGCCTCCGAGCATCTTGCATAATGCCCAACATGCATGTGAACTTATCTTTTTTTAGAGCAACTGGCAGGAGCTCTGCCTTTTCATTATGAAGAGGGAAATTGACCAGTTTATGAGGAAAACTGGCCGAAAATCGAACAACACAACGCAACATGCCTGTCCCAAGACCGCGCACCACACGAGCTGACGACTCTACCGCCCAAGCGGCAAAAGACGACACTCTACAACTACACAACCGAAGCAACACAACACAACCCGCCGGTCTCGAGACCACGCACCACACGAGCCGACGACTCTACCGCCCAAGCGGCAAAAGACGACACTCTACAACTGCACAACCAAAGCAACACAACGCAACCCGTCGGTCCCGAGACCGCGCCCCAGCATGGCCGATGACCCTGCGACCCAAGTGGCCAAAGCCAAAACCTGAAAGCATGACAGAGAAGGCCGCACTTATTTTAGATAATGAAAGAGCCTGCATTGCTAGTCTTTGCACCAGGAGGTAGACATAACCAACTAATTGTTGGAACTTTGCACCAAACGCTAAGATACATATAAGTTCAGCATGACATACCAAGTTTTAGACAAAAATAATATATCAGGAAAACACGAAGATTTTTTACATGCACACTCGAAGATTTTTCTTATTCTTCAAAAAGGGCACACTAAGAGATTGGAATTACCGAGCTTTAAAATTGACGAAGCTACTAATTTTGGAGTTCTCATAGAAATGTCACCTCCTACTGAAAGAGTAATCCCACTAGTGGAAAAACGGGCTTCCATTCGTCTCATTTGTCTCGGACCAAATTCGATCCGCGGCTAAAGGGTTCATCAGGCCCGGTTCATTTGAAAATGTGGGCCAAGGGGCATTAGTCCCGGTTCAAAAGGGACCTTCAGTCCCGGTTTCAGCTAACAGCCGGGACTAATGCTCCATGGCCCTTTAGTCCCGGCTCGTGGCACAAACCGGGACCAAAGGTTACCTTTAGTCCCGGTTCGTGCCACGAGCCGGGACCAATCACCCGTTCAAACGAACCGCCCACTTCGCGCCAGTTATCGATCGACAACGCTTCGATACCGATCGACATTACGACGCGCTGATCGGGAACCGGCGCCGGCGGCCTTGAAACTCGCCTGCATTCACACGCCGGCGTGCCCTCTCATCTTCTCCCTCTTTCACTATATAAATCACTCACATTTGATCATCTTCTTCCCCAAAACATCTAGCCTCTTCTTCCCCAAAACCACTCCCACACATCACCATACCGCCGGCGCCCGCGAGCTCTCCCTCGGCGACAATGGAGGAGCAACATTGGTCCCGGTCTCGGATCTACTACGTGGTCATCGAAGAGATGAACTTCACCATCACAGAGACCCTCCGTGCTTCGAGGGTGGAGAAGTGGATCCGCATGGTCAAGCGCCGGTTCCTCGACGACGCACCGGTCAAGTGCGTGGGCTTGGACTGTGAGTTCACCACTCACGCGCACCCTCAACGTGCCGCCGTCCTTCAACTCTCGGTGGAGTCCGAGATATTGGTCTTTCAAATTTGCAAGGCCAATGGCGTGCCGCAACTACTCAAGGACTTCTTGAAGGACACCACCATCAAGTTTTGTGGTGCGGCTATCGACAACGATCTGCGCAAGCTAAGGCCATACGGAATTGTCATTCCGTCCGCGTATGATCTTCAACAAGTTGTCCCAAACCCCACTAGCAAGCCAACGCCGAGTCTCTATGATTTGGCCAATGCTACTATTGGGACATATCTTGAGAAGAAGAAGAAGAGGGACAACAAGAAGAAGAAGGACAAGAAGAAGAAGGAGAAGAAGTACAAGAAGAAGGGAGAAGAAGAAGAAGCAGAAGAAGAAGATGATGAAGAAGATGAACTAATTTTTGGTTGGGAAAAAGTTCCATTGAGCATGAACCAACTAAAATATGCCGCTTTAGACGCTCGCCTAGGCTTTGAGATAGCTAGGAGATTCTAGAAGCTAAAGGGCTACAATAGCAATGTTGATCGTCTTAACCTTAATAATTAGGTGGATGATTATGTATGGAAAAATGTTGGATGAGTAATTGGAAAATGTACTTCATTTGAGCCATATTGGATGAGTATGTTTGGAAAAATGTACTCCCTTTGTTTCGGTTAACAAAGTCTATTAATTTTCGAATTTGTGATTTTTCAAGTATTTTGGCTTTTTTGAATATTTTAATCATCTAAAAATTAATAATTAAATTATATATAAAGATTATTTGAAATTCATTGGTGCTTATTATTCGTAATCATTGTTTCTTATTTTGTGAATTTATTTGGAATTTAAAAAAGTAATATTATATATTACCAAAGTGTATAGGTTAATAGAATTGGTAGCATACAACTATCAACAAGTCGCGAGCGCAGTCTTAGAAGCTAGTAGGGAAGGAATGGAGAAGTTAAGCGTGCTAAGGGTGGAGCAGTGTGAGGATGGGTGACCGACCGGGAAGTGAGGACCACAAGTACTTGTAATTGATTTGAGATATAGAGTGAGAGCTATAAGTATCTAATTTGATATGAGAATAGAGAATAGAGAAGATTAGATAATAGAGAAATAAAGAAATAAAGATAATACAGAAATTCCGAAACAGTAAATACAATTTTATTCCGAATGGACCTTTAGTCCCGGTCCCTGTTACGAACCGGGACCAAAGGTCCTCCAGCCGCTGCACATGCCCCGGGCCACGTGGAGGACCATTGGTCCCGGCTCGTAAGCAACCGGGACTAAAGGCTGGTTAGTCCCGGTTGCGGAAACCGGGATTAATGGGCTTTACAAACCGGGATTGAAGGCATTTTTTCCACCAGTGTCCGCTTTGATAAGTCACACGAGGCGTTAAATGTGGGGTTTGGTTCCTGGTGAAATAGTGGTATGACTACCCAACCAAACTCCTAAATAGCAATATCATTTTTATAAACTGGCCGCCCGTAATCATGCTAAATAGCACATATCATTTTTGCGTTGGATCGAGAAAGGAAGCCGGAGAAAACATGTGGTACCGAGAGGAGTTTAATCACTCAAAGTGTCTCAATCCCACATCACCCAAATGCCATGTTGGTAAAGCTGAGCAAAAAGATACATGTGCTGCTGCTACGGTAGATGCTGCAAGCTATGGGAACAACTGCATCCTGCGTGCGTATTAAGTTAGCCGCACCTGTGCCTGTATACAAATAGATGGCGAGCCGAACCAATTCACCCCACGTTAGTCCGCACTCCGCAGCTGCTTCTGTAAGGCAGTCCATCCGTAAGTCTAGTATTATCGTCTGTGTGCGAGTCCGGCTCGGACATGGGAGAAGACGACGGCAAGCATTCCAGGGTCCTGTGCCTAGACGCGGCACGATACACGGTGGCCGCAGTGGTTTCCGCGCTCACCATTGCGGTCATTGTCGGGGCAATCTTCGTGTCCCTTCGTCCCGAGAAGCTCGACTTTCGTGTCGCCAACGGCTACGTGAGCGTGGACAAGATCATATCCATGTCGCCGCCGGTGAACGTGACGTTCCACCTCATGGTCAAGGGGCACAACCCCAGCGGCCGTGTAGGCATCCGGCTACGCAACGCCACCGTCCACTTCCTCTACAACAACTCGGCCTCCTCGGAGATAACATGGTTTGACGGGTTCCTCCTGAATACGTTCAATGTGGCGCCGCAGATAGAGCGCCATTCCTACCTAATGTCGACTGGCCTCCAGGCGCCTTCTGAAGTGCCCATGGACTTCGTCCGGAAGATGGTCAAGGGGGTCGAAATCAAGAACGCCACTGTGCTTCTGAAAGGCTTGTTGGAGACCCAAATTTCGGGACTCAACTACACACACGGCGCCCGCTACACCAACTATTTCTGCTCTCCGGTGATCATCGGAACCTCGACCTCACCCAAGGACGAAATGGAAGACGCACCTTGCAGTACTGAGGGTTAAAGTTTACAGAATTAAGTGTGCACTGGTGCCTGACCCATGTTTAGTTTTTCGCATATTTATCTTCTACTGTTTGCTTTTCCTGACAACCACCACGGTTGAGTTAGACAACTATTTATTATTTTACTGTGTTGTTTCACGATGTACAAAATAAAAACGCCATTCCTACCTCGGAAGGTATTGGTATGATATCAAAAGAGTTGGGAAGTGCATAAAACTAAATGCAAGCGGAGCAATAACGAGTAGACGAGGGATCTAATATGAAAAATAGAATAAAACCATAAATGCAAGCGAGCTTATCGTACCGAAGATAAATATTTTTGTATTTTTGGAATAAAATAGTGCAGAAGTTGAATAAAATAGTGTTTACTTATGATAAAAAAGTGGACCAGGTGTTGGGGTTATACCAAATAGGTATATCAGCGACGTAGTCCTAAACCAGCAAGCCAGGGTAGCCCATCAGGGTGGTATGGCGGATTGCCTACCGGGCGGCCCAGTTGCTGGAAAGACCATGACGGTATTGGACGCAGGAGCTCATGGCGGATCCGCAGACAGGCCCATTGCGGGTTGCCTTGTAGTACACGCATAGGGCTTAGTCTAGGACTCCAAGTTGTATCCGCTCCGATACCATCGTGCAGCCCACGCCAGGCGCCTTTATAAGCCGGCGTGGAGAAGCCCTTGAGACACAACCTAGTCATACGGCCAATCGCATAGCGAAACAGCAAACCTCATCATTGTAACTGAGCACTTGTTGCCATATAGTGAATTATAGCAGCACGTAGGGTCTCGCCACCGTTGCGGGATCTGAAGCTGGGTAAACTCGTACTACCACCGTCCCGGATCGCTCCGCCATGTTCACCCCCTTCCACAAACCGCCATACACCTACCCCTATGGCAGATCTGTTGACGAAACCACGACAGTTGGCGCCCACCGTGGGGCATAACACGTCGGGAGTGCGGATCCAGGCGGGATCCGCCTTCACAGGCATCGGTGACACCGTCGCCATCGGGCGTGTCCTCTACGATTCTGGCTTCCCTATCGTCCCAGCAGATAACCTCTGGGTGCCAGCTAGAGAAGACCCTACCCGATTCACCGTCATTTCGATCGGAGACATCCACATCTTCATCGGAGAGACGGACCTTACCCCCGCTACGGAAACCAATTTACGGCGAATTGGTATGGCTGAAACCCCCAAACGGACCGCTTTTGAGCTGGATACAGAGGAGGAATCATCTGATCTAGAACTTTCCAAGTTATCTAGATCGGATCTGAAAAACAATCCTACCCAACCCGCCCTAGAGGTAGAGGAAGCGATGGAGGACCGCTGTGAATCCGCCATGAGCAATCTGGCGTTAGAAGCACCGCTGTATTGCCTTGTTGCTTTCGCAGGAACCACTTCGGGATCTGCCTCCAATGGAGAAGACAACCCAGGTGACAAGGGTATAGATAATAGAGCCCGTCAGTTGAGTACCCCTGAGGCCCGTTTAGCTAGGCCCAATTGTAATACTAGTCGAAATACGAGTTCATGTCGTATGTCGATATTGTAATCTGTATCGGATCCCTCCCGATCCTCGAGAGCTGGCCATCTATATATAGGGGCCAGGAGGGGACGGTGAGAGACAGATTGAAAGCAAGCCAGGTTCTACACCCACGTTTACTTTCGATACACACCTTGTTTGACTGACTTTACCTTCGAGTTCATCCGACGCCCTATCTTCCCGATCATAAGTCCTTCATCTAGGACATTTGTCGAGTTAACCCTCGTTAATTGGCGCCGACCGTGGGGACTCTGGGCGTTGGAATCATGAATTCGACAGTTTTTTCACTTTTAGCCAACAGCAATATGAAAGTCGACGAAATCCAAATACCCTTCGGAACCGTCGATTTTCAACCTCACCAGTCAAGTTTCACGCAAGTATTCGAGAGCATGGATCAAGATATGGATTTGACGATCGGAAGTCTAAACTTTCGCGTCGGATCACTAGGTTTAATTCGCCTTTCAGATCCGATGAAACTGGGTCCATCGGCAAGTGAACCCAAGACAGTAGCAATGTCGGAATCATCAGAAGGCTCTTCTAGCGAGGTAAACTCGCCGGTCAGCTTAGCAGAAATAGAAGAAGCAAAAATCGCAGGAGACGACGAAACCATGGAGAATTTTGACTTAGAAGTTCAACTTGAAGATCTCAAGATCTGCCATGACGATACCTCAGACAAATCGACAGACACCTGGAAGATAGGGTTAGAGCTTTCTGAAGATGACAATTCGATCTTCTCAAGTTCCATCAGCAAACTCGACAATCGATACCAGGTACTCGCCATCACAGGAGATAACTCAGAAGAACTCGACGAAAACAACAATCCAGTGCTCAATCCAGCAAATATAAATAGAGGAGCGAATCATTTAGCAAAAGGAGAAACTGCAGACTCCCTAACAACTAGGGAGAAAGTTTGACTATCAGTCGATGAGTGGAGAACAATCAAGACAGCCGTGGAACACGGCACGCCAATACCAACAAACTCCAGCAAAAATATGCTTTTGGGGTACCACTACGCCCTAAGGCAGCAGGCGAAGCAACTAGCAAAGGAAAGGATTGAAATACAGAAGAGGAAAGACTCAGCTATTGCAGCAAGCGACGCTGCTCCCAGAGCACGTAGCAACGCGTCATATACAAACAAAAGGCATCGTCGACATGGATCAAGATATGAAAACCTCGAATACTCAGAAAGGCAAAGCATCTCCAAAAACCTCGACTCGTCCTTCCTATCGTTCGACGAGCAAGGAAACATTATACCAAAAACTCCTAAAGCAGCACTGGTGGCAGCTCAAGCATACTTACATACAACACGACCAAGTCCAGGAGACCCGAGGGAACATATGCACCGAGCAGCACTAAATGGGTTGAAGATGGTAGGCAACAAATTATCAGCAAAAGAGGAGGAGGCATATCACAACAAAGGAAACCACAAGCCAAGATCACCACGCCGTCACAATAGTCCTCAACACAGAAGCGGCAGTAGACGATCTAGAACACCATCACCAAGGCGACACAAAAGCCCGAAGTACGGAGAAACCCGAAGATCCAGATCTCCAAACAAGATGTACGACTACGAAGACAACAAAAAGGAGATTGGGGCATCATGCTTTACCCACAGGGTTCGCACCACACCCGTACCCAAATGTTTCAAACTACCTCATAATCAGCAAAAATATGATGGATCCTAGGAGCCACAGTCATGGCTCTCGGATTATCTGCAAGCAGTAAAAATATTGGGAGGAACCAAGGAAACAGCTATGCAAAGTTTGCAATTACACCTCACCGGCGTGGCAAGGTCATGGTTGAGCAAATTAGAAAAATAAACAATTGGAAGCTGGGAAGAGCTCACAACGCAATTCACGAGTAACTTCAAGTCGACATATAAGCGGCCAGCATCCATAGAAGAAGTCAAAGCCTGCGTATAGCAACGCGGGGAGACATTAAGGGCGTATATCCAAAGATGGAGCATCATCAAAAATTCAGCAGTCGAAGTATCAGACGAAAGAGCAATAGACGCATTCATAGTCGGGTTAAGGCGAGGAGACCTAGTCGAAGAAATGGGCAGAATCAAGCCGAAAACAGTATCAGATTTAATGAATATAGCAAACAGATTTGCAGATGGAGAAGACGCGTGCAACAATAAACGGACACGATCACCAGAGGATGATAGAGGAAACAGATACGGAGGCCAAAGGAGGAGATCCTGCAATTATGATAACTATGGTTCTCACAGCCAAGTAGCCGCAGGGTACAAGGATAATAGCTACCAAGGGAACGACCGTAAAAGCTCAGGATATCGCAGCTATGGAAAGGAAGACTACAAAAAGTTTCAGACAAGAGAGTCCAGAGAGTACAACCCATCACCTGAAGATATGCTAAACGGACCATGTCATATACACTCCACGTTTGTTGACGGGAAACGAGTATCCAGGCACGCAATGAAAGATTGCACGATGTTTTTGAAACTACAGGAAGCAGCACTAAACAAGCAAGCCGAAGCAAAACGGCAGGGATACGAAGGAAACACAAGCAGTGCGCCTGCAAATCAGCAAGGAAACAATGGAGTTCCTCAAAATCAAGACCAGCCAAACCAGGGATGCGATGGCGACGGAGGATATGTTCCATCTAAAGGGCACATCACAGCAATGATACAGCCTATGCCCAAGTCGAACAAAGAGGAAAAGAGCATAACCCGCCAAGTTAACCTAGCAGTGACTTCGCCTCCGGCAACAACGGAATATTTACACTGGTCGGAGCAACCCATAGAATTCAGCAGAGATGATCACCCAATAACAGTACCTCGGCCGAGAAATGCGCCTTTGGTACTCCAAGCCCAAATTGGGACTTACGATGTTGACAGAGTATTCATGGATGCAAGAAGTGGCATAAATCTTATATATGCAAAGACTCTACGAGCAATGCACATCTCATTGGAGGTCCTGAAACCAACTGATTGTTCCTTCCACGGAATAGTCCCAGGAAGCGTTAACTATCCACTGGGTCGAATAGCACTCAATGTTTGCTTCGGAAATCGGCAAAACTACAGAAGAGAGAAACTCGACTTCGAAGTCATGGACTGAGCATCACAATATCACGCGATCCTCGGGCGACCCACATTTTCGAGATTCATGGCAGTACCTCACTATACGTACCTGGTACTCAAAATGCCAGGGCCTAAAGGAATCATCACAGTAAAAGGAAGTTTCGAACTCTCAGATCTCTGCGACAAGGAGTTCCACAAGATGGCTCAAAACTTCGGGATGATGGCAAACTACGGAGAACCTAAAGACAAGGCAAAAACCTCGATTACAGGAACCATACAATAACTCGAAGCACACCCCGCAGAGCCGGAGGTGAAAAAACAGCAGGTACAACCATCAGAACAAGAAAAGCCTACAGGAGAAGAAGAGAAGACCTTGGCGGCATAGGCAACAAAGTACGTCAAAAATAGAGTAATAAGGCTGTAAAGCCACGAGCTATTCCAGGGCAATGCCCTCTAGATCCAGAACACAGGTCATTGGCCGGATCTCTTGGGTTACCATATGTATCTTACATTATAAGCATAAATAAAGACAAAGTTCCTCTTATTCGAGTTTACGTGTCTTTAAACAAGAAATTGCGGCACACGCACCAAAATAAAACGCTCTGAGAACAATTTCTGACAACAAGGTTAGGAAACATAAACTCTCGCATTCTATACACAAAGTACATAAGCATCATAACATCGGGTTATTAGAATTGTCCACCCCCAGGGGGTCCAAGTAATGATGCTCGCGGAAAAACGCGGCATCCTCTCGCAGCAACCTAGCTATAATCCTTCTGGCGGGTTGCAGGGTATTCTCCAGATGAACTCGTAAACTAGCTCCACCTGGAGGATAACTCAGTGACATGGAACTATAATTAAGCCTTGGATGCCACTTACGTACCCACCCAAGAGCAAAATTGGCTCCAGCCACCAAGTTAAGTTCTATCAGCCGATGAATTCGCTGACTAGATCTAAAAGTGTCGAGTAGCAGTGGAAAGCTTCCAAGCAGAGGATTACGAGGAAGCATGATAGAATACATGGTCGTCAGAGATCTTCGACAACCATCAACTGCCTCTCCAATATGGTGAGCACGATCTTGAAGTAGCACAATAGCACGACGACATCGGGGGTCAGACCACAAACTATCGATTCCCTCTGATGCTTTCTCCAGAGCTGTATTTCGCTCAGAAACCCGACGTGCTTCAGCAACAAAGTCCAAACAAGTACCTGAGATTACAAAAAGCATTAGACAACAACAGTAGAATGAAAGGGAAAAGAAAAAGAAAGGCTTCAAGGAACCTCACATCGCAACATCTCGCAGACAGACTCGACAATACCAATGAGAAAGGAGTCGCATTCTTCGAGATGCATGATTTTTGCCATCAGACCCGACACCTTATCCTCAAATACGGATATCTATTTCATAAAGCCGCAAGATCTGCCGGCCTTGTCTATGGCAAGCTTCGCCTGGCGTTTCATCAAGGATAAACGACCTTCGAGGTCTGCAATCCTTAGCGAATATTCCTTGCATCGACAAGAAGAGCGAGGAGGCGAAGAAGCTTCGGAGTCGAAAATATCGACAGGAGATGAAGCCCGATCGCGACCTGGTGACCCACCAGCACGCATAGGCTGGAAGCAAAAAGAAAGGAAAAAAAAGAGGATCTCAAAAACTAAACATTATATTTCACAAAGGAGGAATATTTACAAAAAAGCACAAGTCCTCTGACTAGTTCTCGGGCTCAATGCGACTAAAAGTTTACTACATCAGAATAAACTAAGATTACAAACGGAGGCTTAGTCTACGCCACCTCAGCCTCAGGATCCGCAGCAGCAGTAGGCATGGAAGAGGTAGCCCCAGTGTTGGGGGAGGCATGGATCCACTTGTCGCCAGAGTCGAAGAAACCGGCGTAGCAAAGGTCGTAGAAGCCGCCAAAGGAGAAATTATAGAGACGATGCCTGGCGCATACTTCTTTGCCTTCTCGAAGAAAACCCGCAGCTCCAAAAGAGGTCGACCGCGGGAAGAGCTCACCTTCTCCCAGTTGACCTCCTCGCCATGCGCGTAGGCGAGCGCAATGGCCCTCTCTGAACCTCGCTTCATGGAGCGGCCCTTCATCAGAAGGATAGGGTCATCGGGGGTGTCAAACGCCTTGGCAAGCTTCTTCAAGTCAGTCTCTGGCACCTCCGCTCTCTGCTTGGGCCACAACCCGACGAAAATCCGTGTGAGCACGCGGCTAGCCAACTCAAAGATCTCCTGGACAGAAATCCAGTTTGCCTCCAGCAAGTTAACGGCGGCCATGAGAGAATCATCGTCTGGCTGCAAAGATGATGAAGACACCCCAGTATGTTCTACACAATCAAGGAAACAAAGACAGAGGAAAAAGCACATCAGCAAGTATAAGAGCGAGTAACCCAACAAAAAAGGGAAAAGATATTTACCTCCAGCAAGAGCAGACATTTTATTAAGCCGTTCAATCATGACCTGCTCCCGCTGGATGTGCTCCTTGTTAGCATCAGAAAGGGCCTTCTCCGCTTTCTTTGCCCTAGCCAATGCTGATTTAGTGGACTTCTCAGTAGTGGCTTTGGCAGCAGTAGCGGCATCCCAAGCTTTTCTGGAAGCTTCGAGTTCAGTTTCTAGAGACGAAATGTGAGCATTAGCTGCCTCCAAAGCATCTGTAGTTCAAAAAAGAGAGAAGAAAGTCAAATAAGGAAGCAAGGAAAGGCACTCGAGATAAGCGAAATATAGGAAAGAAGATTACCCTCAGAAGCCCTAGTAGCTTTCAAATACTCGACACATTCAGTGCCCAAGGTGACAAATTTCTTCATCAAGATCTGTTTAGGAACAAACACATGAGTACGAAGATCACACAAGGAACAAAAGCAAAAACACCAGGACCAACACATACATCGTCGGAGGAGCTCATGGACTGATGGATCTCAAGGGAAGCACCGGCGTCTGTCGACTTCTTCAAACGCTTGGAACCACGAGTAGCGACGACCTTCTTAACAGGAGCCTTTGGATCCTTTGGAGCCTTTGAAGACTTCACGACCGGCTCAACCTCTTGCACAGAAGGTTCGTCGGCAGCCATAGTCTCAGCAGAAGGAGCAGTGGCAGCATCCCTTTTTGGGTCCTCGTTGTCGCTGCAAAGAAATCAAAAGGCAAGAGATTTCGCATAAGTCAAAAGGAAGAAAGCAAGGTACAAAATAAAGAGTCGAGTTAGTAAAAACTCACGAGTCCAAGGCGTCGAAAAGTTCTTGATCGTCCTCTAGATCAAGGGTCTCCCCGGACACAGTTTTGTGAGCGGAGGCACTCGAAGAAGTGAACTCCTCGACACGTTTCCTCTTCTTGTCAACACCAAGATCTTCAGAAAGCACAGGAGGAGGCGACGTCGTCGAGCTGGTCCTTTCCAGTGAATCTTTGCCTTCGTCTCCATCTTGGCTGTCCTCAGCCTCGGGGGCTTCGGAAGCAGCGGAAACAGGCACATTTTGAATGGCCCCTCCCTCTGGGAGAGGAGGGCGAGAAACAAGGGATTGGTGATCCTAAAAGGAAAACAAGCCGGGAGTTACAAGACAAATAATGATAAGATAAGAAGAAGGCGAATAAAGATAGTAAACATACCGCAGGCAAAGGATGCTCGGAGTCGAAATATCTAGCGGCCAAATCCGCAATTTTGTAATCTTTTGTGAGAGTAGTAAGAGCTCTCACTCGCTTGTCAAGATCCTTCTTCTCCATAAGATCTTCAGATACTCGAGAAGGATCTCCCAAGCCAGAAAATGTCCACAGTTTGCAGAGACGATGCTGCAGGGGTTGAACTCGACGTTGCAAGAAAAATGCCATGAGTTGAGTACCCAAAAGTGCACCTCCTCTACCGCTCTTCAGATCTTGAATGCGGGCTAGAAGTGGTTTGATCTCCTCCATCTCAGCTTCCATGGGAGGCGAATCCCACGAGGCCAATTTCTTCACTTCTTTGGAGGCATCAAAAGGGGCAATGCCATACTGGTCTGAGGAAGAGACCTTCTGGTCTTTGATATGAAACAATTTCTTCCTCCAACCTTGTACTGAGGCAGCCATGGAAAACTCCAGGTACTGAGATTCAGCACGGGTAGAGACAACAGCACCGCCCAGTTCAGGCTTTTTTGTTAAAGCGACACTGGGGCGGAGCCGAAAGAGGTATTTCTAGGGAAGAAAATGGGGCTCGATCCCCAGAAACGACTCGCAAAGGGTAATAAAACAAGCAATGTGAAGAATCGAGTTTGGTGTGAGATGGTGAAGCTGCACACCGTACACGAAAAGAAGCCCACGAACGAACTCGTGGGTAGGGAGAGAAAGACCGCGCAAGAGGAAAGCAAAGAACATCACCCAAAAGCCGCTCGAGGGCTTGGGGATCCGCTCAGTGCTAGGGAAGGTGACCTGATCATCATCAGAGACAAGGCCGTCAGCTCGGGCCTTGTCCAGATCCTTCTGCTAGAAATCAGAAGGCACCTAGCTGGTCGCGGAGTTTGCAGTTTGGCTCTTGCCCATCTTGTTCTTCTGCGCACAAGTCTTGACGCGCATCGACGGCTTGCGCACGGGGGCTGTGCAGGAGTTCAGAGGTACGCAAGGATTGCAACAATGGTGGCGGCGGCGGAAGCAAGGAACTGGTAAATAGTAAAATTCCCCACTCTCCCCCTTATATAGCTTCCTGATGAAGGAACGTGGGCTGAGACGTGGCGCAAGGAGCGGAAATGGTAGCCCACTAACGGGCGGGGAAATTGCGAAATTACTGCGCTGCCCATGAGTAACGGTCAGCACCAAAATCAAAATTACACACAGTGTAATTATATTAATGACGTCATGAGATTCGAGTAAAGGGAAATATGACTATGACAATGACAAGTCTGGATTGACATATCTGCGTATTGATGATAGCCAGGGAAGTCGACGAAAAACTGATATGGAAGCTACAGAGGAGTTAAGGAAAAACATATCGCTCTTTGAGTCTATACCCGAAAATATTCGACTATAGCCTCGGGGGCTACTACCATCGGGAGCGCTTAGCGCGCACCCGACGATATTATCATACAAAGCTTCGATCTAATGACTAAGAGTAAATACAATATATTTGAGCCTATACTCGAAATAAGACTTTTTCAACTATAGCCTCGGGGGCTACTCCCATCGGGAGCGCTGGACGCGCACCCGATGATGTTTTGTCATGAATAATGGAGCGAGGAAGGCGAAAGAAGCTTTAGGAAGCATCATTACTACCATCGGGAGCGAGTTTTTATTAATCAAGGTTGAATAACCCGAATATTTGGTACATTGAAACAGTCAAACAAGGCTGCGAAATATGATTCTCGAGTTGCGTCATCGCGACAAAACTTGAATGCCGTGGTTGAAATATATCGCGAAGGTAAGACCCCGGGATCCGTCCTGTGTGGCCCGGTATACGCACATGGATGCGCTCTGCTGGTACTTATCCGTGTCTACGACACGAAGAAAAATCCTGGTGGACGCACTGGGTACCCTGAGAACCACTGGGATTCATCCTTTGTAAGTCCTAAATGCGGCAAAAGGATGAGTTTGACCGGTTTCCCGAATTCAAGTCCAAGGGGATTGAATTTGAAGTAGGTGACAAGTATCTGTTCCGGCAGTTAACTAGGCTCTTGATCCATCAGAGTTGTCAGGCATGTTCATCAAAACCCCTTGCGAAACATTATAATGAAAGATAAGTCGAAAGACCAAGTCGAAGATTTGAAGAGCTAAAGAAGTCAAGTATTGATCAAGTCGAAGATTTGAAGATTTGAGATTCAACCCGAATCTGCAATTCTTGTAGAATCTCGGGGGCTACTGACAAGGGTATAGATAATAGAGCCCATCAGTTGAGTACCCCTGAGGCCCGTTTAGCTAGGCCCAATTGTAATACTAGTCGAAATACGAGTTTATGTCGTATGTCGATATTGTAATCTGTATCGGATCCCTCCCGATCCTCGAGACCTGGCCATCTATATATAGGGGCCAGGAGGGGACGGTGAGAGACAGATTGAAAGCAAGCCAGGTTCTACACCCATGTTTACTTTCGATACACACCTTGTTTGACTGACTTTACCTTCGAGTTCATCCGACGCCCTATCTTCCCGATCTTAAGTCCTTCATCTACGACATTTGTCGAGTTAACCCTCGTCACCAGGTGAGTCCATCCTAGAGGCACTTAATGAAAGTGGTGAATCAGATGACTGGGATAGCAAAGGCTATGACTCTGATCACTATGACGCCACCATGAGAAGGATCAAGGCAGAGTTAGCTCAGCAAGCACTAGAAGAGCAGAAGGCAGCCGCCAAGCAGGTGTTCATGACTAACAAAGGAGATGACGCTGGGCAGAGAACTGGTGATCCGCCATCTCAAGCAGCCCATGACAGAGATGCCAGCAAAGAGCAGGGTAACCCGCCACAAGCTGCTGATCCCGCCACGGAACAACTACCCGAGATTCACGGCGGACCCAGACCTCTTCAACCCTCCATCCCCGCGGCTCATAACCCAGAAGACTTCACGACCCCGCTGGACAAAGTCGTCTACGGAACTCTAGGAGACCCAATCACCCCTGACTATGTCAGAGACGTGAACGATCTCGAGAGAAGAGGCGAGCAATCCTTAAAGAAGCAAAGCGAGTCGAGAAGATGGGCGAAAAGCTAGATGGCGACATTGCTAAAGCTCAAGACATGCTTAAACACGCAAGGAACATGGAGGAGAAGTATGTCACCCTCATCCAGAACCAAATGAACGAGGGTGGCGACCCGCAGCTAGCACAAAACCTTGAGTTCACCGTGCCAACCGCGGAGACGCTGGCCAAGATGTACATCAAGAATCCGCCATACGTGGACAAGAACCACGTTGAAGTCAGGGCTATGCCCATTGAGAACATCATGGCAGCAAAGGAGCTATTGGAAAACAACCAAAGCCCGGCAGCCCTAGAGACAGTGGTGAAACTCATGACCAAGCCACTGGTGCAGCAGGAGAAAGCTACGTCTTCACGAAGGCTCGAATCTGATCCTGCGTTATGCTGGTCCAGTACTGCTTCCAATGCCCGGGGTGATGGCAATCATGGTGCTCGCCCTGATAATGAATCTCATACCGGATCCTCCGAGGCCCGAAGAAGAGAAGCTCGCAACAGGGCAAACGCCATCCCAATATCCTCTGACGATAGACCACATGGCAAAGGCCAGCAAAGGAATCCATCACCACCTCACAAGAACTATCCCGCGTACGGATACCACCAAGACAAGGCTCTGCCCCGCCATAAGACCAACATGCCGCCACCAAAGTATAAGACATTCGAAATCCCACAGGGAGGAATCGTCATACGCGACAATGACGGCAAGCAGGGAAGAAGTCGTGATGCTGGCCGGAGAGACGAGCCACCACGACGTGAAACCAGTCAGGATGGCGGATCCAAGCATAGGGAACCATCTCGCCATGACGACGGCGCACACCGCAGCGGCGATAAGGATAAGCATCGCTCTTCACGCCGTCGCGATGACAAAGGGCAAGGCTCCCGCCGCCATGACGATGACCCAGCTCCACGAAGAGCAGAGGGAAGCCATCGCAGTTGCAGAGATCCATTGCAGGACGCCGAGAGTAAAAGGCGTGATCCTTCACCATCCCCACCAAGCAGCCCCCATGGCGGCGGCAGTGGCGGTGGCGGCCCAGCCAGGTCACGTGCCTCTCGAAAAGATCCGCAGGACAAGAAGCCATACGACGCGCAAACCCACCTAAACGAGATTGCCAAGTCTCAAACAACCTTCTTCCTTGGCCAGAAGTGCTTTGGACAATGGATTCATGATGAGCCCATCCCACATGGGTTCAAGATCGAGAAAAACATCCACCAGTACAACGGAGTCGATAGGCCCTTAACTTGGCTGCAAGACTACTTCAATGCAGTGCATTTCGCAAGGGGATCACCCAATGTTGATGTCCGCTATCTACCCCTGATGCTGTCCGGCACAGCGCGGCAGTGGATCAACGACTTGGCAGAAAATTCCATCCAAACCTGGTTTGACATGTAGACTGCGTTCACTGAAAACTTCGAGGGTACCTACAAGAGACCTCACAATATAGGTGACCTCCAACGGTGTCGGCGAGCAGATGATGAGACCTCCCGAACTTTCCTCGCACGTTGGCTGGATATGAAGAACTCCTATGAAGGGGTTACCGACGAATCCGCCATCCTCGCATTCATTGATAATTTGGAGAGAGGCCAGCTACTCCGCCATCGCCTATTACGAGAACGGAACAAAGGGAAACTAACCCTAAATTCCATGATCACCATTGTAAGCAACTATGCGGCCGCCGCCGCCGACGATGCTCGCGAATCATTGAAGGCTTTCACCATCCAGAATACTGGTGACAATGGTATAGATAATAGAGCCCGTCAGTTGAGTACCCCTGAGGCCCGTTAAGGTAGGCCCAATTGTAATACTAGTCGAAATACGAGTTCATGTCGTATGTCGATATTGTAATCTGTGTCGGATCCCACCCGATCCTCGAGACCTGGCCACCTATATATAGGGGCCAGGAGGGGACGGTGTGGGACAGATTGAAACCAAGCCAGGTTCTACACCCACGTTTACTTTCATAGCCACCTTGTTTGACTGAATTTACCTTCGAGTTCATCCGACGCCCTATCTCCCCGATCCTAAGTCCTTCATTTAGGACATTTGTCGAGTTTAACCCTCGTCAATTGGCGCCGACCGTGTGGACTCTGGGCGTTGGAATCATGAATTCGACGGCTTTTTCGCTTTTAACCAATAGCAATCCAGAAGGCGACGAAAATCAAGAGATGGAACTGACGTTCGGAAGTTTAAGCTTCTGCATCGGACCTTCGGGTTCAATTCGCCTTTCAGATCTGACGAAATCAATTCCGTCGGCAAGCAAAACTGAGAGAATCACATCATCTGGATCATCCATAGGCTCTTCTAGCGAGGCAAACTTGCCAGTCAGCCTAGCAGGAACAGAAAATCTGCAGGGGAAATTCGAGGAACCCGACGAAATTGGGCAAAAGACCATCGTGGAAGCAGCAGTGGACAAATCAAGGGACATCGCCAGCGGAAGCAGCGGCGTCTCCAGAAGCATACATCAATTATGCATCATCATCACTAAAGCAGCAGAAGAAGAAAACAATCACACTAGCAATGAGGAGGTCGATATGCAAGTCGACAAAATAAGGAGCAATGGCAAGAAAGAGAAGGAGAAAGTGCATGTCTCAGCCGGAGAGTGGAGAATGATCATGACAGCTATCAACCATGGGACTGATGTACCCGCAGATTCAAGAAGAGAAGTTTTAATGGGGTACCAATACGTGCTACACCAGGGCAAACAAAAGTTAAGGCAGGAAAGAGACATGATTATGAGATGCCCAGATTACAACAGCACACCAAGTGAAGGATATTGGAGTGAATATACCAATTCATCAGAGTCCAGCATGGAGAGACATAGAGACCCAAAGCACAACAGGAGGACAACAACACAGATAAGAGAGGAGAGTTACGCGAAAAGTCAAAGCCCACATCAGTCAGAAGAGGAAGAAGATTTCGTCCAAGAAACACCAGAAGCAGCGTTGGTAGCAGCATAGGCGTACCTACTAACCACACAACCAGAGCCTAGAGATCCACGAGAGCACATGCATCAGGCCGCAATTCGAAGTCTCGGGTTGGTAGAAGACAAGTTAATGGGAAAGCTTCCAGAGGAAAAGGTGACACATAAAAAAGAAAGGCGAAAAGAGGAATGCAAGCGCAAATCCTCGCGAAATGAACCCAATGATTCATCAGATGATGAGAGGCAACAAAAAAGGAGGGAAGACGCAAGGAACATAATAGCACAAGCATGAGTAAACAACTCACGCTATGCGTGGAGAGAGGAAAAATACGAAGACGATGAAAAAGAAATGGACGCGTTATGCTTTACCCGCAGGGTCCGCAAAACGCGGGTACCCAAAGGTTTCAAGTTGCCACATGATCAAGAAAAGTATGATGGGTCACAAGAGCCCACTCTATGGTTATCAGATTACCTGCAAGCAGTACAGATACTAGGAGGAACCAGAGCAACAGCCATGCAAAGTTTGCAGTTACACCTCACCGGCGCAGCGCGGTCCAAGTTAAATACCTTACCCAACGCTTCCATCAGAAGTTGGGGGGAATTAGAAAGTCAATTCGCAAGAAATTTTCGTTCAACATATAAGCGACCAGCATCATTGGAAGAAGTTAAATCGTGCATACAGAAAAGAGATGAAACCCTACGCTCTTATATACAACGCTGGAGTGTAATCAAAAACTCAGCAGAAGACGGTTCCAATGAAAGAGCAATAGACACTTTTTCGAGTGGCCTTCATCGTTTGGACCTACTGGAAGAAATAGGGAGAACAAGGCCAAGGATAGTGTCTGAGTTAATGGAAGTAGCCAATAGATTCGCCGATGGAGAAGACACATATAACAACAAAAGGGGGCGTTCACCAGAAGT
Source organism: Dactylis glomerata (assembly GCA_007115705.1). Classification (NCBI taxonomy): domain Eukaryota; kingdom Viridiplantae; phylum Streptophyta; class Magnoliopsida; order Poales; family Poaceae; genus Dactylis; species Dactylis glomerata. The sequence goes on along the minus strand of QXEO01000227.1, from coordinate 220,185 downwards.
CGACAAAACAAGCAGGCAAAGGCGAAGATACCGCAATGGCGACAACCACGCAAGACGAAATCAGATAGCCGTACGATATGATGGAAGGAACGAAGAAGGCTATGAAAATATCAAATTTCCAACGAAAGACGGCAGGGGAAAGGAGAAGCCAAGGTACTCGGGTCCCTCGGCAGAAGATATGCTATATGGTCCTTGTCGCATCCATTATGCTTACCTAGATGGGAAAAGAGTTTCCAACCACCAGATGAAGGATTGCAGAACCTTCTTAAGGTTGCAAAACGCCATAGATTCAAGCCAAGGAGCACGACAGGGAGGAAGAAGCATAAGTCAAGGATATCAAATGCAATGACTCGCAAAACAGCTGGAGTCAAAAGTATATATATCAGCAATGATCCAACCAGTGCCAAAGTCGAAAAAAGAGAGGAAGAGCATATCTAGACAGGTCAACCAAGCAATATCATCACCACCAGCGACTACAGAGTATCTAAAGTGGTCCGATCAACCAGTGAGATTTAGCAGAGCAGACCACCCAAGGAAAGTACCTAGGCCAAGGCACACACGAATGGTACTAAAGGCGCAAATAGGGGGATACGACATCGGGAGAGTATTCATGGATGCAGAAAGTGGCATAAACCTGATATATGCAAGAACTCTGAAGGCAATGTGCATTTCACTAGAAAGTCTAAAGCCAACAGATTGCTCTTTCCATGGAATAGTGCCAGGAAGCACAAACTACCCTCTCGGGAAAATAGAACTCGACGTTTGCTTTGGCAGCAGCAACAATCACCGAAGAGAAAAGCTGGAGTTCGAAGTCATGGATTGGCCTTCACAGTATCATGCAATCTTGGGACGCCCAGCATTTGTAAAATTCATGGTGGTACCTCACTACGCGTATCTTACACTCAAGATCCTAGGACCCAAAGGAACAATCACGGTACAGGGCTGTTTTGAAGTATCCAACACCTGTGACAAAGAATTCAATAGACTGGCGCAAACCTTCGGCATGATAGCAAAGTACGCGAGACTGAAAGGTGAAACTGACCACAACGTGCTACCCGACATCGGGCGATCCCTGCCAGACCAGGCTTTTGATGCAACTCAAGACTCGTAGAAAATCCAGGTCCACCCTACGGACCCGAACAAGACCACCTCTATAGCAGTAAACCTGGATCCCGCATAGGAAAGCGCGCTCGTCGAGTTCCTTCGTGAGCGCTGGAAAATCTTCGCCTAGTGTCCTTTAGACATGCCAGGGGTTCCCAGGGAACTCGTCGAGCATGCATTAAACGTCGATCCCAAAGCGAAGCCAGTCAAATAACCGTTGAGGAGATTTGATGAACCCAAAAGGAAAGCAATAGCGTCAGAGCTACACAGACTCGAAAACGCAGGGTTCATCCGAGAAATCAAAACATCGTCTTGGGTATCTAATCCAGTTATAGTCTCCAAGAAAAACACAGATGTGCAAAGAGTGTGTGTCGACTACATATCTCTCAACAAGCATTGTCCAAAGGATCCCTTCCCTCTACCTCGCATTGACCAGATAATTGACTCAACAGCAGGGTGCGCAAGGCTTTCCTTCCTGGATGCATACTCTGGCTACAACCAGATAAAGTTGAAGAAAGAAGACGAGGAAAAAATAGCTTTCATAACACCTTACGGCGTGTTCTGCTACCAAGTCATGCCTTTTGGCCTAAAAAACGCAGGAGCAACCGACCAGAGGATGATGCAAAACTGCCTCGGAAGTCAAATAGGACGAAACATCCAAGTCTACATCGACGATGTGGTCATTACCACAAGAAAAGAGGAGTCACTAATCAGTGATTTAGCAGAAACCTTCGACAACTTAAACAGGTATAAGCTCAAGCTCAACCCGACAAAATGTTCTTTTGGGGTATCTGCAGGACAACTCCTAGGATTCCTAGTATATGCAAGAGGAATAGAAGCAAATCCAGAGAAGATCCAAGCAATATTAACAATGGGCAGGCCCACAAAGCTGCACGATGTATAGAAGCGCGCAGGACGCGTTGCGGCACTAAGTCGATTCGTTGCAAGATTAGGAGAAAAAGCGCTCCCTTTCTATGCATTGATGAAAAAATCAGACGACAATTTTGAGTGGAGGGAGGAAGCGGACACAGCCTTCGCGCAACTCAAAAAAGTGCTTTCCACACCACCGGTATTGGTCGCACCAAAAGAAAAGGAGCTACTACTACTATATATTGCAGTAACACATCAATTGGTGAGCACAGTATTGGTAGTCGAAAGAAGCGAGGAAGGAAAAGCTCATGGAGTCCAACGACCAGTGTATTTTGTCAGCGAGGTTCTATCTCCAACAAAGCAAAGGTACCCGCACTATCAGAAACTCGCATACAGCGTTTTTACAACAGCACAGAAACTACGACAGTATTTTGCGGTCCACCTAATCATAGTGGTCAACAAAGCGCCACTATCCAATATATTGAACAATCCTTCAGCAACATGACGTGTCTCCTTGTGGGGAATTGAGCTATCGCCCCTGGACATCACGTATGAAAAACGAAAGGCGATCAAATCTCAAATTTTACCAGATTTCACAGCAGAGTGGCTGGAGTTACAAAATACAGGGCCACCAGATTTATCGAGTGTGTGGACAATGTACTTCGACAGGTCAAAAAGAATCCAAGGTGAAGAAGCAGGGGTAGTTCTGATATCACCACAAGGTGACAAGCTGAAATACGTGCTAAGGATGAGTTTTCCTCAAGCTTATAATAATGAAGCCGAATACGAGACGCTTCTTCATGGGATGAAAATGGCCAAAGCGTGCGGAGCAACTCGACTGAAAATATTTGGAGATTCAAATCTCGTCGTTCAACAAGTGATGAATAAATGTGACACCATCAGTGACAACATGACATCATACAGAAATTTATATTATTACCTTGAGGGAACATTTGACGGATGCGAAGTTTTGCATGTCAGTAGAGCAAGCAACGAGGAAGCCGATAATTTAGCAAATATTGGGTCCCAGTGCTTACCCATACCACAAGGAGTTTTTTGGGAAGAAATCGTAGAAAGGTCAATAAAAAGCAACAAAGACTCGACTACGGGAGAGCAAGTCCAGCACCAAGCAATAGGCTCGGGGGCTAGTAGCAGCGGGACAGCTGAACCCGAAGAAGTAATGATGATCGAGGAAACTTGGATGCAACCATACTTGGCGTACATGGTAAACAAAACATTACCCAAAGACACAATACAAGCGAAAAGGATAATACGACGATCCAAGGCTTTCTTTGTATTGCAAGGAAAATTATACAAAAGAAGTATAACAGGAGTCTTACAACGATGCGTCACCCCTCAAGAAGGGCAAGAAATCTTAAGGGACATCCACGCAGGCGTATGTGGACATCACGCTAGCAGCAGATCCATTGCAGCTAAAGCTTTTCGTGCAGGATTTTACTGGTTAACAGCCATTGAAGACGCAAAAGACATAGTAAGGAAGTGCGAAGCTTGCCAAGGTTTCGCATCTCGACCGCACGCGCCAGCAGCAAAGCTGCAACCAATACCATTATCTTGGCCCTTTGCACAATGGGGTCTCGACATGGTAGGGAAACTACACAAATCCTGGCCAGGAGGGCGTGTTTATATGCTGGTAGCAGTCGACAAATTCTCCAAGTGGGTAGAAGCAGCCCCAGTGACAACCCAAGATTCCATAGCCGCGATTAACTTCATCAAGTCCATAGTTTTTCACTTCGGAGTACCGCACAGCATAATCACAGATAATGGGACAAACTTCACATCGAAAGAGTTCAAGAACTACTGTGAAAGTCTGGGAATCAAACTGAAATTCGCATCTGTAGCACATCCAAAGTCAAATGGGCAAGTCGAAAAAGCCAATGGCTTAAATATGCAATGGGATAAAGAAAAGGCTACTAGCGCCCCTCGAAAAAGCCAAGCACGCTTGGGTAGATGAACTACCCTCCGTACTTTGGAGTCTACGAACTACACCTAATGCAGCTACTCAAGAAACGCCCTTTTTTCCGGTCCATGGCGCAGAAGCCGTGCTCCCAGTTGAAATAACTCATGAAGCTCCAAGAATCGCAGCATATGATGAGGCAACTTCTACAGAAGTACTTCAAGATGATGTCGATGCACTCGACGAAGCAAGAGATGTAGCGCTTGCCAGAGCTACTCAATATCAGCAAAATCTGCGAAACTACCACAGTAGTCGAGCTCGTCCGCGATCCTTCGTGGTGGGAGATCTAGTTCTGCGACTCAAACAAGACGGCCATGGAAAACTCAAGTCCCCATGGGTGGGACCTTACATCATCATAGAAGTAATACCAGGAGGAGCTTATCGACTACGAGACAAGAAAACGGGGAAGGACGAGAGTAACCCGTGGAATGCAGAGCAACTACGGCGGTTCTAAGCATAAGTGATATAAGGCGACAAAAGAGTTTTCGAGTTCTGACCCTCTGAATCCAGAACATGAGGCCATAGGTCGGGTTCATTGGGTCAAATTGACAATATGTGTAAATATTTTTCTTTACACTCGGGGGCTCAGACCCTCGAGTCGTATGAAATAGTATTAACTAGTTATCGAGATTTGTGACTATCTGCGGCATACTACAAGGTTGATTGCAACCCGATATTTCGTTTACGACATAAATGGTTCAAAGGAACCCGATAAAATATTAATGCACACGCCTCGGAACCATGATTCATTCCCATGGTCTATTAATAAACACATAATCCAGATACGAATATTTATTACAGATAGCACGAGGAAGAACAACTGGGAAAGGAGATTACATAAAGAAGAAAACTAAGTCAAGCTATACTTTGTCTTCATACTCCTTCTAGCACTGGGTGCCGTCATAGATTCTCACATCGAACTTCGACGTGCCAACATGGAAATCAAAGGTCATGAAAAACCCCTGATGGAGGTCGTGATCCTCCGCAAATTGCGACCAGCCGCCCTTGAAGAATTGCTCACCGGCGCCGTCGTAGCACACCTCCACTTCGTATGGAGTTCCTCCACCAGAGTGTTCACAAAGAACCGCTTCCCGCAGTTCTTGACCATCCATGAACTTGGTGAATTTCAATGGCAGACGCTGAATTTCACGGCACTGCACGTTGGCGATGCAGAAGAAAGAATAGATCTGGGGGAAGAAGGAAAAGCATCAGTGGAAGGAGCACTTGGAACTGGCACAGCAGATGACACCTTGGGTTTGTTCTTGCTCCCGGCCGAACGGCCGGGGCGTCGCTTCACCAGGGCAGAAGATGACCCTACCGCAGCTGCGGCAGTAGTCTTGTTCTTACTACCGCGAGGACGACCGCGGACCCGTTTCTCCACCGGGGCGCCGATGTTCAAGCGAGATTCACTTGCATCGGCCATAGAGACAAGCGCAAGGGTCGAAAAACCCTAGATGGGGTGAGGAAGAAGAAGACGATGCGGCGGAGAAAGGCACTAATGAAGGAATTACAGTTTTTACCCTGGTCAAGCGTGCTTTATTTATAAGCACGTACTAACGGGCCTCTGGAGAGGCAAGGCCCAAAGTATACTTTTGGGTTTTTTACAGTACAAATAGTACAGAGGAATTAACGTATCAAGGAAAAAAGTTGCGTACAAAAAAAAGAGAGCAGGGAGCAGGAAATAAGGACAAATCTGTCAAAAAGCACAAGTTCACCTCGTCTTCGACTCGGAGGCTTGCGATATAAAAAGGGGAGAAATCCACTACAAAGGCAAATAAAGTCGACAAATGGTGTGAGAACAAATATATGGCACATGTTTATCTATTTTCTTGAGCCTATACCCGAAAATTTCGGCAATAGCCTCGGGGGCTACTCCCATCGGGAGCGCTGTCGTGCACCCGATAGAAAGAAGTCAACAAAAGGAAAGAGCCAGGAACTTTGGCTACATTGCCAACGAAATAAAGGTCGATTACTCCCATCGGGAGATATTCCTGAAAGTTAAAAAGGATAACTAAAAAATTAAATATATTGAATCAGTCAAACAAGGCTGCGAAATATGATTCTCGAGTTGCGTCATCACGACAAAACTTGAATGCCATGGTTGAAATATATCACGAAGGTAAGACCCCAGGATCCGTCCTGTGTGGCCCGGTATACGCACATGGATGCGCTCTACTGGTATGTATCCATGTCTACGACGCGAAGAAAAATCCTGGTGGACGCACTAGGTACCCTGAGAACCACTGGGATTCTTTTTTGTAAGTCCTAAATGCGGCAAAAGAATGGGTTTGATCAGTTTCCCGAATTCAAGTCCAAGGGGATTGAATTTGAAGTAGGTGACAAGTATCTGTTCCGGCAGTTAACTGGCCTCTTGATCCGTCAGAGTTGTCAGGCTTATTCATCAAAACCCCTTGCGATATATCATAGCAAAACGATAAGTCGAAAGACCAAGTCGAAGATTGGAAGATCTGAGATTCAACCCGAATCTGCAATTCTGATAGAATCTCAGGGGCTACTGACAAGGGTATAGATAATAGAGCCCGTCAGTTGAGTACCCCTGAGGCCCGTTAAGCTAGGCCCAATTACAATACTAGTCGAAATACGAGTTCATGTCGTATGTCGATATTGTAATCTGTGTCGGATCCCACCTGATCCTCGAGACCTGGCCATCTATATATAGGGGCTAGGAGAGGACGGTGTGGGACAGATTGAAAGCAAGCTAGGTTCTACAGCCATGTTTACTATCATAGCCACCTTGTTTGACTTAGTTTACCTTCGAGTTCATCCGATGCCCTATCTCCCCGATCCTAAGTCCTTCATTTAGGACATTTTTCGAGTTTAACCCTCGTCAACTGGAAAGCGGAACAATAGCAACAAGCGCAAGAATCCACCAGAAGAGCAGCAAACTCCGGACATGGTGGCCACAACCTTCTCAGACAAGGGACAGAGCAGCCAACGCGGCTGGGGACGAGGTTCTAGCAGCGGCCAGCCGTGAAGCTCCCCAGCTTCCGCTACGGCGCCAGCTGCACCTGTGTCCTACGACGAATACCACGACATGCCATGGTTCGCCCATCGGGATGCTTCAGGAAAGTGCAACCACACCAACCGGAACTGCAAATTTGTCAACGACCTCAAGGCGGACCAAGAAGCTGGCTACAAATGCACCCGGCAACAACGGCCTCGTGGCAAAGGAAAAGCGGACAAGGAAAAGGAGTCCAAGGATGGCAGTGACATGGATTCAGACCCTGCGCCAGAACCCGCCGAAAAGGCAGAGGGTGGAACTGGCACGGGCAACCCATACAAGAGCACCAAGAAGGGAGCATTCCACACCTTCCTTGGACCTCCCACGGCTAAGGCACAGCGAGCCGCCATGCGCTCCCTAAATGCCAACGTACCCAAGGTCCGCTAGTACGTCCGATGGTCCGAGATGCCGGTGCAATGGAGCCGCAATGATCACCCAGAGCACATCCCGGATGGATACTACGCCATGGTGGTTAACCCCCTAATCCAAGGCTATGAGTTCTCCAAGTGCCTGATGGATGGCGGAAGTAGCCTGAACATCATGTATGTGGAAACCCTGACAAAGCTAGGCCTTACCAAGACCCAACTCCGCCATAGTGCTGCCACTTACTATAGAGTGGTTCCTGGCCGCCAAGCAAAGTCCCTCGGGTCCATCACCCTCAAGGTTGCCTTCGGCGATGAAAATAACTACCGCAAAGAGCCCATAACCTTTGAGGTGGTCCCTTTCAAGAGTACATACCATGTGATCTTCGGCCGCCCCGCCTTCCATAGCTTTCACGCCAGGCCGTGCTACATCTACAACCAGCTGAAAATGCCAGGACCTGAAGGCATCATCACAGTTTATGGCAGCTTCAGGAAAGCCAAGGAGTGCAAGGACGGAGAAGCCGCCTTCGCGGAAGCAGTGTTCTTCGGTGAGGAGTTCAAAGAAATCCATGCCGCTATGGACCCCGCGGAAATGCCGGCATCCAAGCAGGAAGTATCCGCCTCCCCGCCCACCTTCAAGCCTACAGTTGATACAAAGCAGGTGGAACTTGTCACTGGCAACGCCGCCAAGACCACCTCAATAGGGACAAACCTGTCCCCCAAATAGGAAAGCGCGCTCATCGAGTTCCTCCGTGAGAACCGGGACATCTTTGCATGGCAGCCATCTGATATGACAGGTGTACCCAGGGAACTCGCCGAGCATGCCCTGCAAATAATTCCTGGCTCCAAGCCAGTAAGACAAGCAATGAGACGCTTCGGAGATGAAAAGCGCCGCGCCATAGCAAAGGAAATTTCCAAGCTGTTGAAAGCAGGTTTCATCAAAGAAGTGATCCATACAAAGTGGGAGGCAAATCCCGTGTTAGTTCCTAAGAAAAACACAAAGGTTCTGCGCATGTGTGTAGATTACACCGGCCTGAACAAAGCATGTCCCAAAGACCCTTTTCCCTTGCCTCGCATTGACCAAGTCATTGACTCGACGGCAGGATCAGAACTGCTGTGTTTCTTAGATGCCTACTCAGGTTACCACCAGATCAAGATGAAAGAGTCTGATTAGGTCGCTACCTCGTTTGTAACACCTTATGGCACATATTGCTATGTGACAATGCCATTCGTTCTGAAGAACGCAGGAGCGACGTACCAACACACCATGCAAAAGTGCCTGGCGGATCAAATCGGACGCAACATCCATGCATACGTGGACGACATCGCCGTCATGTCCAAAAAGCAGGATGACCTTATAGCGCATTTGCAGGAGACCTTCAACAACCTAAGGAAATACAACCTGATGCTCAACCCCATGAAGTGCGTCTTCGGGGTACCAGCTGGACAACTCCTATGATTCATCATCTCCCACCGCGGTATCGAAGTCAACCCAGAGAAAATCAAGGCCATCCTCGAAATCTCCCGACCTAATGACTTGAAGGACGTACAGTGACTCATAGGCTGCATGGCAGCAGTGAGCAGATTCATCAGTCACCTTGGTGAGAAGGCTTTGCCACTCTACAAGCTGATGAAGAAATCAGACGAATTCGTCTAGACCGACGAGGCAGACGCTGCGCTCAAGGATCTGAAGAGAGTGCTATCCACTGCACCAGTCCTAGCAGCTCCCGAAGACTAGGAGCCCATGTTACTATACATGGCGGCAACCAACAGGGTCGTCAGCATCGTCATCGTGGTAGAACGCAAGGCAAAAGCGCAGGAGTACGGCGTACAAAGACCAGTCTACTATGTCAGCGAGGTCCTGACGGAATCCAAGCAGCGCTACCCTCACTACGAAAAGTTGGCATACGGAGTTTTCCTAGCTTCTCGTAAGTTACGGCATTACTTCTATGACCATAAGATCACAGTGGTGAGCAAGGCTCCACTGAAGGACATCATCAACAACAGCGACGCAACGGGACGAGTTGCAAAGTGGGGCATTGAATTGGCCTCCTTCGACATTGATTACAAGCCTCGCACCGCCATCAAGTCTCAGGCTTTGGCGGAATTTATGGCGGATTGGAAGGAGGCACAGGAGACAACGCCTGTCCCAGAACTAGAGCATTGGGTGATGCACTTTGATGGATCAAAGCTGCTACACGGCTCGGGGGCTGGAGTCACGCTCAAATCTCCTAAGGGAGATGAGCTCAGCTATGTCCTCCAAATCCACTTCCCCACCACCAACAACATTGCGGGGTATGAAGCGCTACTACACGGGCTACGCGTCACAAAAGAGATTAGCGTACAACACATAATGTGTTGTGGAGACTCTGACCTTGTCGCTCAGCAGGTGGCTGGCACATACAAGGCTCGGAACGAAGTCATGGCGGCCTACAGAGACGAAGTGGACAAGATGGCCAAAAGTTTCCTCGGCTATGACATAAAGCACGTACAGCAAGAGGATAACATGGCTGCCGACACCCTGTCCAAGCTAGGCTCTAGCCGCAAGGCAGTCCCGCCAGGCGTATTCCTCGAGCACCTGCACGTACCATCGGTCAAGATGGTGGATCCAGAAAATCCGGAACTAGCGAGCTCCCCCGTTATGGTGGATTTGCCAAGCAACCCGCCATGGGCAGAGCCCTACCTAGAGTATCTGACGAACAAAAAACTACCCAAAGACGAAGTCCAAAAGAGACAAATCGAGCGTAGAGCAAAAGCGTACACCATCATAGATGGCAAACTCTATAAGCGAAGCACCTCGGGAGTATTCATGAAGTGCATATCCCAAGTGGACGGAATTGAAATACTAAGGGAGATCCACAAAGGCAAATGTGGGCATCACGCCGCCGCCAGATCCCTAGTAGCTAAGGCATTCCGCCATGGGTTCTACTGGCCAACAGCCAAGGCAGATGCAGACCGTATCATGGAGCTCTGCCAAGGTTGCCAGATGTACTCCAAGCAAACCCACATGCCCGCCACAGCACTGCACACGATACCTATAACTTGGCCTTTCACGGTCTGGGGGCTGGACATGGTGGGTCCGCTAAAAACAGCACCTTCGGGATTTACGCACCTCTTGGTAGCGGTAGACAAATTCACGAAGTGGGTGGAAGCTAAGCCCATCACTAAACTTGATGGCAAAACTGCCCTAAAATTTGTCAAGGACATTGTGGTTAGATTCGGCATCCCACATAGCATCATTACTGACAACGGCACTAACTTGTCTCAGTGAGAAGTTGAAGAATACTGCCATCACAACAGAATCCGCCTTGACCTTGCATCTATGGCACATCCACAGTCTAATGGCCAAGTTGAAAGGTCCAACGGACTAATCATGTCAGGGATTAAGCCACGCCTAGAAGCACCGCTACATAGAGCAGCTGGAGCCTGGGCAGAGGAGTTGCCATCTGTGCTATGGAGTCTACGGACCACGCCAAACAGATAAATAGGCCTCACCCCTTTCTTCTTAGTCTACGGAGCAGAGGCAATCCTGCCAAGTGATGTCCAGTACGATTCTCTAAGAGTCGAGGCATATGAGGAAGAAGATGCAGAAGTGTCCAGACAACTATTTGTGGACCTGCTGGAAGAAGAACGAGACCTAGCAGCCTAGAGATCCGCCATCTACCAGTAGAAGCTCCGCCGCTATCGCAGCCGCCGAGTTTGCAAATGCTCGTTCAAAGAAGGGGACCTGGTGCTATGCCTCAAACAGCAGAAGTCACACAAGCTATCCCCGCCTTGGGAAGGACCCTTCGTCATCAGCAAAGCTCTACTGAATGGTTCCTACTACCTCATTGATGTTTGCGAGCTAGATAAGCGACCCAGTAAGAAGCGCAAACGAAGAGACCCTGACGATATCTACGACGAAACAGATCGTCCATGGAACATCGCATAGCTACGTCCTTTCTACACTTAGCACTTATCTAGGCTATGTAATAGGCACCTCTATATGATAAATGAAATAAAGCATCTGGTCCACTCTTGATTTTTTCTGAGTCTTTCACCTCCTTTGTTGTTCATTTAGATCATGTGGAACCTTTGCGCAATTGCGCTCTGCACTTGTGTCTTTTAAATCCACCGTAAGCGGTCCGCGTAGCATATTTATGTTTTAATCTCTGACAAGGGTATAGTTAATAGAGCCCGCTAGTTGAGTACCCCTGAGGCCCGATAAGCTAGGCCCAATTGTAATGATAGTCGAATACGAGTTCTTACCGTATGTCGATATTGTAATCTGTATCGTACCCTACCCGATCCTCGAGACCTGGCCACCTATATATAGGGGCCAGGAGGGGACGGTGGAGGGCAGATTGAAAGCAAGCCAGGTTGAACACCCAAGTTTACTTTTGACACACACCTATTTTGACTAACTTTACCTTCGAGTTCATCCGACACCCTATCTCCCCGATCCTAAGTCCTTCATCTAGGACATTTGTCGAGTTAACCCCTCGTCAATCTCCATCTGATGTTCTTTGTGTGGATTCCCGAGTAGTGACTTTTTGATGATCTAAGCCGCTATCTGCTGATACGTATCAAACGTATCTATAATTTTTGATGCTCCATGCTTGTTTTTACACCATTTGCCTTGTGTTTCGTTACACTTCATGGCGTTTTTATGCGATTTCCAGAACTAACCTATTGACAAGATGCCACAGTGCCAGTTCCCTGTTTTCTGCTGTTTTTGTGTTTCAGAAAAGTTACACAGGAAATATTCTCGGAATTGGACGAAACCAAAGCTAGTCGCCCAGAATTTCACCGAAGCTTCCAGAGAACCGAAGAGGAGGCGGAGTGGGGACACGAGGGCCCCACACACCAGGGTGGCATGGCCTAGGCCCTGGCTGCGCCCCCTATGTGTGAGGGTGCCCTGGCAGCCCCCTGATGACGCCCCTTCGCCTATATAAAGCCTCGGGACGGAAAACCCTAAAGGAGTCGGCGTTTTTCCCAGAACAGTTCCGCAGCGCCACCGCCATCGAAGACAAATTTCGGGTGACAGAAGTCTCTGTTCCGGCACCCTACCGAGACGGGGAAATGCCCCCAGAGCCATCTCCATCGGTCTCCATCGCCGTCTCCGTCGTCTCCATCGACCTCACCGCCATCTCCATCAACCTTGCTGTCTCCTATGATGAGGAGGGAGTAGTTCTCCCCTGGGGCTGAGGGCTCTACCGGTAGCTATGTGGTTCACCTCTCTCTCTCCCATGATGTGATCTTTATGTGATCGTGAGCTTTATATCTAGTTGAATTGGTAGATATTATTATTCAGATATTATGCTACTCCTATGCTTTATTATTATACTCTTCGGAGATACCTCGTATCATGGTGTAAAGGTGACTAGTGTGTGCATCATGTGTATCTTTTTGGTTAATGTCTCTATGAAATGTTGGTGTTTGTTGGAACCATCTAGTGCGTTCACGGTGATAGTGCGGGACAATCTAGTTTGGGTACATACAGACTTTGAGGAGTGCTTCGTAGCCCTACGCATGATTAGTGTTCGTTTTCCATTGGAGAATTGTTTGAGTTGCATATTGATGATAGTATCTATTGGTTCAATTATGTTATATTTGTTGAGAGTGTGTCCACTAGTGAAAGTATGATCCCTAGGCCTTGTTTCCAAGCATTGCACACCATTTACTTCCTGTTTTGTTACATGTTTGCTTGCAGCAATATTTATTTCAGATCACATTTACTACTTATAATCATCACTACTACTTGTATTTCACTATCTCTTCGCCGAACTAGTGCACCTATACATCTGACAAGTGTATTGGGTGTGTTGGGGACACAAGAGACTTTCTGTATCGTAATTGCAGGGTTGCTTGAGAGGGATAGCTTTGACCTCTTCCTCCCTGAGTTCGATAAACCTTGGGTGATCCACTTAAGGGAAGCTTGCTGCTGTTCTACAAACCTCTGCACTTAGAGGCCCAACACTGTCTACAAGAACAGACGCGTGCATAGACATCAAGCTCTTTTCTGGCGCCGTTGCCGGGGAGGTAAGGTAAAAGGTACTCGCATCCTCCTGTGTGAGTGTCGAAGTTATTTCCTTTAGATTCTGCAATTATATCTTTTTGTTTCTTGTTTTTATTTTCACTAGTTAGGCTTAATGGAAAATAAAGAGTTCTTTAGTCTTTTTTTCTGAGTTTAGATTTGAAGAGAAAATTGAAAAACCTTTGGAGCTTATTTCGCATAGCAATGTTATTAGTACGAATGCTTTGAATCCCGTTATTGCTAATGCTATGGAAAAGTCTAAGCTTGGGGAAGCTGGTTTTGTTAAGCATGATATTTTTAGTTCCCCAGCTTTAGTGGAGAAAGTTTGCTCTGATGATATTTTATCACCCATATGTGATGTTTCTAATGATGCTTGTGCTCCTCATCCTTTTGAAATACCTATGAAGATTGTTGAACGTGCTATGAATAACTGCTATTTAGGAGATGGAACTGTCCATCCAGGTGATCATTTGCTTTTTATACATGAATTATGCGAGTTGTTCCAGTGTGCAGGTATTTCAATGAACCAAGTTAAGAAGAAGCTATTCTCTTTATCACTGAAAGGCAGAGCTGAGGAATGGTATAAAACACTGAAGGATGGTCGATCTATTGACTGGGAGGAAATTGTACCTCTCTTTTATTCTAAATTCTATCCTTCTAGTTAGGTTTATAAAGATAGGAATTACATTTATAATTTTCATCCGCATGAGGGAGAAAGCATTTCCCAAGCGTGGGGAAGATTGAAGTTACTAATGCACAAATGTCCTATTCATGATCTTCCCCGTAATATTGTTATTAATAATTTTTATGCAAGGCTTTCAGGATATTACAAGGACTATCTAGATGCATGCTTTGATGGGTCTTTCACAAGCAAGGATGTTGACACCAAGTGGGATCTGCTTGAAACAATTCAAAACAATATTGAAGGTTGGGATAGCGACAAAGGTAAAGGATCAGGTATGAATTACGAGTTTGATTGCATTAAGTCTTTCGCTGAAACTGCTAATTTTCAAGAGCTTAGTGCTAAATATGGTCTTGATCCTCTAATTATGGTTGATTGCTTTAAAGCCTTTGCTTCCCATATGAATGTTCCTAAAGGAAATGGGGACGTGTATCATGAACCTTTTAAGGACACTTGCATAGAAAGTGATATTGTTATTGATGATTGCAATAAACATGCTCAAACTTCTAAAAGTCCCATTTCTTATAAGCATGTTAATTTGTGTGGAATACATAGACCTTGTGAACAGAGTCACAACAAGGAAGATTATTGCATCACCCACGGGAATGAAGAAACCAATACGTGGCTCAGGGATCTAGATGAGCTTGGTGAAAAGGTTTGTGAACTTTATCCTTTTCTTTGTGAATTTTGCAGTAAAAAGGGTCACTTTAATTTTCAATGCCCAATTAATCGAGTGAGTACCACAGATTTGTATTGTGATGATAAGATTACTTTCTGTCAGTATGATGAGCTTACTTTGTTTTTGAATTGTGAAGAGATATCTAGAAAGATTTCTTTGGTTGATATGAGAGATGTTGATATTAATAGCATCCTTCGTGGTTATCATCTTTATTGTGCTAAAGATTGCCTCACAAATACTTACTTACAAGATCTTATAAAACATGATGTTTTGCCAAGCTATGACAGGACTAATGGATGTTTTGACCTTATTAATAGAGAGGAGGAATCCTCCAAAGTTTCTTCTGTTGTTTCTATCAGTAAACCAGATTATGTGGAGAAGATGCCTTTCCCTCCTAAAGAATATGTGGAGAAGATGCCCTTCAAGTCTCTCCCTCCTAAAGGAGAGAGTAAGAAGAGTATGAAGAAGAAGAGGAGTAAAAGGCGAGAGGACACGGTATCTTCCCCTAAGCGTTATGATCCTGCTATAGATTATGATAATTCTGATTGGGATGACGTTCTCATGCCTGTTACCTATGTTAGTGATCATGATTGGGAAAAGCACTCTACTTTTGATATTGAAAATCTTTTTGGTACCAATTCTAAGGTTAATAATTGTTGTATCATTAGTAGTATCCATGTTCCTTCTTATGATGATATGTTTGATGAGTATGCTTTGCGAAATAGTTGCTCTCTAGCTTGTGATGATACTAAACCTCTAGTTTATGATGGTTATGATGATGGGTATAATATTTTCAGTTCACCTACTTTTGAGGAGAAAATTAGTTATGATTACAATATGCCTCCTGTTTTTGATGATTATCGTGATGAGAATAATTATTCTGTAGAATCTGCTCCTACTACTATTGTTCATGTGGGGAGTATTAATTCTTTTATGCATGTGGCTCATGATAGGGATGCTTTATGTGATAGTTATATTGTTAGTTCTATTCATGATACTACTGAAAGTTATTATGAGAGAGGGAAACATGGTTTGATGGATCTCAACAATATTGAGTTTTCCCTCTTTATGTTGCAATTCTTGAAGTTGTACTTGTTTTGCCTTCCTATGCTTTTTGCTTTGCGCTTTTATGACTTGTCTCTTTACAAGACTATTTTTCATAGGAAGTGGTTTAGATTTAAATGTGTTCCATACTTGCTTTTTGATGCTCTCTATTGCTTTAAGTTCCTATATGGCGCCTTTGCCTCAAGCTCTTATATGGCGCCCACATGAGCATCTTTGCAAATTACTGCGCCTAGCTCAAAGGCGTTAAAGAAAAGCACTCTTGGGAGATAACCCAATGTTTTATTTCCAGTACTTTTTCTTTTATTTGAGTCTTGGAAGTTATTACTACTGTAATGACCTCCCCTTATCCTTTTTATTTCGTTTTTGTGCCAAGAGAAGCCTCTAATTTGAGTGAGGTAAGATTTGGGGATGTTGCTGTCCTAAAACAGTTTTCGGTGCTGCACCGTAAAAATTTGTGAAAATTCTCTGTATATCTTTTGGACCTGAGATTTCTTGTGCATATGCCCCAGGTTATATCCAAACTTTCATTAGCTGAACACTTTTTGATTTGAGCAACAGAAAACCCTCTAAAAAATCGACCTTTATCAGCTGTTCTGTTTTAACAGATTTCTGCCACTATTTGTGTTTGCCGCTTTATCGCTTTCTTTTTTAGTTCTTTTGATCACGGAACTTTTGGGGAAGTTGCTACAGTAGTATATACTTTATATGTGGTAGTTTTGAGTTGAAACCTAAAGCAAAAAGGGTTGATTCATTACTATGCTTACACTAATGTTGCTAATAGAATTGTGTTTAGTTTTGTATGAAGGAAGTTTTCAAGCTTGGGGATGCCCATGTCACCCCAATAAATATCCAAGAAGTACAAGTGTCAAAGCTTGGGGATGCCCCGAGGCACCCCCTTCTTCATCGGCAAAAATCAGGTCACCTTTCAAAACACTATATTTTTATTGCTTCATGCACTATGCGTTTTTCTTGGAGCGTTAGTTGTTTTTGCTTTCAGTTTTATTTTGCTTTGCTTGCTGCAATAAATGGTTGGATCACATCATGTTGGTTTGGAGGGAGACATACTTCACTTTTCATTTGCCAAGAACACTCCGTTTTTTACTCTTATCGTTTCAACGAGTGTTCTCTTTTTCTAGAACTGCGTTTAGCTTGCATTTTTCGCCTTGATTTTTGTTCAGAACTTGTTTTATCTTTGCATCAAGGTGTATTTGGACCTCTGGTATATGTTGGTTTTGCTCAAAAGAGTTTCCTCAAAAAATTTTGAATGATGTTGGAAAAGAGAAAAAGTTTCATGCAAAAAAGTGGTACAAAAAGGAGCTTGTTTAGACTGCGGCTTAGACTTTTGCATGTCATGCTTGATGTCTTTTTGATAGTATGCTTAGTGGTTTTGCTGTAGCATGACTTGTCTCAAATGATTGAGATTGCTTAATGAGCCCTTGAAAAAATCATGCGTTGTTTTTATCGTTTGGAAGCATTATTTTGGTTTTCTCCTTGATGCTTTATTTGGGTTGACTTGGCACATGCTCACACATGTTAGACTCTTACAAAGTCGCCAATAGCCTCTATGATCATTTAGTTTTTGAATT
Organism: Dactylis glomerata; assembly: GCA_007115705.1. NCBI lineage: Eukaryota > Viridiplantae > Streptophyta > Magnoliopsida > Poales > Poaceae > Dactylis > Dactylis glomerata. The sequence goes on along the minus strand of QXEO01000227.1, from coordinate 202,827 downwards.
TTGATGCCATCTTATGCTTCTTTTAATGTTGCTTTGTCGCTTTGCAAGATTATGGCCGTTATTGCTCTCTTAGTTGGTCGCTCCCAGTATTTTGCTAGCCCTCGTTTTGTACTGAGTATGAGCTCTACTCGTGCATCCAACTCCTGAAAACCAAGTTGTTCCAATGTGTCCACCATACATACCTATTAGCAATTTGCTATTCCAAAGTACATTTGACTTGCTTTTATCTACTCTACAAATTAAACTCTTACCAGTGTTATGTGAAAATTGGTCAGTAAAGCTCTCACGAACTTGATGGCACACTTTATTTTTCTCGTTCTTAAAATTTTGACATTGTGGTCTCTTATGTTGAGTTGTTATGCTTGCAAGTTGTAAGTTGGGAATTAGCCCAGCCATGCCGTCATGGGGTAAGCTTTCAACATTGCACTTCTTATTTGAGTTGATATCGTGATCTTTTGTTTATGGATACTCGCGGTGTGAAATAAATTGGGAATCTTGTGGGATCATGGAGTTTGTATATGTGTTAGAGAAATACCTGGGCCGCCAATCTAAGCCATGCATAATTCATGGTGGAAATTTACAGCATGCGCATAGTGGACATTCGACGACGCATCTCAAAATAAAAAGCTATACAAATGGTAAATAAAAGAGATGTCAAGGTGTTCATTGTCTGCCTGTCCTGTCATTTTGATGTGGGCTTGTTCTATGTCATCGGGCACGGAGGTACCCCGTTGGTGGTTCTCAATGATACGTATATACTTACAATGACAAGAGCTTGCTTGGGACTCCAAGTAAAGTAGCATGAGGTTTGGGTACTCGTATTAACGGGACACGAGGTTTTCAACTTATGATTTATTAAGCATATGCAGCATAAGTGTTCTCGCATTAACTTTAACCATTCAAGATGCTTATGATGGGGGCAATGAGAGCTCAAAGCCGGTAAGTACCATAATTTTTGAAGGTTTATAAAACTTGCAATCACTGCTTCCCTCCGCGAAGGGACTTTCTTTTACTTTTATGTTGAGTCACCACCTTCTATCTTTATGCACTGTCTAAGAGAGCATAGTTGTCATTCTGAGTATAATGTGCATTGTCCCAAAGTTTATCATTGATTGATTCATAATGTTGGTTTCACTTGTTCTCAAATTATTTATATCTAGTCGCCCTCTTAAAATTGAAGGTGTCCTATTGTTGCCTGTCAAAACTCACCGGCGAGCAGCGACGAGCAACACGAAGAGCCGGGAGGCTCCCAGGACTGCTGGTGGGCCCTAGTCCCTCGGTCAACGGCCCGCAAAACTCCGGCACACGTCCTGGCTGATGCGAGGGCGTGCCACCTGACCTATACCTGATCAGGAAGGTGATGGTTTGCTTCGATTAGTTTCCTGCATGGCAGACACGCAAACATTAAATACGAGCCTCGATCGGCTCTCAGGTTTCCCTGTGAATCGGCTCATGTAGCCGATCGTCCCATGGATCTGCATTGGATCTACGATAACATGGGGTTTTGCTTCATCAATACAAGTCAAATCGATCTACGACAGTTTAACGCTTTCACCACATAATTGGAACATCCCACACGTAATTGAGCCTGGTAGATACGAAAGATAACAGAAAGCTAACCCTAGAGGAGGCCAAAAAACCAACGTAGAGTCAATTCCCGGAACAACTCCTCTCGAATTGGCAAACCATATCCTTACGTACTACTGGATTGTTCAACCCGTTTGTGAGGCCTAACTATGCGGATATCAAACTAATCCTTGGAGAACAAGGAATAACTATGACAGATTGAATCGACTGAATAAAGATCAAGCAAGATGCTGCCCTTACACCCAAAATAGGTGCAAAGGCAGCGAGATCTTTAGGGGCAGCATGACTAAGCAAACATGACCAGAAAGCACCGATGCTAGCCCAAACAGATCTATGATAACAGTATTACTCGCCATCAACAAGGCTTCAGTACGAGCAACACCAAATAACACGTAAGCAGATGCTGCCTAGATCGCGAGATGCGATCTAGGCAGCACGACGCTTACCTGAAAGAAACCCTCGAAACAAGGGGTGGCGATGCGCCGAGATTGTGTTTGTTGTGAACGTGGTCGTCCTCCTTTCTCAATAACCCTAGGTACATATTTATAGTCCGGAGACTTTCTATCTTTGGAATAAACCTAAACGTACTCTATCTCTTGTTTTAAACCGAAACGTACTCTATCATAATATACAGATACACGGGCAATTAGCCCAAATCCACGCGCAAGGCCGATCCAGCCTCCAAGCCCATCTTGATTACGGCCCATCTCCTTATTTGGCCAAAATGTGTCGATAACACATGCCCCCCTGGTTTTGGCAATAATAATTCCAAAACCACTCTGTTTTTCTTCATCGGGTCACGCGTTGCAGAGCAGAACCGTCATATCGCCTCCTCATCATGATGCCTTGCCTTCTCAACTTCTCCGCAGTACACGATTTGACAACTCTGGCACCACATCCTCGAAAACCGCTATGGCATTGAACCATCTGCCACTATTCCCTTTATTTAAATCCATCCGGACCATTTGCATCCTCATTCTTCTCCAATAGCCAAAAAACCCTCTTCCTCCGCCATGGCCTCCTCTTCTTCCTCCAACACATCCGGCCTTTCCTACCAATCCTCCGACTCCGTCAACCGGGAGCCGACGCCGGAGCACCCGCCGATGGCGGCGTACGAAGCTCTCGCCCCACAATGGTGGGACGAGAGAGACTGGGACTTCGCCGCCCAGTCAGAGGACGACGAGTCCCTGACCGACGGCGAGGAGGACCTCCAACTCCTCGTCGACGGGGAACTGGAGGCGGAGAGCGCCGACGACGCCGTGTCCTGGGGCGAGGACATCGGCTCTTCCGATGAGGAAGAAGAAGCAGAGGAGGACACCTCCTCCGACGAGTACCCGCCGGCGAAGCGCTTCCGCGCCGGATCCAGCGAGGACACCGGCGACGACGACGAGGACGAAGAAGCCCCCGCTGACAACTTCAGCAGCAGCGGTGAGGACTACGCCGGCAGCAGCGCCGACGACAGCGAAGATGGCGGCGGCAATGGCAACGGCGACGACGACGCCGCCGCCTTCTAGATTAGGAACTAGTAGTAGTAGTACTAGTAGGAGATCTCCATTTTGTAAGCAATCGGCTTCATTGTAAACAACCGCCTTTGGAATCAACAAAGATTGCTTTTCCCAATTCGATTTTGCCGATAGTCAAATAGGTCAACGTTCCAAAAGCCGATAATAACGAATCGGCTTTCACCATACCACGCTTGATATGGTCAACCGAGTCAAAGCCCAAAGAGCCGATGGCAACACATCGGCTTTTCCCACAAACGTTGGCAAGGCCAAACTTGGTCGCTTATTTAGACAAGTCTGAGCGGTCACTTTCCAATTTCAACGGTAACCTGCAACCATCTTCAAAAGGGCTAACTCAGACCTCCAATTGCCTCATTGAACAAATCGGGCTCACGGCGACACGAACCCTAGATTCCCCACCGCATAGATCCATCTCCACCAGCAAATTAGATGGCGGAATCGTCCAGCGCCAACACAGCAGTCTCCGGTCTGAAGTTAATCCTTAACTGTTCCTCGCAATCCGAGCACGGTGCTAGAATTAACAGCAAACACCTGAATTAATGCTTTATCCCATCATTGAAATTTTAGGTTTCAGACATTCTGCTGCCGCATCCTTCTCTCCCAAATTCTCTCTGCCTTGGCCCCCGTACAGAATCTAGTCCTGCCCATCTGATCTCTTGCGAGGCAAACAGAATCCCCTTCATAAGCCAAAACTTAGATTTGGATTCTTGGGCCGACTGCTTACGAGCCTGGCCTAATCCTCCCGAATATTGGGTTTCTTGGTACAGTAGGGTAGCCAAAGCTTACCAACCCCAATGGGAAACCACGGGAATAGCCGATGCCTTGACTTTGTCATTGTCTCCCCTTGAGAAACATGAAAATCTTCTAAAAACCATCGGCTATTTCTGGTCTGACGCCCTGAACTGCTTCATGTTCGGCCATGGCCCCATGACACCAACTCTGTTAGACGTGGTGATGATTACTGGTCTAGACGTCACATCACCCAGCCCCTCTGCTTTTATGCTGCCAAAAGTCCCCTTCAAGCTTTCTTCCAAAACAGATTGCACGAACTGGGGTGCTTATCTTCGAAGCCACATGAAAACTAAGGGCCCTGTCACAGAGAAAGAACACACGGCCTTCCTCAATTTCTGGCTGGAGCATTTCATATTCTGTGGCCCTTCCCTTGCTCCAACCAAGAATTATCTTTCCTTGGCCTATGAACTTGCCAGAGGCACTCAACTTGGCATCGGCAAACTGTTCCTTGGAGAAGTCTATCGATATCTCCAGTTGATGTCTGTCAAACTATCCTCCCACACAGCAGTCAAAACAGGAGGTCCTTGGTGGTTTATTCAATTATGGGCTCAGCTGTACTTTCAAAACCATATCCCAAACTTCCCCCTTTTGGCAAGTTGTACCTTTCTAGATGCCAAAGGGAAGCAGATCCGATGCACCAGCTACGGCCAAGCTCTGTATAGCCTGCCAGGTAGTAAACTGATCCCTCATGAAGCATCCAAGTGGTTCAGCATTTTCTTCCAAGGCCTGGACCACCCTATCTTCTTTCCTTACACGGAGGAATCGGAAAATTTTGAAAATCCACTCTCCTTCAGGCTGGACAACTTTGCCGATGACACTAGCACTCGGCAGCTATTCTCCACCGTGATCCGTCCTTGCTTCCTCCCAGTTGGCATGAGCACATCCAACAGAATAATCAAGCCTGGATACGAGTTCTACCAGCCGGTCGTAGCAGCTCGGCAATTTGGCCTTGGGCAAGTACCTCCTCATTTCTTTCTCCACCACCTCACAGAGAGCAGAGCTGACCTGCCCGATTCTCTCATCAGTCAGAGGTGTTATTCTTTCTTCGATGCTCTGACCATCCCAATTCCTAACAATCTCACTTTCGCTTCATCAACCGATGGTTTTGAGGACTGGTGGTCGATGTGGAAAACTCATGCCTTCAGGAGAGCTCTGGGACCATTGCTGGAACAGCTCGATGCTGAATATGACATCCCCGTAGAACAGGTACTGCTACTTGTAAATTTTCTTGATGCAGCTCACGACGATTCTTTTAATATCCTGCTCTGTCTCCTTGCAGCAACAAGATGGTCCAGAACCTACCAACGAGGATGGCTCCCCCTTCGAATTCCTCCCACCAGCTCCTGTGGTCCTTTTCTGCAAAAACTCGCCACCCCTGAAACAGGTCGTGATGCAGAACCAGCCGATATCACCAAAATCGGCTTCCAAGAGCCAAGCAACTTCCGGGTCAGCTGCCCCCCGAGTTCCAACTAAAACAAGAACGGCGGTGAGGAAGATAGTGGCCAAGAAAACTTTGAGGCGCCGGAGCCCTTCTCCAGAGAGCTCGCACGTACGCTGATTCATGCCCTGGTTGATCTCATTTATCCTTGTAAACATGCTTGTGCTTACCAAACTCTCCTTTTCTTACAGGTCTCCATCGACAACACCTCCAGCGAGGAAACACAATTCAAACGAGGAGATTCAAGCTCAGCAGACTCTGAGAGAACCACCACACCGAGCCAGCCGGATGTGCCCCCATCGGCTTCCAGGAAAAGGCCTGCTCCTGAACCTGTTGCCCCCCGAGCAGCAGCCGAGGTGGGGCAAGCTGTGAGCCCCAAGAGGGCTCGCAAAGGACTGCAAACTTCTTCTTCGAGCCAGGAGGCTTCGAAAGTAATTATCCTCCATACTCTTACCACTCCTTTTTTATGCCGATTCATTGCTATTCACATCGGCTAAGCACTTTTCATGCAGACGAAGGACACTCCTAGTGGGAAAGTCGGGGAAGTGCCGATGCCTTCCGCAAGCCTGGATCTAGTAATCCCTGAAGGTGTAGATGAAACGGTCGCCAATCTGGCCAAGCCCTCAGCAACAACACACGAGCCGATTGTCTCGCCGTCGGCTATCCCCCTGATTTCAGGAGAGGTATGTTCGCTTCTTTTGGCTCATCCTTCCCTGTTTGACGCATACTGACGCCACTTCTGCCTGCCAGGGTTGTGATATCTCAGGCTTGCTGACGTTCGACCCTGAATCCATCGAACCAGCTCCTTCTACCGCCAACGATGAACCACGAGCAAGCGCTGTTCTGCCTCAATTCCAGCGTCTCAAAGCCTTACTGTCCTTCCCAATCGAGAAGTTGGTCGAGGGTTCTGAAGAGGTGAAGAGTGTTCTTGACGAAATCAAGGACCAACTCCCGGTAGCATTGCAGGTGAAGCTTTGGCCAGTTGTGACTCTGTCTTTCTACGGGTCAAGGGTGAAGTTGGCTCGTGAGAGGATCAATCTACGCCACGCCCAACTCCCACTGAAGGCCGATATTGCAGCCAAATGTCAGCGGCTCAATGAGAAAAAGGCGTCTCTGGATGCCAAAACTGACACCTCTGTCAGCACCGCCGAGCTTGCATCCTTAAAAAAGGAATTGGAAGATCTCGAAGAGAAGGTCCGGGCGACTAAAAAGCTCATTCATGACAAGGAAGCATTCATCGCCAGCTCCCAAAACGAAGCAGAAGGCCTCAAAGCTCAACTGAAGACTGATCTGGCAGAAATACGTGCCCTGAGCAAGCAGCTAGTGACGGGCAAGGACGATGATGACGTGGCTGAGATCGCCGAGGTGGATCGTGTCCGTGCTGACGCCCTCCGTGCCTTCGAGGCATTCCTTCAGTAGCTTATTCATGTAACCTGACACCTGCTCGTAACAGTCTGAACCTCGAGAGTCGATGGCTGTGCCCTTTTTTTTTATTTGGCCGATTTCATGTATCGGCCCCCATGTTTCACTGGATATATTTTTTTTACTGGCCGATTTCATGTATCGGCCCCCATATCTCACTGTCCATCATCCCACATGCTTGGGAAATATTTCTTGAGATGCTGACCGTTGACAGCCACTGGGAATTTCACACCGTCCAGCTCCTCAAGCATGTACGCGTTGCCCCTTAAAACTTGGTCGACCCTGTATGGCCCGTGCCAATTTGGAGACCATTTACCGTATGCTGCATCCTTAGTTCCCAACGGCAATACAGCTTCCCATACCAGATCACCAACGTGGAACTCCTTTGGTCTCACCTTCTTATTATATGCACGAGCTACCTTGGCCTTGTTCTCTTTAATTTTCTCAAGCGACCACAGCCTAAGTTCAGTTAAATCCTCAATACTGTCACTCATCAGGGCTGCATATTCTTCAGTTGTTAGATCGTTCTGAAAAGTGACACGTCTCAATCCAGCCGTAATCTCCCATGGCAATACGGCTTCTTGTCCATAGACTAGATGGTATGGCGAGGTTTTTATCGCTCCATGACATGACATGCGATAAGCCCACAAAGCTTCTGACAAAACCTCGTGCCAACGCCTAGGGTGCTCGTCGATTTTTCTCTTGATCAGCTTGATAAGGCTCTGATTGGACGCTTCAGCTTGCCCATTTGCTTGAGCATAGTATGGAGATGATCGGATCAGCTTAATTCCCGTGTCTTCGCAGAACTCTCTAAACTCGTGAGAAATGAAGACCGAACCTCCATCGGTCGTGATAGTTTGGGGAATCCCGAATCTATGAACGACATGTTCCTTCACGAAATTGATAACATCCTTCGAGTTTACTGACTTCATAGGGACGGCTTCCACCCATTTAGTGAAATAATCCGTAATGGCCAAAATCCACATGTGGCCTTTGCTTGATGGAGGATTGATCTTGCCAATCATATCCATGCCCCAACCTCGGAATGGCCAAGGCTTGATGATGGGGTTCATCGCTGATGCAGGTACCATCTGAATCTTCCCGAATTTCTGACATGCTTGGCACCCTTTATAATACTTAAAACAGTCCTCAAGCATGGTGGGCCAATAAAACCCTGATCGCCTGATCAACCATTTCATCTTGTGAGCCGATTGGTGAGTTCCACAGGCGCCTTCGTGTACCTCGTGTAGAAGCCGATTTGCCTCGGCTGGCCCTAGACATTTGAGCAGTAGCCCTTCCAGAGTCCTGTAGAACATGTCATCCCCAATAAGCACATACTTCATGGCCTTGTACCTTATCCGTTTAGGTGCCCCCCGAGCCGAATCTTTCAAGTAATTGAAGATATCGGCTCTCCAGTCGTCCGTCTCCAGGAACTGTACCTGAACATCAGTTCCATCTGCTATGTCCTTGTAGCCTGAAGCCATTTGTGCGAGATCATTCGCCTCGGTATTCTGCGATCGTGGGAAGAGTGACTCGCTCTCACACTTGTATTCGTCCGTGAGTTGGGAAATCACCAATTTGGAGTCTCCAAAAAGTTCCACTGCTTCTGCTCCTGCTTCAATGAGCAACTCCATTCCCTTGCGTATTGCCTCATACTCAGCGACATTGTTGGTGCAAGGGGTAGATAGCCTGATGGAGAAGGAATATGTTGCCCCCCGGGGCGACACGAGTAGAATGCCGATGCCGCAACCATCATCACAAGCCGATCCATCGAAGAACATAGCCCATGCAAGTACAGACAGTGCTGCTATATTAGTGTTGATTCGTTCAGCAATAAGATCGGCCAACGCCTGTCCCTTAACCGCTTTGGCGGGTTGATACCGGATATCAAATTCCGATAATGCAAACATCCATTTGCCGAGTCGGACTTTCAACACAGGAGCCGACAGCATATGTTTTATGACATCTGATTTGCATATGATGATAATCTCCCATTAGAGAATTGTTTGAGTTGCATATTGATGATAGTATCTATTGGTTCAATTATGTTATATTTGTTGAGAGTGTGTCCACTAGTGAAAGTATGATCCCTAGTCCTTGTTTCCAAGCATTGCACACCGTTTACTTCCTGTTTTGTTACATGTTTGCTTGCAGCGATATTTATTTCAGATCACATTTACTACTTATAATCATCACTACTACTTGTATTTCACTATCTCTTCGCCGAACTAGTGCACCTATACATCTGACAAGTGTATTGGGTGTGTTGGGGACACAAGAGACTTTTTGTATCATAATTGCAGGGTTGCTTGAGAGGGATAGCTTTGACCTCTTCCTCCCTGAGTTCGATAAACCTTGGGTGATCTACTTAAGGGAAACTTGCTGCTGTTCTATAAACCTCTGCACTTGGAGGCCCAACACTGTCTACAAGAACAGACGTGTGCGTAGACATCATCTGCTAAGGGTTTTGGACGGTTGCTATTAAGTATCGTCGCCCTGGCAGATTGTTCGTGCGAAGATTCCGCCATCTCACAAAAAGTCAAGCACAAAGAGCCGGATGGCGGATTGCATAATCCTACGCGTGAATTTTTTTCAAAGTGTTGTTTTTTGAGCATGTCAAACTGCTGCAAGTTGCATAAAAATAGGCCTGGTAGTTTTTTCGCACATAAACAACTTAAAAGATTTGATAAAACTGTGCCACAAGTTCAAAAGCATTCTCTGATCCACCACAGGCAGATCAGGCACAGTACAAGCATACACGCAGTTTAAAGTTTAAACTTATAGACCCATTCAGGGGCCGAATTGATGCATTGTTTCTTCCTGCCACATTGCAGGGTATAACTTAAGATGGTGGGACAGCAGAGGAAACATCATCACCGCCATCAGCACCAGCAGTGGCTGTAGAGACCAACGCCGAAGCTTGGCTTCGAGACCCCGACAGATCATACGCTTCATAGTATACGTTCAGCTGAGTGCCCAGGGCACAAAGCTGATCATATCCTAGCACGCTCTGCCGGATGGCGGCCTCGTCCACCGGCGCTCCGTCCTCGCCACTCTCCGGGATGCCGGAGGTGATCAAGTCCAGGTCCAGCTCGGGGTAGTGGGCCTTTGCCAAAGTTAGAGCAGTTCTGGCACCATCCCGAGCAGAAGACTGCTTCCAGTCCGCCACCAGCCTAGGCACGAGCAGCAGCTTCTTGGTGAGCCCAATGGCGGAAAGGCCCGATGAACCCGCTATCTGCAGGCTGCCGCACGCCTGACGACCAACATTAAGAAGGCCATCCAGCTCCTTCTTTGCAGCGTCGGTGGCCATGCGTAAGCCTGTGGCGGAATCCACCTCTCCTTGCTCCAGGGTCACTGCATAGCGGAAACAAACAAGGCGTCATACTCTACATAGCATATTATTACAAACTACACAGTATGGAGAGACATCACTACCTAGCAGAGTCTTCTGGAAATGATCGAGGACCTCGTTGAAGCCATCCCGCCACTTTTCAAACTCAGCGGTAGCTTTGCGGAGATCCTCTACCTTCTTCTGCTCCTGGCTGTTCTGGCGTTCCTGGTCCTTGAGCTTCTCTTCGAGGAGGGTATTCGAGGCCAAAGATTTTTGGAGCTGCTGGTGCAACCCCTCCATCGAGATAGCGTGGCCCTTTTCCACCGCCTCAAGTGTCGACTTCAGCTTGGCAGCATCTGCATGGCAGAAATAATAACCGAGTATTGATCGGCTAGTGTAAAGGTACTTAAACTTGTCAAAGGCAAAAGAAAATTACCGCTATTCTCGAGCTGCTTCTGCAAGTCCGCCACGAGCGTGCTCTTTTCCGCCAGCTCCTTCTCCTGCGAGCTGACGACTTGGACTAGGTCCTCTACAACTTTCTTGTAATTCTGATAAAATGATATTATGTGTTAGTCACTCTTAGAGCTTTATGCCGGACAGAAATCCGCCATAACGCTCGGGGGCTACTCATGATGATTTTTTAACTTAGTCACTCTTAGAGCTTTATGCCGGATAGTAATCCGCCATAACGCTCGGGGGCTACTCATGATGATTTTTTAGTCTTATTAGAGCTTTATGCCAGAAAGTTATCCGCCATAACGCTCGGGGGCTACTCAGTGCAAAATTTAAGTTCTCTAAGAGCACCGCAGAATATGACGGCACTCGGGGGCTATGTTATGCAAAATTTAAAGTAGTTTCTCTTAGAGCACCATAACGGATCACCTTCGAAAATCCGCCATGCTGCTCGGGGGCTACTGGGAGTACATACCTTCTTCATTTTCGCTGTCTTTTCTACAAAAGCGGAAATATCGCTGGATAGCTGACTGCTGGCATCTTCTTGGCTGGTGATAAGGTCGACGATCTCAAGTTGCTTCTACCTCCAAAATGAGCTGCCCCCCCCCCCCCGCAGAAGCATCCGCCATGTGACCTTGGAACGAGCCAGAGGCCTTTTTGCTTTGAACGACATCATTAGCCGTAGCTTCAATTGTTGGGTTGGCTTCTGGCATCGAGCCAAACTGACCACCAGCATCCTCCATATCAATGTCATTACGAGCAGGGGAGGGAATTGGTGCATCAGGGGTCTGCGGAATGGCAGCGGGAGAGGGCTTGGCACCCTTGGATGGCGGCTCTTTAACGGCAGGTTTCTTCCTTCTAAGAAAAAGGAGATTAGCAATGAAATAAACAACAATGAAGAAAGAGACAATAGAAGATTACCTTGACTTCAGTAGGTTGATAGTAGCGGTATTCTCGGATGGTGTTTCTAGCTCCGCCCTGTGTTGAGCTTTGAAACGACGGGAATCGGTAGATTTCCCGCCACAACCACAAGATTTTACGCTACTACCCCGCTTCTTGGTAGTCACCTTCATCTTGACCATACGGGCTATGTCATCTATGTCCCCTGCCGCTTCCTCTTTGTTTCCGCTTGTCGTGGGAATTTAGAGACAGTAGCCATGGGGAGGCTTATCGAAGGGGCTCGACGGTGGTGACGATGGGTCCGGCTCGGGATTGTGCCAACGGAGACACCTCGGTTTACCTAGGTTCAGGGCCCTCCCAGATGGAGGTAAAGCCCCTACTTCTTGCCTGCTTCGTATTATCTCGACAGTAGCGATTACAGTGCTCCTAGAGCTGTTCCGGCTAGAGGAGGAAGAAGAAGATCGGATCTCTCTAGACTAAGGGTCCAGACCCCCTTATATAGGCGGGGGTCTGGTTACAGGTTAGGTGGCGATTCGGCCGGCTACCGGCTCCTCCGTGGCCACGTCCTCGGCGTCATCCTCTGGCCCTGCTTTGACGATCACGCTTTATAAAGCACCTTTCCCCTTGGACCGGCATCTAGGAGGCATATGCCCTCCCTTTTGCCTCGGATCCTGTCGTGGGGAAAGCTCCTTGATCGCTGATTGGCTGGGTCCGGTCGTGGCGCTCGTCACTCCCATCCTTTGCCTCTGTCGTTCTTGTCGAGGCCAGCCCACTTTCGGCGAAACAGCCGTTGGAGGGCTTTTGTCTTCATCGCCCAGCTCCGGCTCTCCTCAGTGGAATCGCCAGTCGGCTGCTAGCGTAGCCGGCCCTCCGGGCGGAGCCGGTCTTCTCATCCTAGAGCCGTGGAGATTCCTGGGATGCCAGCCAACAGATAGCTCGGCCCGTGGCATGCCCCATTAGTCATCCCCACGACACTAGCCCCCGAAATTGGCAAAGTCTCATGGGTCAGCATGGGGCTTCGGCGGGTTCTTTTCCTCGCCGAAGTCTTGTTTGTTTCCGTCGAAGTCCTAGGATTCCTTGTCTCGCCTGGAAGCCATTATCCTCGAGGTCAAGTCCTGCGGAGTGTTACCAGCCGTCTCGGGACGAGCCGGCTCCGAGACCGATCCGGCCGGCGGCCGCCATACGGCCGCCCGCCGTTGTCCGGCTCCTTGGGACTTGCTCCCTCGGGGACTGGACCGAAGCACCACTTGTCGGCGCGCCGTTACGCCACATCCAATCGGCCTCGTCCCCATGATCCTTTGTGGCAACCGCGGTGGTTGCCCGATCTTTATGCGGTCGTGGCTCGTGACAAAAGGGGTCAGTTGCCTGCCCATCGTGGGCGAAATACGCAACTGACCCACCCCCTCACTTTTAAATCGGGAACTGTTCCCGAAGCAAAGCACTGGTCGCCCGCTTCTCTTCTTCCTTTGGCATTCGCTCCACCTAAAATCCTCTGCTCCCAAGCTTCGTCCCCACGAGGTTAGGGTTTTCCGCTCGCTCCGCCGCCATTCCGCTCATCCAGATTCGCACCCGGATGGCTCCCAAAGCATCCCGGCCCAAAGGGAAGGGGGCGCCCCCAGACAAGGACGCCGCTCGATCCCCTTTACCGAAGGGATCCTAGGAAGGCTCTTGGGTGAAGGAGAAGCAGATCGAGCTGCTGCGCCAAGGTCGAGTGCTTCCGCCCGCGGATCTCGTGGGCTGTCGCCCTACTGGCGGCGAGCGTGTCCCCGCTCCTGAGCCCGGGGAGGCGGTGGTCTTTTACGACCATTTCCCCCAGGGCTTCGCGCTGCCCGCCAGTAGCTTCCTGCGTCGGTTCCTGGACCATTTTCACCTGCAGCCGCACCACCTCGGGGCGAATGCGATGATGATGCTGGCCGCATTTGCGGCCCTTTGTGAGGCGTATTTGGGCATCTGGCCCAACGTCGAGCTATTCCGCTAGCTGATCTACTTCAAAACTCAGATGGCCGACACCATTCCCGTAGTGTGCGGGACGGCCTCCTTCTACGCGCGCAAGACCGCGGGCTTCCCCGGATTGAAGGGGAAAGAGTCCTGCAATAAGTGCCAGCGCTCCTTCTTCTATGTGAAGAATCTGAAGGAGGGCGCAGATCATATCAACCTGCCGCCCTTTGATGCGAACGGGCCTGAGCGGGACAGCTGGAGCGCTCCTCTCCCTCGCGCCGCGTCGGACGTGGAGAAGATTCTTCAGCGGATCTCCGCTCCGCAGAAGGAGGGCGGCCTGAAGCCGCCCGACCTCCTGCTGGCCTTCTTGGTCGCCCGCGTGTCGCCCCTCCAGTGCCGCTCGCACAAGATGTGCTTCCTGGGATTGGCCAGGGATCCAACTCATCACTCTTCCAAGGCGCTGTCAGCGGCTGAGGTGCCGCGGAAGGCAAATCGGGTTGCTGATGTCAAGATTCCGACCTCGTGGAAGTGGGGCCTGAAGCCTCACGACCGGAATAATCCGATCGCTGAGGTACGCTTGCTGGGCTTGGTTTCAGTCTCTCCCCCTTTGCAATTTGGATCTTCTGACCTTTACTTGTCTGGCTCAGGCAGAACTTGTTCGCTCTGTAGACCGCAGAGAACTCGACCCAGCATCAAGCCGGTTTTGCTGCTGATAGGGTGGAGTCAGACGACGGGGTCGTCTGGGACGAGGCTGAGGAGGAGGAGGACGCTTGCTCCCAGGCCGCCGTCGAGAGCTCAAGCGCCACTCATGGCGATGAAGGAAGTGAAGAGCTCGTAGACTCGGGCGAGCCCCTCAGCCACTCCAGTAAGTTTCCAGGTCCCTCCTTCTTAAGAGACTGGTCCGAGGATGATGGTGATGAAACAGGATCGGTTGCCACCCTCGGGGGCGCAGCCCTTCATGTAGCCGCCGCAGCCGCTGCTGGAGCTCAAGCTCCCCCGACCGTGGATTTGCCAGAGTCTCCGGAGCAACATCCTGTTGCTTCAGAGCCGGCAGACCATGAGGGGACTGGAGGCAGGTCGGCTGGCACCAAGAGAAGGGGTCAGCCAGCTCCGACCGAGCCGGCTAAGAAGCGTAGGAGACCGGAGCCGGCAACGAAGAACCTGCTCCATCCTAAGATGAAGAAGGTGACCAAACGGCGAGCTACTGCCGTAGCCGGGTAAGCTTCTGACTTCAGTGCTTCTTATCATTATTGGCCGCCACAGCTCTGATCGACTCAATCGTGGGGTGCCTTCTTTGTAGGTCTCCCCTTTCCATTGATCTGGTTACACAGCCTCCCCCCCCCCGCTTCCGCATCAGGGGAAGCTGAGACCTCGACTCCTGACCTCCCGCGCAATAAGAGAGTGCGCGGGGAGGATACTGGCGGTGACTTGGGTCGCGCTGAAGAGGACCGCCACTCCCCGCGGTTGGACTCTGTGGCGAGCGAAGCTGGGGCGGAGGAGCCAGTCTGCCCGGAGGTGCCTGCGGATGCTATTTCCAGCCCGGCTACCGCGACTGAGGCCGACCCTATGCCAGCCGGGGAAATCACCTCGAAGGAGGCTGCCACGCCTCCTCCTCCCGCCGCCGAAGATGCCGTGGCGGGGAATGACGCCGCTACCCACGTGTACTCTGACCCGCCCAGCCAAGA
This sequence comes from Dactylis glomerata, assembly GCA_007115705.1. Classification (NCBI taxonomy): domain Eukaryota; kingdom Viridiplantae; phylum Streptophyta; class Magnoliopsida; order Poales; family Poaceae; genus Dactylis; species Dactylis glomerata. The sequence continues at coordinate 187,758 of QXEO01000227.1, read as the reverse complement.
AGGTATGCGCGAGGCCACGGCGAAAGCGACGGAAGAGACCCCGGTGCGCGCGGGGTCATTGGGGCCCCCAGAGCCGGCTGCCCGGACCCCTTCTAGCCTTGGGCTTGCACCGAGCGCGCAGGCTGTAGTGCTTGCATTTGGGATGGGGGCTAGCGCGGCCGCTGGTCCCCTTTTCTTCGGGCTGGCCTCCAATTCTGGCGAAGCTTCCCAAGGACCCCTCACCACTCGGATGGCAAGGAGTGAGCACGGTGAAACCTCTCTGGCTCCCGAGGTTACGACCAAGGATGCCTCAAGGGGAAAGGCTCCTGCTGCTGCGGCTGGGTCCGGCGTTGGGAGTTTGAGCTCTGCCAGCCAGCTTAAGCAAGAATGGGCGGACACCGCCTCGAGCGTCGATGCTGGAGGAAAACTNCCCCCCCCCCCCCCCGCAGAAGCATCCGCCATGTGACCTTGGAACGAGCCAGAGGCCTTTTTGCTTTGAACGACATCATTAGCCGTAGCTTCAATTGTTGGGTTGGCTTCTGGCATCGAGCCAAACTGACCACCAGCATCCTCCATATCAATGTCATTACGAGCAGGGGAGGGAATTGGTGCATCAGGGGTCTGCGGAATGGCAGCGGGAGAGGGCTTGGCACCCTTGGATGGCGGCTCTTTAACGGCAGGTTTCTTCCTTCTAAGAAAAAGGAGATTAGCAATGAAATAAACAACAATGAAGAAAGAGACAATAGAAGATTACCTTGACTTCAGTAGGTTGATAGTAGCGGTATTCTCGGATGGTGTTTCTAGCTCCGCCCTGTGTTGAGCTTTGAAACGACGGGAATCGGTAGATTTCCCGCCACAACCACAAGATTTTACGCTACTACCCCGCTTCTTGGTAGTCACCTTCATCTTGACCATACGGGCTATGTCATCTATGTCCCCTGCCGCTTCCTCTTTGTTTCCGCTTGTCGTGGGAATTTAGAGACAGTAGCCATGGGGAGGCTTATCGAAGGGGCTCGACGGTGGTGACGATGGGTCCGGCTCGGGATTGTGCCAACGGAGACACCTCGGTTTACCTAGGTTCAGGGCCCTCCCAGATGGAGGTAAAGCCCCTACTTCTTGCCTGCTTCGTATTATCTCGACAGTAGCGATTACAGTGCTCCTAGAGCTGTTCCGGCTAGAGGAGGAAGAAGAAGATCGGATCTCTCTAGACTAAGGGTCCAGACCCCCTTATATAGGCGGGGGTCTGGTTACAGGTTAGGTGGCGATTCGGCCGGCTACCGGCTCCTCCGTGGCCACGTCCTCGGCGTCATCCTCTGGCCCTGCTTTGACGATCACGCTTTATAAAGCACCTTTCCCCTTGGACCGGCATCTAGGAGGCATATGCCCTCCCTTTTGCCTCGGATCCTGTCGTGGGGAAAGCTCCTTGATCGCTGATTGGCTGGGTCCGGTCGTGGCGCTCGTCACTCCCATCCTTTGCCTCTGTCGTTCTTGTCGAGGCCAGCCCACTTTCGGCGAAACAGCCGTTGGAGGGCTTTTGTCTTCATCGCCCAGCTCCGGCTCTCCTCAGTGGAATCGCCAGTCGGCTGCTAGCGTAGCCGGCCCTCCGGGCGGAGCCGGTCTTCTCATCCTAGAGCCGTGGAGATTCCTGGGATGCCAGCCAACAGATAGCTCGGCCCGTGGCATGCCCCATTAGTCATCCCCACGACACTAGCCCCCGAAATTGGCAAAGTCTCATGGGTCAGCATGGGGCTTCGGCGGGTTCTTTTCCTCGCCGAAGTCTTGTTTGTTTCCGTCGAAGTCCTAGGATTCCTTGTCTCGCCTGGAAGCCATTATCCTCGAGGTCAAGTCCTGCGGAGTGTTACCAGCCGTCTCGGGACGAGCCGGCTCCGAGACCGATCCGGCCGGCGGCCGCCATACGGCCGCCCGCCGTTGTCCGGCTCCTTGGGACTTGCTCCCTCGGGGACTGGACCGAAGCACCACTTGTCGGCGCGCCGTTACGCCACATCCAATCGGCCTCGTCCCCATGATCCTTTGTGGCAACCGCGGTGGTTGCCCGATCTTTATGCGGTCGTGGCTCGTGACAAAAGGGGTCAGTTGCCTGCCCATCGTGGGCGAAATACGCAACTGACCCACCCCCTCACTTTTAAATCGGGAACTGTTCCCGAAGCAAAGCACTGGTCGCCCGCTTCTCTTCTTCCTTTGGCATTCGCTCCACCTAAAATCCTCTGCTCCCAAGCTTCGTCCCCACGAGGTTAGGGTTTTCCGCTCGCTCCGCCGCCATTCCGCTCATCCAGATTCGCACCCGGATGGCTCCCAAAGCATCCCGGCCCAAAGGGAAGGGGGCGCCCCCAGACAAGGACGCCGCTCGATCCCCTTTACCGAAGGGATCCTAGGAAGGCTCTTGGGTGAAGGAGAAGCAGATCGAGCTGCTGCGCCAAGGTCGAGTGCTTCCGCCCGCGGATCTCGTGGGCTGTCGCCCTACTGGCGGCGAGCGTGTCCCCGCTCCTGAGCCCGGGGAGGCGGTGGTCTTTTACGACCATTTCCCCCAGGGCTTCGCGCTGCCCGCCAGTAGCTTCCTGCGTCGGTTCCTGGACCATTTTCACCTGCAGCCGCACCACCTCGGGGCGAATGCGATGATGATGCTGGCCGCATTTGCGGCCCTTTGTGAGGCGTATTTGGGCATCTGGCCCAACGTCGAGCTATTCCGCTAGCTGATCTACTTCAAAACTCAGATGGCCGACACCATTCCCGTAGTGTGCGGGACGGCCTCCTTCTACGCGCGCAAGACCGCGGGCTTCCCCGGATTGAAGGGGAAAGAGTCCTGCAATAAGTGCCAGCGCTCCTTCTTCTATGTGAAGAATCTGAAGGAGGGCGCAGATCATATCAACCTGCCGCCCTTTGATGCGAACGGGCCTGAGCGGGACAGCTGGAGCGCTCCTCTCCCTCGCGCCGCGTCGGACGTGGAGAAGATTCTTCAGCGGATCTCCGCTCCGCAGAAGGAGGGCGGCCTGAAGCCGCCCGACCTCCTGCTGGCCTTCTTGGTCGCCCGCGTGTCGCCCCTCCAGTGCCGCTCGCACAAGATGTGCTTCCTGGGATTGGCCAGGGATCCAACTCATCACTCTTCCAAGGCGCTGTCAGCGGCTGAGGTGCCGCGGAAGGCAAATCGGGTTGCTGATGTCAAGATTCCGACCTCGTGGAAGTGGGGCCTGAAGCCTCACGACCGGAATAATCCGATCGCTGAGGTACGCTTGCTGGGCTTGGTTTCAGTCTCTCCCCCTTTGCAATTTGGATCTTCTGACCTTTACTTGTCTGGCTCAGGCAGAACTTGTTCGCTCTGTAGACCGCAGAGAACTCGACCCAGCATCAAGCCGGTTTTGCTGCTGATAGGGTGGAGTCAGACGACGGGGTCGTCTGGGACGAGGCTGAGGAGGAGGAGGACGCTTGCTCCCAGGCCGCCGTCGAGAGCTCAAGCGCCACTCATGGCGATGAAGGAAGTGAAGAGCTCGTAGACTCGGGCGAGCCCCTCAGCCACTCCAGTAAGTTTCCAGGTCCCTCCTTCTTAAGAGACTGGTCCGAGGATGATGGTGATGAAACAGGATCGGTTGCCACCCTCGGGGGCGCAGCCCTTCATGTAGCCGCCGCAGCCGCTGCTGGAGCTCAAGCTCCCCCGACCGTGGATTTGCCAGAGTCTCCGGAGCAACATCCTGTTGCTTCAGAGCCGGCAGACCATGAGGGGACTGGAGGCAGGTCGGCTGGCACCAAGAGAAGGGGTCAGCCAGCTCCGACCGAGCCGGCTAAGAAGCGTAGGAGACCGGAGCCGGCAACGAAGAACCTGCTCCATCCTAAGATGAAGAAGGTGACCAAACGGCGAGCTACTGCCGTAGCCGGGTAAGCTTCTGACTTCAGTGCTTCTTATCATTATTGGCCGCCACAGCTCTGATCGACTCAATCGTGGGGTGCCTTCTTTGTAGGTCTCCCCTTTCCATTGATCTGGTTACACAGCCTCCCCCCCCCCGCTTCCGCATCAGGGGAAGCTGAGACCTCGACTCCTGACCTCCCGCGCAATAAGAGAGTGCGCGGGGAGGATACTGGCGGTGACTTGGGTCGCGCTGAAGAGGACCGCCACTCCCCGCGGTTGGACTCTGTGGCGAGCGAAGCTGGGGCGGAGGAGCCAGTCTGCCCGGAGGTGCCTGCGGATGCTATTTCCAGCCCGGCTACCGCGACTGAGGCCGACCCTATGCCAGCCGGGGAAATCACCTCGAAGGAGGCTGCCACGCCTCCTCCTCCCGCCGCCGAAGATGCCGTGGCGGGGAATGACGCCGCTACCCACGTGTACTCTGACCCGCCCAGCCAAGAAGGTATGCGCGAGGCCACGGCGAAAGCGACGGAAGAGACCCCGGTGCGCGCGGGGTCATTGGGGCCCCCAGAGCCGGCTGCCCGGACCCCTTCTAGCCTTGGGCTTGCACCGAGCGCGCAGGCTGTAGTGCTTGCATTTGGGATGGGGGCTAGCGCGGCCGCTGGTCCCCTTTTCTTCGGGCTGGCCTCCAATTCTGGCGAAGCTTCCCAAGGACCCCTCACCACTCGGATGGCAAGGAGTGAGCACGGTGAAACCTCTCTGGCTCCCGAGGTTACGACCAAGGATGCCTCAAGGGGAAAGGCTCCTGCTGCTGCGGCTGGGTCCGGCGTTGGGAGTTTGAGCTCTGCCAGCCAGCTTAAGCAAGAATGGGCGGACACCGCCTCGAGCGTCGATGCTGGAGGAAAACTCAAGGTCCAGGGCAGCAAACCGACCCTGGTAGAGCTGAACAAACAGTTCTCTATCGTCAAGGAGTCGCTACAGAACGTCGGCTTCTAGTTCCTCGATGCTGCACGGACGACCAACGTAAGTACCGCGCCTTTAGCCTCTGATTTCTTCTGCTAGTTGAGAGACGAGGCCCGCAGCTCTGTGGCCAATTTCACCATGCACCCTAGCCCCCGAGTTTCGAGGTAGCTGTAGAGGCAGCTGGCTTGAAAATGAATTTCGCTAAGAAGCATTGTGTCGTGGGAATTTAGAGACAGTAGCCATGGGGTGGCTTATCGGAGGGGCTCTACGTTGGTGACGATGGGTCCGGCTCGGGATTGTGCCAACAGAGACACCACGGTTTACCCAGGTTCAGGGCCCTCCCGGTTGGAGGTAAACCCCTACTTCCTGCCTGCTTTGTATTGATTGAGTAGTAGCGATTACAGTGCTCCTCGAGCTATTCGGCTAGAGGAGGAAGAAGAAGATCGGATCTCCCCTACGCTAAGGGTCCAGGCCCCCTTATATAGACGGGGGCCTGGTTACAGGTTTAGGTGGCGATTCGACTGGCTGCCGGCTCCCCGGCGGCGGTGTCCTTGGCGTGATCCTCTGACCCTGCTCTGGCAAAGACACTTTACAATGTGTCTTTTCCCTGGACCGGCATCTGGAGGGCATATCCCCTCCCCTTTGCCTCAGATCCCGTCGTGGGGAAGGGGCTTCGATCTCTCATTGGTGGGGCGCGGTCGTGGCGGTCGTTGCGCTCGTCACTTCTGTCCTGCACCCCTGACGATCTTGTCGGGGCCGTTCCGCTTTCGGCGAGACAGCCGTTGGGAAGTTTTGTCTCCATCGCCCGGCTCTAGTCCTCCTCGGTGGAGTCGTCAGCCGGCTGCAGGCGCAGCCGGCCCTTCGGTCGGAGCCGGTCTTCTCGTGCTGAAGTCGCGGGAACTCCTGGGACGCCAGCCGGCATACTGCCTGGCCCGTGACGCGCCCCCTAAGTCATCCCCACGACACTAGCCCCCGAAACTGGCGAAGTCTCATGGGCTAGCATGGGGCTTCGGCGGGTTCTTCTTTTCGCCGAAGTCTTGCTCGTCCTCGTCGAAGTCACAGGATCTTCGGTTCGGTTTGGTCGCTCTGGTTGCCGAGGCTGGGCCTCGTGGAGTTTCCCCGGCTGACAAGGGTATAGTTACTAGAGCTCGTTAGTTGAGTACCCCTGAGGCCCGTTGAGCTAGGCCCAATTGTAATGATAGTCGAATACGAGTTATTACCGTATGTCGATATTTGTAATCTGTATCGAACCCGACCCTATCCTCGAGACCTGGCCACCTATATATAGGGGCCAGGAGGGGACGGTGTGGGACAGATTGAAAGCAAGCCAGGTTGAACACCCAAGTTTACTTTCGATACACACCTATTTCGACTAACTTTACCTTCGAGTTCATCCGACGCCCTATCTTCCCGATCCCAAGTCCTTCATCTAGGACATTTGTCGAGTTAACCCTCGTCAATTGGCGCCGACCGTGGGGACTTTGGGCGTTGGAATCATGAATTCGATGGCTTTTTCGCTTTTAGCCAACAGCAGTTCAGAAGTCGACGAAAGTCAAGAAATAGAACTAACCATTGGAAGTTTGAGCATCTACATCGGGCCGTCGGGCTCATCTCGCCTTTCGGATCCGACGAAACAAGATCCGTCGGCAAACGAGTCTGAAGCAACAGCAATAATGGAGTATTCCGACGGCTCATCCAGCGAGGTAAACTCACCGGTCAGCCTAGAAGAAGTGCAAATAGGGAAAATTGCAGAAGACAACAAAGCAAAGGATAACTTCAATGCAGAAATCCAACTCGACGATCTCATGGTCTGCCTCAAAGACATCTCAGACAACTCAACAGATACATGGAAGACAGGGTTAGAGCTTTCTGAAGATGGCGACTCGATCTTCTCAAGCTTTAATAGCAACATCGGCAAGCAATGCCAGGTACTCGCCATTGTGGGCGACAACTCAGAAGAATTCGATGAAAATAACAACCCAGTGATAAACCCAGCGAACATCGACAGAGGAGCAAATCACTTAGCAGAAGGACAAATAGTGGAATCCCTCGCAGCCAGGGAAAAAATTCGACTATCAGTCAACGAGTGGAAAATAATAAGAGAAGCCGTAGAACACGGCACACCAATACCATCCAATTCCAGCAAAGACATGCTTTTTGGGTATCATTACGCCCTAAGGCAGCAAGCAAAGCAGTTAGCAAAGGAAAAGTCAGAGATACAAAGAAGAAAAAACTCAGCCACTGCAGCTAGCGAAGCTGCTCGCAAAGCACGAAGCGACGCATCATACAGCAACGCGAGGAAAAATCGTCGACATGGCTCAAGGTATGACAATCTCGAGTACTCCGACAGGCAAAGTATATCGAAAAACCTAGACTCGTCCTTCCTATCGGTCGACGAGCAGGGGAACATCATACCAAAAACACCTAAAGCAGCATTGGTAGCAGCGCAAGCATATCTGCTCACAACTCGACCAAGTCCAGGAGATCCTAGGGAACATATGCATAGAGCAGCATTGAACGGACTCAACATGGTAGGCCACAAGCTATCAGCAAAAGGAGAAGAAGCACATCATCACAAGGAAGCACACAAAGCAAGGTCACCTCGCCGTCACAATAGTCCTCGGCATAGAAGCAGTAAACACCGATCTCGATCGCCATCACCAAAACAGCACGGTGGAACTCGAAAATCGCGATCCCCAAATGAAAGGCGCGACTATGAAGACGACGAAAAAGAGATGGGGGCATCATGCTTTACCCGTAGGGTTCGCATCACTCCAGTGCCTAAGGGATTCAAGCTACCTCATGATCAGCAAAAATATGACGGATCACAGGAACCACAATCATGGCTCGCAGATTACTTGCAAGCAGTTCAAATACTAGGAGGAACCAAAGAAACAGCAATGCAAAATTTGCAACTACACCTGACCGGCGCAGCAAGGTCATGGTTGAGCAAATTAGAGAAAGAATCCATTGGAAATTGGGAAGACCTCACAAAGCAATTCACAAGCAACTTCAGGTCGACATACAAACGACCAGCATCAATAGAAGAAGTCAAGGCATGCGTGCAGCAACGCGACGAAACACTACGGGCATACATCCAAAGATGGAGCCTCATCAAAAATTCAGCAGTCGAAGTTTCAGACGAAAGAGCAATAGACGCGTTCATCATTGGACTAAGGCGAAGAGACCTAGTCGAAGAGATGGGTAGAATCAAGCCAAAAACGGTGTCAGATCTCATGGACACAGCAAACAGATTTGCAGATGGAGAAGATGCGTGCAACAACAAACGGACACGATCTCCAGAGGACGACAGGAGAAACAGATATGGAAGCCAAAGGAGACGATCCCGAAACTACGACACCTACGGCTCTCATAGCCAAGTCGCCGCAGGATATAAAGACAACAGTTATCATGGAAACGATCGCAGAAGCTCGGGATATCGCAGCTACGGAAGAGAGGACTACAAGAAGTTCCCCCAAGAGAATCCAGAGAGTACAACCCATCACCAGAAGATATGCTCAATGGGCCTTGTCATATACACTCAGCGTTCGTCGATGGAAAGCGAGTATCAAGGCACGCAATGAAAGACTGCACAACATTCTTAAAGCTACAAGAAGCAGCAATCAACAAACAAACCGAAGCAAGGCGACAAGGATTCGAAGGGAGTAACAATCCTCCGACAAGCCAGCAAGGAAACAATGGAGCCCCTCAAGGGCAAGACCAGCAAAACAAGGGACACGACGACGACGACGAAGGGTACGTCCCATCAAAAGGACACATCACAGCAATGATACAACCTGTGCCCAAGTCGAACAAAGAAGAAAAGAGTATAACTCGACAAGTTAATCTAGCAGTCCTGTCGCCTCCAGCTACAACAGAATATCTGCATTGGTCAGAGCAACCAATTGAGTTCAACAGAGAAGATCACCCTATAACAGTACCTCGGCCGGGAAACGCGCCTTTGGTACTCAAAGCTCAAATCGGCGCGTATGATGTCGACAGAATATTCATGGATGCAGGGAGTGGAATTAACTTGATATACGCGAAAACACTCCGAGCAATGCATATATCACTAGAGTTTCTGAAGCCAACAGACTGTTCCTTCCATGGAATCGTACCAGGAAGTGCCAATTACCCGCTGGGTCGAATAGCACTCAATGTTTGCTTCGGCAACCGACAAAATTATAGAAGAGAAAAGCTGGACTTCGAAGTCATGGATTGGCCATCACAGTATCATGCGATCCTCGGATGACCCGCGTTTTCGCGATTCATGGTAGTACCTCATTATACATATTTGGTACTTAAAATGCCAGGACCAAGAGGGATAATTACAGTCAAGGGAAGTTTTGAAGTCTCAGATCTTTGCGATAGGGAGTTCCACAAGATGGCGCAAAACTTTGGCATGATAGCCAACTATGCAGAAAAGGTGAAAAGCACGACTACAGAAGGCATCAAGCTACTCGAGGGACGCATCGCGGAGCCCGAGGCAAAGAAACCACGAGTAGGAACACCAGGGGAAAGCAAAAGCGCAGGAGAAGAAGGGAAAACTGTGACGTCACAGACATAGAGAAGAGCAGGACACAATGGCTATAAAAGCCACGAGTTATACCAGGGACAATGCCCTCTAGATCCAGAACACAGGTCATAGGCCGGATCTCTTGGGTCACCCCATGTATCTTATATTACAAGTATAAATAAAGATAAATCGTTCCTCATATTCGAGTTTACGAATCCTTTTTCAAAGGAAAAATGCGGCAAACGCACGACTTACACAAACAACGCTTTGAGAATAAACTTTTCGACACAATAGTCGCAAAAGAAGACACTCTCGCGTTCCATATACACAAAGCATTACAACAACGGGTTGTCAGAGTCATCTACGCCTAAAGGGTCCAAATAATGGTACTCGCGAAAAAACACAGCGTCCGCTTCCAGAAGCCTAGCTACGAGTCTTCGAGCAGGCTGCAGCGTGTTCTCCATATGAACTCGAAGGCTAGCTCCACCCGGAGCCAAACTCAGGGACATAGTGCTGTAATTCAACCTCGGGTGCCACTTGCGTATCCACCCGAGAGCAAAATTGGCACCTGCCACTAAGTTCAGCTCTATCAACCTATGAATACGATGACTTGATCTGAAAGTATCAAGAAGAAGGGGGAAAGTTGCAGGCAAAGGATTACGAGGAAGCATGATGGAGTGCATAGTTGTGAGAGCTCGTCGACAACCATCAACTGACTCGCCAATGTGCTGGGCACGATCTTGGAGCAGTACAATAGCGCTTCGGCGTCGAGGATCAGACCACAAAGTCTCGTAACCAGTCGACATCTTCTCCAAAGCAGCATTTCGCTCAGCAACTCGACGCTCTTCAGCAGCAAAATCCAAACAAGTACCTACGACAGCGAATATATCACAAAAACAGCAATGCACAAGAAGCCAAAGAAGGAGTCGAAAGAAAACTCACATCGTAACAGCTCGCAAGCAGACTCAACAATGCCAAGAATGAAAGACTCGCACTCTTCATTATGAACAACCTTCGCCGTCAAGCTGGAAACCTTTTCTTCAAGGGAAGAGATCTTCTTCATATAGCCACTGGCTTGGCTAGCCTTCTTAATAGCCATCTGTGCTTGGCGTTTAGCCAAGGATAGGCGAGTTTCAAGGTCGGAAATCCTGGAAGAGTATTCCAAGCACTGACTGCATCGACTAGTAGTCGAAGAAATCTGGGGATCGAACCCACGAGCAGAGGAAGGAGCAGAGTCATGAGTCAAAGGATCATTGACGCGCGTTGACTGCAGGCCAAAAGGAAAAGAAAGGAGAAACAATTTCAGAGAGGCAACATAAAACTTCTTACGAAGAGGATATATTTACATAAGAGTACAACCCTATGACTAAGGTTCTTGGGTTGTACCTAATTGGAGTCTTTACATTCAAAAGGAGAAATCTAGATAAGTTACAAAGAGGCTAAGTCTACGCCACCTCAGCATTGTGCTCCATGGAAGAAGGGGGCGCGGCCGGTTCCTCGCTAGAAGTCGACGGCGGCACTGGTGCTTTCGGTGCTGGAGGTGGTGCAGCAGGCACAGCAGAGGCCGCCGAAGGAGAAATTGTTGTCAGCAGTGCAGGCGCTAACTTCTTCGCCTTCTCGAAAAACACCTTCATCTCGTCACGGGTGTGGCCATGAGGGGAGTTAACTTTCTCCCAGTCAAAGTCTGTACCATGCGCAAGAGAAAGGGCAATGGCACCTTCGGCGCCGCGCTTAATGGACAGCCCCTTCAGATGGAGAGCAGGGTCTTCATCGCTGTCAAAAGTCTTGGCGAGTTCAGTCAGGTTGCCCTTCGGGATTGCCATCTTTTTCTTCGGCCACAACCCGACAAATAGTCGTGACAGAACGCGGCCAACCAACTCAAAAGTTTCCTGGATAGATATCCAGTTTTCTTCGAGTAGGTTAACCGCATCCATAAGAGGATCATCGTCCGTTTGCAGGGACGACGGAGATACCCCTGAGAATTCTAAGCAATAGAAAAGAAAAGAAGAGGCAAGTGTCAACAAGTACACCAGTGCAACAGGGTACGAAAACAGAAGACAAGTCGAAGAACTTACTTTCGGCAGCAGTAGACATGGTGTGAAGACGCTCTGCCACGGCTTGCTCTCGTTGAGCATGCTCTTTGTTGGCATCTGCTAACGCCCTCTCAGCCTTCTTCGCCTTGGCAAGCGCAGATTTCTGCGACTTCTCAGCAATTGCCTTAGCAGCGGTCGCAGCATCATAAGCTTTTTGCGAAGCTTTGAGCTCCGCTTGCAGCGACGCAATGCGAGCATTGGCTGTCGCTAAAGCAGCTGTGAAAGCAGACGAAAGGAAGTCAGATAAACAGCAAAAGACAAAGGGCAGAAGAAAAGTAATGATTGAATATCAAAATCGTACCTTCGGAAGATTTTGCAACCTTTAGGTACCCCGCACACTCCGTGCCCAGGGCGATAAATCTCTTCACCAAAGCCTGATAAAAGAAGAGTGTAAGAGTAGAAGTGCATGAAAGGAAAGAAGGGAAAAAAGAATCGCTCACATCATCAGAAGAAACTGTAGAAACATGGGCCTCCAGAGAAACCTCGGCTTCTTTGGTCTTCTTCGCGCGTTTGAGGTTTCGGGCTTGAGTTTGAGAAACCTTCTTTACAGAGGCCCTGGTAGTCCTCGGAGCAACATATGGTTCGACAGGCTCATCAATCGCCGCAGGAGAAGGTGGTGGAGCAACCATCGCACATGTTGGTGGTTCTTCATCATCACTGCATGAAAAGTATAAGTTATAAGCAAGAGGCAAGAACAAAGCAATTGAAAAGTTCGACTACAATACTTACGATGCAAGCATGTCAAAGTACTCCATATCTTCTGCAAGAGCGGGGGTTTTTCCAGCCGCTGCAGAACTCGATGAAGCAATTTCGTCGACACGTTTCCGTTTTTTGTCGACACCAACATCTTCAGCAATAGCAGGAGGAGAAGACGTCGATGAGCTAGTCTCAACCTCTGATTCTTCGACATCATCTCCGTCCTGACTTTCGTCAGCCTCGGGGGCTTCAGATGCAGGAGATGCTAGATCAGCAGGAAGGGGCCCTTCCTCTGGAAGAGGGGGACGAGAAACAATGAATTGGTGACCCTGCATATTAATAAGTCAGCAGAGTGCAGAGGCAAAGAATAATGCAAGTCGAAATTAAGAGAAGTTTGACAAAAATTGGATGCAGCGATGTATACCTCAGGAATAGGGTGCACGGAGTCGAAGAAGTCTGCCTTCAAGTCAGCAACTGAGTGCTCCTTGGTGAGCTTGGTGAGATTCCTGACTCGCTTGTCGACATCTTCTTTCGACATCAGATCCTCAGATATGCGAGTAGGGTCTTCTAAGCCAGAATAAGTCCAAAGCTTGGTGAGGCGGTGCTGTAGGGGTTGAACTCGACGTTGTGTGAAAAACGCCATGAGTTGGATACCCGACAAAGCACCTCCTAGGCCTGTTTTCAGAGTTTGAATGCGGGATAGAAGAGGAAGAAGTTGTGCAACTTCTGCATCTGAGGGAAGAGAGTCCCATGACTTCAATTTTTTCACTTCCTGAGAAGCGTCAAAGGGAGGAAGGCCGAATTCATCTTCAGGAGAGGATTTGCGGTCCTGGATATAGAACCACTTTGTCCTCCACCCTTGGACAGATGCGGCCATAGAAAATTCAAGATATTGCGCCTCAGGGCGCACAGAAACGACGGCTCCGCCCAGTTCGGGTTTCCTTGCCAGAGAAACATTGGGGCGAAGTCGAAAGATCGATCTCCAGAGAGCAAAGTGAGGCTCAATGCCCAAAAATGACTGGCAAAGAGTCACGAAGCAAGCAATATGCAGAAGGGAATTTGGTGTGAGCTGATGAAGCTGCACACCATAAACAAATAGAAGCCCACGGAGAAACTCATGGGCAGGAAGGGAGAAGCCGCGAAGAAGGAAAGCAAGGAACATTACCCGATAACCGCTTGGGGGCTTCGGGATCCGTTCAGTACTGGGGAACTTGATGGAGTCCTGGGCGGCGATGAGGCCGTCCACCGTGGCCTTCTCCACCTCCTTCTTGGTGATGGTGGAGCGAACCCAGTTGGTGGCAGAGGACTTGGCCATATCGCTCTTGGTGGCCAGATGCTTCACGCGCATTCAGCACAAAAGTGCGCTTGGGGGCTCCGCAAGAGAGGAAGAGGCAGAGGAGATCGGTAATGGAGGCGGCGGAGGTAACGAGCTGGTAAACAGTACGATTCCCCACTATGCCATTTATATATCTTCTGGGAGAAGGATCGTGGGTTGAGACATGGCGCAAAGATCGGAAACGGAAGCCCACAAACGGTCAAAAATTGTGCAGCCCGTTAAACGGTCATAAAATCGTGGAAGTTACAGTGTTATCCATAAAACGGTTCGCACTGATGAAGAGCTACGTCATCATTGACACGATAAAGTAAAGGTAAAAGGATGGCGCCGACAAATGCTGAATTTATGAAAAGGATCATCCATGAAGGATTTTTTGGTTATAGCCTTGGGGGCTGTTACTTTCAAAACAGTCGAATACAACTCTTCATTAAAATGGTGGACTAATACTCGACGACAAGGTGTTCTTGAAAGTATCTCGAGTTGAAGAACTTCGAAGTTGAAGTATGGCGAGCTACATTATGTCTTGAGCCTATAGTCGAAAAAAATCCTTTTTTTTCGACTATAGCCTCGGGGGCTACTCCCATCGGGAGCGCTGAGCGCGCACCCGACGATATTCATTGGTAAAGCATTTGAGATTGGAGAAGTGTTACTCCCATCGGGAGCGAGTTTTATGGTTGTAGAAACCCGAATATTTTCAGTCAAAATTTGACTGCGACATAAGATTCTCGAGTTGCGTTATCGCAACGAAACTCGAATGCCGTGACTTGTCACGAAGGTAAGACCCCGGGATCCGTCCTGTGTGGCCTAGTATACGCACATGGATGCGCTCTGCTGGTATGTATCCGTGTCTACGACACGAAGAAAATCTTGGTGGACGCACTGGGTACCCTGAGAACCACTGGGATTCATTCTTTGTAAGTCCTAAATGCGGCAAAAGAATGGATTTGACCGGTATCCCGAATTCAAGTCCAAGGGGATTGAATTTGAAGTAGGTGGCAAGTATCTGTTCCGGCAGTTAACTGACCTCTTGATCCGTCAGAGTTGTCAGGCTTGATCATCAAAACCCCTTGCGAGCAGATTATTATCATGAAGTATAAGTCGAAAGACCAAGTCGAAGATTTGAAGATATGAAGAAATTGATCAAGTCGAAGATTTGAAGATTAGAGATTCAACCTGAATCTACAATTCTGGTAGAATCTCAGGGGCTACTGACAAGGGTATAGTTACTAGAGCTCGTTAGTTGAGTACCCCTGAGGCCCGTTGAGCTAGGCCCAATTGTAATGATAGTCGAATACGAGTTATTACCGTATGTCGATATTTGTAATCTGTATCGAACCCGACCCGATCCTCGAGACCTGGCCACCTATATATAGGGGCCAGGAGGGGACGGTGTGGGACAGATTGAAAGCAAGCCAGGTTGAACACCCAAGTTTACTTTCGATACACACCTATTTCAACTAACTTTACCTTCGAGTTCATCCGACGCCCTATCTCCCCGATCCTAAGTCCTTCATCTAGGACATTTGTTGAGTTAACCCTCGTCACCGGCCGTCTCGGGACGAACCGGCTCCGGTGGTAGCCCGGCTGGCGACCGAGAGCCGGTGAGCCGCGAGCCGGCGTGCCTCCTCCTGGGAACTTGCGCCGCTTCGAATCTCGTTCCCACGCGGCGGCCGGCGCAGCGCGCCAGTGTCCAGTCTAATCATCTTGACCTCGGAATCCCCTTCGCCATAACTTCTTGAGTCGTCATGCGGGGTGGGCCGGCGTACGTCAGCGACGTGTCCCATCAACTCCTCCAACGATCCGCTGCGGCAACCGTTGCGGTGGCACACGATGCGGAAGTTGGTTTCTGAAACGTCGGGGGCTATCCCTTCGCCGCTCTTCTTTAAATACCCAGCGTGCTAACTGCGCAGGGCATCCCCCACTTCTCCCCTCACTTCGAGCTTCGCCTTTCCGAGACCAGCCCGGTCATGTCGTCTCCTAGCGGCTCCACTGCCAGCGATGACAAGGTCCCGGAGGGGAGCGAGAAGGAGGTCGAGGCGCCGGAGGTGGCGCCTTCCGTACCTCAGAAACACGGTCGCCCGAAAGGGAGCCGCAACAAGAGTACCTTGGAGGCTCTCGCGGCGAAGGCCTCCGCCGCTGCTTCTACCTCCGTCGTGCCCCCGGCGGCTGGAGCTTCCGGCGACGCGGGCGTCCCGGAGAAGCGGGGGCCAGGCCGTCCGAAGGGGAGCGGGAAGAAGACCGCTTCCGCGGCGGCCACTGCTCCCTCGTCGTCTCGCCGTCGTGGGCGGCCGTTGGGGAGCAAAAACAAGAAGGCCCCGGCTGTCTTCAGGGTTGCTGCCACTCCCTCGGGGCCCCGCGCGGCGGCCCCTCCTCAGCTAGGCCCGTCGCTGCCCTGGCTGGAGAAGCCGGCGCTCCAACCGCCGACCTATATTTCAGCCCAAGGGTGGTCCACCTGCATCGTTCCTGCGCTCGCCGGGTCTCGGGACCGCCTCCGCCTTCCGTCCCGGTTCACGGACTCGATGGAAGGCCAGGAGATGGCCTATGCCAAGCTGCGGGAATGCAGCGGTGGCCAGCCATCATACCACGTCGAAGTTTACTACGACAGCCAGGGGGTGTGCTACTTCCGCGATGGGTGGTCGAAGTTCTTCCTCGACTACGGCGCGCACGAGGGCTGGTTCATCCTCCTCACCCGCCACGACGAGAAGAAGGAGTTCAGCGTCTGCTTCTTCGACGCCACCCTGTCCGCCCGCACTTACGCCCCCCAGCCGTGAAGGACGGGGGCTTCATCGGCCTCCGGCATGGGCTTCTCCGAGACGAAGTCCATGCGGCGCTCGCGCCCGGCCGAAGAAAGCGAGGATCTCCCGGGCGAGGGATTCTTGGCGCCCTTAGGGTAGTAGTTTAGGGAACTTTTGTAATCGCCAGACTTAATGGACTCTTATAATTTCGTGCAAATCCTTGCTTGCTCCTCTTCGTTTGTTGTGTGAATGTCTCCCTTCACTGTGTGCCTTTGCCATCGAGCAAGCGTCTCCCGTGTCGTGGTTTCGTCAACAGATCTGCCATAGAGGTAGGGGTATGGCGGTTTGTGGAAGGGGGTGAACACGGAGGAGCGATCCAGGACGGTGGTAGCACGAGTTTACCCAGCTTCAGATCCCGCGACGGTGGCGAGATCCTACGTGCTGCTATAATTCACTATATGGCAACAAGTGCTCGGTTACAATGATGAGGTTGGCTGTTTCACTATGCGATTGGCCGTACGACTCTAATCTTCTCTGCCTCAAGGGCTGCTCCACGCCGGGCTTATAAAGGCGCCTGGCGTGGGCTACACGTTGGTACCGGAGCGGATACAACTTGGAGTCCTAGACTAAGTCCTTTGCGTGTGCTACAAGGCAACCCGCCATGGGCCATCTCCGAACCCGCCATGGGCCTGTAATCAGCAATCCGCCATGGGCCTGTCTCCGGATCCGCCATAAGCGCCTGCGTCCAGTACCGCCATGGCAACTTCAGCAACTGGGCCGCCCGGTATAGCGAATCCGCCATACCACCCCTGATGGGCCACCCTGGCTTGCTGATTTAGGACTACGTCGCTGGTATACCTATTTGGTATATCCCCAACAGTAGCCCCCAGGGAACTTCAAGATTGCCATCTACATCCGCCATGCATGTTCTTGGTGAGTAACTTCCGCCATAGCTCTTCTGCACCGGGATGGCGGTTATCTTGATGCTCCTTCTTTCATCTATCAATCCGCCGTAAATAACGGATCAAGCGACGTAGTTATCTTAGCGAGATTTTCGGGATCCGTTGGATCATACCGTTGAAATCCGCCGTAAATTTCGGCACACAGTTCCTTCTAGGGCAAGATTTACAGTGCACGCACTGTTTTCACCAAGTTACTTTTTTACCCCTGGACACATGTCACCAGATTAGGGTTTCTGCGATCAGGACGAACAGTGGTGATGGCGGGCACGAATCTCGAGGCCTGAGGTCTATATATACCCCGGCCTCTCACCCCCGGCCGGTCACCCCTCATTCACCCCCGTCGCACTCTCTCTCCTTAGCGCCGCCACGAGAGCTTCGTGATCTCCGACGAGCCGCCGCGGAAAACCTCGCCGCCGGTAGCTTTTTTCGCCGGACCATCTCACTCAAGTTCTTCAAGAATTTCATAGCGAAACCTTCCTTCCGCCCGACGCCATGAACTCCGGATCACCGGCCCGCCACCATTCCGATGCTGAGGAGGAAGATTCCCCTCTGCAACAGTCAGTCCAGGGAGAACATCCTGGGATGGCGGATTTGGACCCGGAGGACAACATGTCCGAAGCTGAAGAGGAGATGGCGGGTGCAAACCCAGATGATCCCGCAGCAGATGGCGAGGCTGAGGAGGAAGAAGCTGAGGACGAGGAAGAGCAGATCCCCCAGAACCTCCATGGGTACTGGCAGAAATCCAGCGTTAAGGATTCTGACGTCCAAATTATGGAAGGCGAGGGCACTGTGGCTCCTCAAGCTGAATCCGGATGGCGGACTGACTTCAAGGCCCCAGTGCCTCTTCCTAACCCCTCCGAGATCGTGATGCTCAAATTTCACGTGGAGAGGGGTCTCAGTATGCCTCCATCCCTTTTCTTCACTAATCTTCTGAAGTTCTATGGACTGTAGCTCCACCATATATCACCAAACAGCTTGGTGTTTGTGGCGGGCTATGCAGCTTTATGCGAGGGATACCTCGGGATCCGCCCCAGGGTAGACCTCTTCCAACTCTTCTTCTCCATGCGTGCCAACTATGAAGACGACGGATCTCTTCGAACCTGCGGAACTGTTTGCTTCCTTCCACGCAGGTCGAAAGAATATCCTTTCATCATGCCACTGGATTCCACCATCGGATGGAGAGGGTCCTGGTTCTATATGGCGGACAAGCCTGCGCCATCTCAAGCCCGCGGCCTTCCTCCATTCAAGAACGTAGCTACTGAGTCCCACGACTCCTGGACGGCTGTCAATGATGAATCCGCCACTCCCTATGTCAAGCTCCTGGCTCGGCGGATTGCCAAGCTATCTGTGGATGGCTTGAAGGGAATCGACACCATCAATTGCTGGATATCCCGTCGGATTCAGCCGCTGCAACACCACGATCGCCTGATGCATGAGTATACCGGTGCAAATGATGGCATGCGTTGCTCGGACCAGGAGCTAGACCCTAAGGTGGTCGAGAAGCGCATCCGTTCTCTGATGAAGTCTCCCAGGAAGAAACCCTTGAAGTTTGGCATGGCTATGTTTGAGAATGGCACCTGTCCTTCGGTAAGTTCCCTTTCCGCTATAGTACTATACAATATCTTTATATTTTATAGGACATAACATTTTCTTCTTATCAGCTCAAATCGCTTGGTCCTGCTCACTTTGCCCATCCCCTTCGCCGCTCCAACCTCAAATCTGCCACTAAGGAGGAAGTTGTTCACTCTAGCGGAAACAAAGAGGAGATGTCGGGGAATGTGGAGGATACAGCCCATACGACCCAAGAGAAGGCGGTTTCCAAGAAACGGGGCGGTAGCGGGAAAACTCGCGGTGGTGGCGGGAAATCTGCTGATTCTCGTCGTTTCGAAGCTCAACGCAGGGCGGAGCTAGAAACGCCATCCGAGAATACCGCTACCATCAATCTGCCCAAGTCAAGGTAATCTTTGGACATCCTCCATTATTGCTGCTTTCCATCTCTAATCACCTTTTTTCTCAGAAGAAAGAAGCCTACTGTCAAGGAGCCGTCATCCAAGCGAGCTAAGCCCTCACCTGCCGCTATCCCGCTCGCCCCTGACGCACCAGCCCCCTCCTCTGTTCGTATCGATATTGATATGGAGGATGCTGGTGGTCAGTTTGACCCAACGCCAGAAATCAACCCAACGACTGAAGCTGCGGCTAATGATGTCGTCCAAAGTGAAAAGGCTTCTGGCTCTCAGGGTCAAGTGGCGGATACTCCATCTGGGGGCAGCTTATACTGGAGACAAAAGCAACTTGAGGTCGTCAATCTTATTTCTAGCCAGGAAGATGCCAGCAACCAGCTGTCCAGCGGCATTGCCGCTTTTGTTGAGAAAACATCGACTATGAAAAAGGTATGTACTCCCAGTAGCCCCCGAGCGCCATGGCGGATTTATAGATTCAATCCGCTATGGAGCTCCAAGGTTGACTTCTGTAATTTTTGAATAGCTTAGCCCTCCAGCGCTGGTAGTTCACACAGTGCTCTATAGAGAACTTTTTTAATTTTCATACTGAGTAGCCCCCGAGCGTTATGGCGGATGACTATCCGGCATAAAGCTCTTAGGAAGACAAAATCAGCATAAGTAGCCCCCGAGCATCACGGCAGATAATCCTTCATCATGATGCTCTAAGAGTGACTAAAAAATCATCGTGAGTAGCCCCCGAGTGTTATGGCGGATATGTATCCGGCATGAAGCTCTAAGAGTGACTAACACTTCAAATTTTGCCAAAACTACAAGAAGGTGGTGGAGGACCTGGTCCAGGTCGTCAGCTCGCAGGAGAAGGAGCTGGCGGAAAAAAGCGCTCTTGTGGCGGACTTGCAGCAGCAGCTTGAGAATAGTGGTAATTTACCTTTACTTTATGCTTATTCAATCAATGCTGAGCTGACAAAATTCCGCCATGCAGACGCTGCCAAGCTCAAGTCCACACTTGAGGGGATGAAGAAAGGCCACGCCATTGCGATGGATGGGCTGAATGAACAGCTCCGGAAATCGCTGGCTGAAAACGCCATCCTCGAGAGGCAGCTGAAGGACCAGGAGAACCAGGGCAAGAAGAAGGACAAGGAGATAGCGGATCTCTGCAAAGCCGCCGCTGATTTTGAGAAGCGGCGTGAAGGCTTTAACGAGCTCCTCCATCACTTCCAGGACAACTTGCTAGGTACCATTTCTTCTTATAACGTAAAGTTTCTTCAATTTTCTGCTATGCCGTGCGTGACGCATCTTCTTTTTCCGCCATGCAGTCGCTTTGGGGCAAGGCGAGATGGACACCGCTGAGGGCTTGCGCATGGCCACCGACGCAGCGAGGAAGGAGCTTGATGGCCTTCTCAGCGCTGGTCGCCAAGCGTGCGGGAGCCTGCAGATAGCGGGTTCTTCCAACCTCTCCGCCATCGTGCTCACACAGAAGCTTCTGCTGGTACCAGGGCTGGTGGCGGACTGGAAACTGTCCTCTGCTCGGGGTGGCGCCAGGACGGCGTTGACCTTGGCGAAAGCCCACTATTTCGAGATGGACCTGGACCAGCTCACCTCCGGCATCCCGGAGAGCGGCGAGGATGGTGCACCGGTGGACCATCCGGTAGAGCGTGCTTGGATACGATCAACTGTGTGCCCTTGGCACTCAGTTGAACGTATATTATGAAGCATACGAGCTGCCAAGATCGCCAAGTCAGGCTTCGGCATCCGCCTCCGCGGCTACAGCAGGTGGTGATGGCGGTGACGAGGTGTCCTCCAAGGTTCCGCCATCTTCTTGAGATGTGCCCTGCGATATGGCAGGAAAATACTTTGCATCAATTCGGCCCCTGAGTGGGTCTGTAAGTTAAACTTTAAACTGCGTGTGAATGCTTGTGCACTGTGACTGATCTGCTTGTGGCGGATCAGTGAAATGCTTTTAAACTCTTGCAGTTTGTTTTTTATGAAGTGGTTTAATTGCGCGAAGAAACTGCCAGGCCTAGTTTTATGCAACTTGCAGTTTTTTGCCATGCCCAAAAAACAACACTTTGAAAAAATTTCACGCGTAGGATTATGCGATCCGCCATCCGGCTCACTGTGCTTGACTTTTCGTGAGATGGCGAAATCTTCGCACGAACAATTCGCTAGGGCGACGATACTTAATAGCAACCGTCCAAAACCCTGAGCAGATGGCGGCTTAGATCGTCAAAAAGTCACTACTTGGGAATCCACACAGAAAACATCGAATGAAGATCAAAACATAAAAAAGCTACGCGGACCGCTTATGGCGGATTTAAAAGAGAAGCAAGTGCAGAGCACAATTGCGCAAAAGGTTCTATACGATCTAAATGAACAATAAAGGAGGTAAAAGACTCAGAAAAAATCAAGAGTGAACCAAATGCTTTATTTCATTGATCATATAGAGGTGCCTATTACATAGCTAGAGAAGTGCTAAGTGTAGAAAGGACGTAGCTGTGCGATGTTCCATGGACGATCTGTCTCGTCGTAGATATCGTCAGGGTCTCTTCGTTTGCGCTTCTTATTTGGTCGCTTATCTAGCTCGCGAATATCAACGAGGTAGTAGGAACCATTTAGTAGAGCTTTGCTGATGACGAAGGGTCCTTCCCAAGGCGGGGATAGCTTGTGGGACTTCTGCTGTTTGAGGCGCAGCACCAGGTCACCTTCTTTGAACGAGCGTTGGCGAACTCGCCTGCTGTGATAGCGGCGGAGATTCTGCTGGTAGATGGCGGATCGCTGGGCTGCTAGGTCTCGTTCTTCTTCCAGCAGGTCCACAGATAGTTGTCTGGACGCTTCTGCATCTTCTTCCTTGTAGGCCTCGACTCTTGGAGATTCGTACTGAACATCACTTGGCAAGATTGCCTCTGCTCCGTAGACTAAGAAGAAAGGGGTAAGGCCAGTTGATCTGTTCGGCGTGGTCCGTAGACTCCACAGCACAGATGGCAACTCCTCTGCCCAGGCTCCAGCTGATCTGTGCAGCGGTGCTTCCAGGCGTGGCTTGATCCCTGACATGATTAGTCCGTTGGTCCGCTCAACTTGGCCATTAGACTGTGGATGTGCCACAGAGGCTAGGTCAAGGCGGATTCCATTGTGATGGCAGTATTCTTCAACTTCCCCCTGAGACAGATTAGTGCCATTATCGGTGATGATGCTATGTGGGATGCCGAATCTGACCACAATGTCCTTGACAAATTTGAGGGCGGTTTTGCCATCAAGTTTTCTGATTGGCTTAGCTTCCACCCACTTTGTGAATTTGTCTACCGCTACCAGTAGGTGCGTAAATCCCGAAGGTGCTGTTTTTAGCGGACCCACCATGTCCAGCCCCCAGACTGCAAAAGGCCAAGTTATGGGGATCGTATGCAGTGCTGTGGCGGGCATATGGGTTTGCTTGGAGTACATCTGGCAGCCATGGCAGAGCTCCACAATGCGGTCTGCATCTGCCTTGGCTGTTGGCCAGTAGAATCCATGGCGGAATGCTTTAGCAACGAGGGATCTGGCGGCGGCATGATGCCCACATTCGCCTTCGTGGATCTCTCTTAGTATTTCGATTCCATCCACTTGGGATATGCACTTCATGAAAACTCCCGAGGTGCTTCGTTTGTAGAGTTGGCCATCTATGACGGTGTACGCTTTGACTCTACGCTCGATTTGTCTTTTCTAGACTTCGTCTTCAGGAAGTTTTTTGGTCGTCAGAAATTCCAGGTAGGGCTCTGCCCATGGCAGATTGCTTGGCAAAACCGCCATAACAGGGGAGCTCGCTAGCTCCGGATTTTCTGGATCCACCATCTTAACTGATGGTACGCGCAGATGCTCGAGGAATACGCCTGGCGGAACTGCCTTATGGCTGGATCCCAGTTTGGACAAGGTATCGGCCGCCATGTTATCTTCTCGCCGTACGTGCTTTATGTCGTAGCTGAGGAAACTTTTGACCATCTCGTCCACTTCATCCCTATATGCCACCATTACTTCGTTCCGAGCTTTGTATGTGCCAGCCACCTGCTGAGCCACAAGGTCAGAGTCTCCACAACACATGATGTGTTGTACGCCGATCTCCTTTGCGACACGTAGCCCGTGTAGTAGCGCTTCATATTTCGCGATGTTGTTGGTGGTGGGGAAGTGAATCTGGAGAACGTAGCTTAGCTCATCTCCCTTGGGAGATTTGAGTGTCACTCCAGCCCCCGAGCCGTGTAGCAACTTTGAGCCATCAAAGTGCATCACCCAATGCTCTGGTTCTGGGACGGGCGTAGTTTCCTGCGCTTCCTTCCAATCCGCCATAAACTCCGCCAAAGCCTGAGACTTGATGGTGGTGCGAGGCTTGTAGTCGATGTCGAAAGAGGCCAATTCAATGCCCCACTTCGCAACTCGTCCTGTTGCGTCGCTGTTGTTGATGATGTCTTTCAGTGGGGTTTTGCTCACCACTGTGATTTTATGGTCATAGAAGTAATGCCTTAACTTACGAGAAGCTAGGAAAACTCCGTATGCCAATTTTTGGTAGTGAGGGTAGCGTTGCTTGGATTCCGTCAGGACCTCGCTGACATAGTAGACTGGTCTCTGTACACCATACTCCTGCGCTTCTTCCTTACGCTCTACCACCATGACGATGCTGACCACCCTGTTGGTTGCCGCCATGTATAGTAACATGGGTTCCTGGTCTTCGGGAGCCGCTAGGACTGGTGCAGTGGATAACACTCTCTTCAGATCCTTAAGTGCAGCGTCTGCCTCGTCGGTCCAGACGAATTCGTCTGATTTCTTCATCAGCTTGTAGAGTGGCAAAGCCTTCTCGCCAAGACGACTGATGAATCTGCTCACTGCTGCCACGCAACCTGTGAGTCGCTGTACGTCTTTTAGGTCGATGGGCCGGGAGATGTCGAGGATTGCCTTGATCTTCTCCGGGTTAACCTCAATTCCGCGGTGGGAGATGATGAATCCTAGGAGTTGTCCAGCTGGGACCCCGAAGACGCACTTCGTTGGGTTAAGCATCATGTTGTACTTCCTGAGATTGTCAAATGTCTCTTGCAAATCCGCTATAAGGCCATCTTGCTTTTTAGACATAACTGCTATGTCGTCCACGTATGCGTGGATATTTCGTCCGATTTGATCCGCCAGGCACTTTTGCATAGTGCGCTGATACGTTGCTCCTGCGTTTTTCAGACCGAATGGCATTGCGACCTAGCAATATGTGCCATAAGGTGTTACGAACGACGTAGCGAGCTGGTCGGACTTTTTCATCTTGATCTGGTGGTATCCGGAGTAGGCATCTAAGAAACACAGTAGCTCCGATCCCGCCGTCGAGTCAATGACTTGGTCAATGCGAGGCAAGGGAAAAGGGTCTTTTGGACATGCTTTGTTCAGGCCAGTGTAATCTACACACATGCGCAGAACTTTTGTGTTTTTCTTAGGAACTAGCACCGGATTCGCCACCCACTTTGTATGTATCACTTCCTTGATGAAGCCTGCTTTCAATAGCTTGGAGATTTCCTTTGCTATGGCGCGGCGCTTTTCATCTCCAAAGCGTCTCATGGCTTGTCTTACTGGCTTTGAGCCAGGAATTATCTGCAGAGCGTGCTCGGCGAGTTCCCTGGGTACACCCGTCATGTCAGATGGCTGCCATGCGAAGATGTCCCGGTTCTCACGGAGGAACTCGATGAGCGCGCTTTCCTATTTGGGGGACAAATTTGTCCCAATGGCGGTGGTCTTGGCGGCATCGCCAGCGACAAGTTCCACCTATTTTGTGTCGACTGTAGGCTTGAAGGTGGGCGGGGAGGCGGAAACCTCCTGCTTGGATGCCGGCATATCCGCGGGGTCCGTAGCGGCATGGATTTCTTTGAACTCCTCGCCGAAGAACACTGCTTCCGCGAAGGCGGCTTCTCCTTCCTCGCACTCCTTTGCCTTTCGGAAGCTGCCATAAACGGTGATTATGCCATCCGGTCCTGGCATCTTCAGCTGATTGTAGATGTAGCATGGCCTCGCGTGAAAGCTGTGGAAGGCTGGGCGCCCGAAGATTACGTGGTAAGTGCTTTTGAACGGGACAACCTCAAAGGTTATGGGCTCTTCTCTGTAGTTTTCCTCACTACCGAAGGCAACCTTGAGTGTGATGGATCCGAGGGACTTGGCTTGGCGGCCAGGAACCACCCCGTAAAAGGTGACCGCGCTATGGCGGAGTTGGGTCTTGGTAAGGCCGAGCTTTGTCAAAGTTTCCACATACATTATGTTCAGGCTGCTACCGCCATCCATTAAGCATTTGGAGAACTCATAGCCATGGATTACAGGGCATACCACCATGGTGTAATAACCATCTGGGATGTGCTCTGGATGATCATCGCGGCTCCAGTGCACCGCTACTTCGGACCATCTGACGTACTGGCGGATTTTTGGCACGGTGGCATTAAGTGAGCGCATAGCAGCTCTCTGTGCCTTAGCCGTGGGGGGTCCAAGGAATGTGTGAAAGGCACCTTTTTTGTCCTTGATTGGGTTACCTTTGCCAGCACCACCCTCTGCCTTTTCGGCGGGTTTGGGCGCAGGGTCTTCATCCATATCACTGCCATCCCTAGACTCCTTGTCCTTATCCGCTTTTCCTTTGCCACGAGGCCGTTGTCGCCGGCTGCGTTTGAAGCCAGCTTCTTGATTCGCCTTGAGGTCGTTGGCAAACTTGCAGTTCCGGTTGGTGTGGTTGCACTTTCCTGAAGCGTCGCGATGGGCAAAACATGGCATATCGCGGTATTCGTCGTAAGACACGGGAGCGGATGGCGCCGAAGTGGGAGTTGCAGAACTCCGCGGCTGGCCGCCGCTACCTCCGCGTCCTCGGCCGCGCTGGCTGTTTTGACCCTTGTCAGCAAAGGTAGTGGCGACCATGTCTGAAGCTTGAGGCTCTTCTGGTGGATTCTTCCGTTTGTTACTGCTATTCCGCTTTCCAGTGTTCTGGATGGCGGAAGCCTTCAGAGATTCGCGGGCGGCGTCGTCGGCGGCCGCATAGTTGCTTGCGATGGTGATCATGGAATTTAGGGTCAATTTCCCTTCGTTCCTTTCCCGCAACAGGCGATGGCGGAGCAATTGGCCTCTCTCCAAACTGTCAATAAACGCGAGGATGGCGGATTCGTCAGTAACCCCTTCACAGGAGTTCTTCATATCCAGCCATCGCGCGAGGAAAGTTCGGGAGGTCTCGTCGTCGGCTCGTCGGCACCGTTGGAGGTCACCAATGTTATGGGGTCTCTTGTAAGTTCCCTCGAAATTTTCGGTGAATGCAGTTTGCATATCGAACCAGGTTTGGATGGAGTTTTCTGCCAAGTCGTTGATCCATTGCCTCGCAGTGCCGGATAGCATCAGGGGCAAATAGCGGACAGCAACATTGGGTGATCCCCCGGCGAATTGTACTGCGTTGAAGTAGTCTTGTAGCCAAGTCAAAGGCCTATCGACCCCATTGTACTGGCGGATATTTTTCTCGATCTTGAACCCATGCGGGATGGGCTCATCACGAATCCTTTGTCCAAAGCACTTTGGGCCGAGGAAGAACGCTGTTTGAGACTTGGCAATCTCATTTAGATGGGTACAGGCGTCGTAGGGCTTCTGTTCCGGTGGATCCTTGCGAGAGTTGCGTGACCTTGCTGGTCCGCCGCCACCACCGCCGCCGCCATGGGGGCTCCCTGGTGGGGATGGCGAAGGGTCGTGTCGTCGCTTACTCTCGCCATCCTGCGACTGATCTTTGCAGCTACGACGGCTTCCTTCCGTTCTTCGTGGAGATGGATCATTGTCATGCTTGTCCTTGTCACCGTCACGGTGCGCGCCGTCGTCATGGCGAGATCGGTCCCTTCTCTTGGATCCGCCGTCTCTGCTGGTTTCCGGTCGTGGCGGATCGTCTCTGCGTCCAGCGTCACGGCTTCGTCCTCGTTTGCCATCATTGTCGCGTATGACGATTCCTCCCTTGGGGACTTCGAACGTCTTATGCTTTGGTGGCGGCATGTTGGTCTTATGGCGAGGAGCAGCAGTGGCTTGTTGGTATCCGTAAGCCGGGTAATTCTTGCGGGGTGGCGATGGGTTTCTCTGCGGGCCTTTGCCATGTGGTTTGTCATCGGAGGATATTGGGATGGCGTGTCTCTGATTGCGAGCTTCTCTTCTTCGGATTTCTGAGGATCCAGTATGAGATTCGTTGTCAGGACGTCCACCATAGTTGCCAGCCCCCTGAGCTTTAGAGGCAGTACTGGACCTGCACAGCGCAGGATCAGATTCAAGCCGCCGTGACGACGTAGCCTTCTCCTGCTGCACTAATGCTTTGGTCATCAGTTTAACCACCGTCTCTAGGGCTGCTGGGCTATTATTATGCTCCAATAGCTCCTTTGCAGCCACGATGTTCTCAATGGGCGTAGCCCTAACTTCATCGTGGTTTTTGTCCACGTATGGCGGATTTTTGATGTACATCTTGGCCAGAGTTTCTGCTGTTGGTACGGTGAACTCAAGGTTTCACACCAGCTGCGGGTCGCCCCCCTCGTTCATCTAGTTCTGGATGAGAGTAAGATACTTCTCCTCCATGTTCCTTGCGCGCTTCAGCGTGTCTTGAGCTTTAGCAATGTCGTCATCAACCTGCTTGCCCATCTTCTCGACTCGCTTTGCTTCCTTGAGGAGTGCTCGCCTCTTCTTCTCGAGATCGTTCACATCTCTGACATAGTCATGGGTGATTGGATCTGCTAGAGTTCCGTAGACGACCTTATCCAGCGGGGTCGTGAAGTCTTCCGGGTGCTGGTCCACGGGGATGGCGGGTTGCGGAGGCCTGGGTCTGCCGTGGATGTCAGGAAGTTGCTCCGTGGCGGGATCGGCGGCTGGTGGCGGGTTACCCTGCTCATTGCCGGCCTCTCCGTCGTGGACTGCCTGAGATGGCGGATCACCAGTTGTCTGCCCAGCATCATCTCCTTTGTTGGTTACAAACACCTGCTTGGCCGCTGCCTGTTGCTCTTCAAGTGCCTGCTGCGCCAATTCCGCCTCGAGTTTCCTCATGGCGCCATCGTAGTGGTCAGAATCATAGCCTTTGCTGTCCCAGTCATCTGATTCACCACTTTCGTTAAGTGCCTCTAGGATGGATTCACCTGGGCTATCTTCTCCATTGGAGGTAGATCTCGAAGTGATACCTGCGAACGCAACAAGGCAGTACCGCGGCGTCTCTAACGCCAGATTACTCATGGCGGATTCGATGCGGTCTTCCACCACTTCCTCCACCTCTAGGGCGGGCTGGGTGGGATTAGTTTTTAGATCCGATCTGGGCAACTTGGAAAGTTCCAGATCAGATGAGTCCTCCGTATCCAGCTCGAAAGCGGTCCGTTTGGGGATTTCAGCCATACCAATCCGCCGGAAATTGGTTTCCGTAGCGGGGGTAGGGTTTGTCTCTCCAATGAAGATATGGATATCTCCAATCGGGATGACGGTGAATCGAGCAGGGTCTTCTCTAGCCGGCACCCAGAGGTTATCCGCTGGGACGATAGGGAAGCCGAAATCGTAGAGGACGCGCCCGATGGCGACGGTGTCGCCGATGCCTGCAAAGGCGGATCCCGCCTGGATCCGTGCTCCAGACGCGCTATGCCCCACGGTGGGCGCCAACTGTCGTGGTTTTGTCAACAGATCTGCCATAGAGGTAGGGGTATGGCGGTTTGTGGAAGGGGGTGAACACGGAGGAGCGATCCAGGATGGTGGTAGCACGAGTTTACCCAGCCTCAGATCCCGCGACGGTGGCGAGATCCTACGTGCTGCTATAATTCACTATATGGCAACAAGTGCTCGGTTACAATGATGAGGTTGGCTGTTTCGCTATGCGATTGGCCGTACGACTCTAATCTTCTCTGCCTCAAGGGCTGCTCCACGCCGGGCTTATAAAGGCGCCTGGCGTGGGCTACACGTTGGTACCGGAGCGGATACAACTTGGAGTCCTAGACTAAGTCCTTTGCGTGTGCTACAAGGCAACCCGCCATGGGCCATCTCCGAACCCGCCATGGGCCTGTAATCAGCAATCCGCCATGGGCCTGTCTCCGGATCCGCCATAAGCGCCTGCGTCCAGTACCGCCGTGGCAACTTCAGCAACTGGGCCGCCCGGTATAGCGAATCCGCCATACCACCCCTGATGGGCCACCCTGGCTTGCTGATTTAGGACTACGTCGCTGGTATACCTATTTGGTATATCCCCAACATCCCGCTCGACGTCATTGTGATGCGATGGTTCTTCTCTTAGCGAAACCGCTGTCACACGAATCTGTAGATAGGGACCGCGATGGTCACTGGCCCGCGCAGACGCTCCGGGCGGGCTCTTCCGGTTTCAACGCGGAGGGAACGGTGCTTCCGCTTGCCGGCTCCGGGGGGAACGGACCAGTCCCGGCTCAGCGGGGTTGAGGCGGAGACTGAGTCTTGTACCGGCTCGGGCGAGGTCAAAGCCGGCACGTTTCCTTTCCCGAGCCTTCGCGCGTCCCAAGCCACGGTTGGAGTAAATCTCCCAGTTTCCGGCTCTAGCCGTTGCTTTGCGAGTGTTAAGTTTCGATTTCGTTGCTCGTTTGCTGATCGTGTTACAGCGCCAGCTGAACGAACAGCCGGCGAGGTACTGGAGCTGGCCTGCTTCTGAGGGCCAATTCCCTTTCCCCCTAGCCCCCGAGTTTTGGGGTAGCTGGACTATCAGCTAGCTCGAAACTAACTCTTCGCGAACGGTGCCGATGCCAAGCGAGGTAGCTCTAGCTTCGAACCTCTTGGGCGTGGCTTCTTAGCCCAAACATCAAAAACAGTGACTATCAGCTATTCGCTGGCTTTGCCTTCGTCCGGTTCCCTCAACCTTTTCCTTAATCTCCCCACCCTTCGGCCCTTCTACCCCCAACCGGCAGCCTGGTGCCGGTTGGTCTCCCTTGGGCCGGCAGCCGAATGCCGGCCTAGGGTGGGAGCGTGCCGCGGAGTGAGAAGTAGTACTTCGGTCTGTCAGGCCCCCGACTCGTGCTAGCCAACGCTTACTTAACAGGCACTGCCCTTAACGCCTGGTTGAGCGGTTTTTCTATCATTTATGGTTCCGCTCTGCGGCTTTCCTTCGTATGTGGCCTGCTGGCTCCTATCCGTCCGGCTGCGCGGAGCCGGAAGGCGGAGATTGGGCTCGAGACCTTCTTCATACGTAGTACTCATCCGGCTGGCGAGAGATCGATTTTTTCGGGGCTGCCGGCTGTGGCTCGATGCCTGGAGCCGGCTGCCGGTCAAGTGAATAACGCAGGAAGCAAAACATACACGAAGTGTTTTTCTCGGAGCCGGCCGCAACTAGCCGTTCCGTTTTCCTTTATTAATTGACATGCTTTTCGGGGTACAAGCTTTTGCCTTAGCAGAAGAAAGGTCTTAGGAGACTGACGTTCCAGGGACGCTCGGTCTCCTTGTCAGAATTATCTGCCTTGTTCTTTCTGGGCTCTTGTGCGTTGATGAGGTAATATGCCCCATTGCCCAGCACCCGGCTGACAATGAACGGTCCCTCCCAGGGAGAAGACAGCTTGTGCGAGCCTTTAGTGCTTTGGACTAGCCGGAGTACGAGATCACCTTTGCGAAACGCGAGCGGGCGAATTTTCCGGCTGTGGTATCGTCGCAGCTGCTGCTGGTAGAGTGTTGATCTAGCCAGAGCCTGCTCTCGAGCCTCCTTGAGGAGGTCGATGCCATCTTCGCGAGCTTCTTTTGCTTGCTTCTCCGTGTACTGGACAACTCTGGGCGGGTCGAACTCAATGTCCGTGGGCAACATCGCTTCTGCTCCATAGACTAGGAAAAAGGGTGTGAAGCCAACGGAGCGGTTTGGAGTGGTGCGCAGGCTCCAGAGCACTGAGGGTAGCTCTTCGACCCAACAGCCGGCTGAGCGCTCGAGAGGCTCGACCAGTCTTGGTTTGATGCCGGCCAGGATCAGCCCATTTGCCTTCTCCACTTGTCCATTTGACTGAGGGTGCGCTACTGACGCTAAGTCCAGCCGGATGCCCTTCTGACCACAGTAATCAGCAAAGACTCCCTTCGCAAAGTTCGTCCCATTGTCGGTGATGATGCTATGGGGAACTCCATATCTCGTGATGATCTCGTTGAAGAACTTGATCGTGGACGAACCGTTGAGTTTCTTGATTGGCTTGGCCTCGATCCACTTGGTGAACTTATCTACAGCAACCAGCAGATGCGTCAAGCCCCCGGGTGCGGTCTTGAATGGCCCCACCATGTCCAGGCCCCAGACCGCGAACGGCCAGGTGAGCGGGATGGTCTTGAGGGCTGCCGCTGGAGTGTTTCTATGCTTGGAGAAGCGCTGGCAGCCGTTGCACTGCTTCACCAGCTGCTCCGCATTCTGCTTGGCCGTTGGCCAATAGAAGCCATGGCGGAAGGCTTTGCCTACCAAGGCTCTGGAAGATGCGTGATGTCCGCACTCCCCTTGGTGTATTTCTCTTAGCAGCTCTGTCCCTTCTTCCGGCTCGATGCACTTCTGGTAGATGCCCGACACGCTGCGCTTGTATAGCTCGCTGTTGATGATGGTGTACGCCCCAGCTCGACGCCGAATTCGCCTAGCTTCCGCTTCGTCTTGCGGCAGGTCCCCAGTGATGAGGTAGTTGGAGAATGGTTCCGCCCAGGAAGGTATCTCCTGTATATGGAAGACACTGGCGACCAGAGGGTTAGCAGCCCCCGAGTCCGTCGTTGAGCCGGCTTTGCCTGATTGTCCGGCTGGGAGAGCGGGCGTGGAGCCGGCAGTCCCCTTGTCCTTCGTCGAGCCGGCCGCGCTGGGCTGGCCGGCTGTCTCCTTCAACCTCGAGACGGCAGCCCCCGGGTCTGGTGGCGGTACCTGAGCCGGGGCTGGGTCTCCAGGCACATAGATGGATATGGACTCCGGCGAAGGCTTGATAGACGGCTTGTGAATGATCTCCAGGGACACCCCGGCTGGGATATCCTGCTTGGTGGAGCCGATCTTGGACAGCCGGTCTGCTTCCTCGTTGTTTGCTCTGGGGACATGGTGGAACTCGCAGCCTTCGAAGAATCCGCTGAGCTGCTGCACGTAGAAGCGATAGGAGGCCATGTTGGCGTCCTTTGCGTCCCAATCCCCTGAGACCTGGTGCGTTACCAGGTCAGAGTCTCCGAAGCAAAGAATCCTCCTGATTCCAATCTGCTTGGCCATCTTGAGCCCGTGCACCAGGGCTTCGTACTCGGCGACGTTGTTCGACGCACGAAAGTGCATCTGCAGCACGTACTGCAGCTTGTCTCCCTTGGGTGAGGTGAGGACGACGCCGGCTCCCAAGCCCCCGAGCAGCTTGGAGCCATCGAAGTGCATGCGCCAGTGGGTGGAGTCCGGAGCCGGCGGCAAGTACTGGTGCTCTCCCCAGTCGGCGAAGAAATCCGCAATGATCTGCGACTTGATCGTCGTTCTGGGCTTGTACTGAATGGTATGAGCTACGAGCTCGATCGCCCATTTGGCCACTCTTCCCGACGCATCCTTGCACCCGATGATCTCCGAGAGCGGTGTGGTGCTCACCACCGTGATCGGGTGCTCCTCAAAGTAATGCTTCAGCTTCTTGGCCGCCATGTACACGCCGTACGCGACCTTCTGGTAGTGCGGGTAGTTCTGCTTGGAGAGAGTGAGCACCTCACTCAAGTAGTACACCGGGCGCTGAACCGGCAGGTCTTTGCCTTCCTCGGTGCGCTCCACCATGATCACTACGCTGATGACGCGTGGGGTTGCTGCGATGTAGAGCAGCATTGGCTCCCGCGGAGCCGGCGCTGCCAGGATTGGCGCGGTGGACAAGGCTCGCTTGAGGTCGTTGAAGGCGTTGTCGGCGCACTGGGACCAAGCGAAGTGGTCCGTCTTCTTCATCAGCTGGTACAGTGGCATGGCCTTCTCCCCGAGCCGGCTGACGAACCGGCTAAGCGAGGCCAAACATCCAGCGAACTTCTGCACATCTCTGAGCTGGGTGGGCTTCCCTAGGGCCTCGATGGCTTTTATCTTCGAGGGGTTAGCCTCGATCCCTCGCTGGGAGACGATGTAACCTAGGAGCTGCCCAGCCGGCACACCAAAGGTGCACTTCTCAGGGTTGAGTTTCCTGCGATAGCGTCGCAAGTTGGTGAAAGTCTCCTTGAGATCGTCCAGGAGCGTGCTGCTCTGCTTGGTCTTCACCACCACGTCGTCCACATAAGCGTGCACGTTCCTCCCAATCTGCTCCTGCAGACATCGCTGCATAGTTCGCTGGTAAGTGGCTCCAGCGTTCTTCAGGCCGAACGACATGGTAACGTAGCAGTAGGTTCCGTACGGGGTGATGAAGGAGGTCTTGATCTGATCCGGCTGGAAGAGCGGGATCTGATGGTAGCCTGAATAGGCGTCCAGGAATGACAACAGGTCGCAGCCGGCTGTGGAGTCGATCACCTGGTCAATTTGTGGCAGCGCAAAAGGATCCTTGGGGCAGGCCTTGTTGAGGCTGGTGTAGTCGATACACATTCGCCAAGTGTTATTCTTCTTCAGAACCAAAACTGGGTTCGCGAGCCAGTCAGGGTAAAACACTTCCATGATGAAGCCGGCTGCAAGGAGCCGGGCAATTTCCTCGCCAATAGCTTTCCTCTTTTCTTCTGCAAACCGCCGCAACGGCTGCTTGACCGGCTTGGCGTCCGGCCGGACGTTAAGTGCGTGCTCAGCCAGCTCCCTCGGCACACCAGGCATGTCCTTTGGAGACCATGCGAAGATGTCCCGATTCTCACGGAGGAAGCTGGTGAGCTCGCTTTCCTATTTGGCAGACAAGCCGGTGCCGATGATGACGTACTTGGAGGGCTCGCTCTCGTCCAGCAGGATCTTCTTGGTGTCGTTGGCCGGCTTGAATTGCTCTACAGGCGACTGGCGAACCGGTACGTCTTGCTGGGTCAGCTCCACACGATGCAGAAGCTGCCTCTTCTCCTCGGCGACAACCAGGGCCTCTGCCAGCTGCGAGCTCTCCTTTGCGCAGGCCAGGGACTTCTTGAAGTTTCCCGAGACTGTGATCACACCTCTGGGCCCTGGGAGCTTCATCTTCAGATAAGCGTAGTGCGGAACCGCCATGAACTTGGCCAGGGCTGGGCGACCTAGTAGCGCGTGGTAGGGACTGCTGATGTCCACCACCTCGAACCAGATGGGCTCGCGGCGGCTATTCCCCTTCTTCCCAAAGAGAACCTCCAGCTGCACCTTGCCCAAAGGGGTGCAAGAATGCCCAGGCACGATGCCATGGAAGGTGAGCCGGCTAGGTTTCAGCTGAGCAAGCGGAATGCCCAACTTCTCCAGAGATCTTCGGTAAAGAAGGTTGATACTACTACCGCCATCGATGAGCACGTGGGAGAAACGGCACATGTGCGTATCGGAACACACGACAGGATCCACGACCAGAGCGTACTCTCCAGGGCTGGGCATCAACCTCGGGTGGTCCTCGCGCCCCCAGGTAATGGCCGCCTCAGACCAGTGCATGAACTGGGGCTCTGCAGGCATTACGGCGTTCACCTCTGTTTCATGCCAAAGGTCGCTCCTTTTGTCCTTGCCGGGGTAGTGAAGATGTGATACTGCTCCACATCCGTCGGGAAGTCATCATCTTGATCTGGCTCGCCTCCAGCCGGGTCGCGCTGTTGGTCCTCCTGACCTCCGGCCGGTTGAGCCTGCGACGTATCAGGGATCTGCCGAGCACGCTGCTCCAGCTCTCTCATGAAACGGCACTGACGCGTGGAGTGGGTCGCTTCCCTACCCGGGGAGGTGTGGAATTTGCACGGCTGATCAAGTGCAGCATCGAGGGTGTACTTGCCCTCTTTGCGCCCATGACCGCTGCCTGCAGCCCCCGGGCCTCCTTGGTCTGAAGCCGCTCGCTTTGAGCTAGCAGGTCCCCTAGAGGACGTCTTGACGTGGTCGAGCCACAGGTGGATGTGCAGCGCCGGTGGGCGAGCCTGGGACTCCGACCCTGGCGCTGACTCCGCGATCGAGCGTGGTCTGCTTGCTCCGCCGCCCTGCTGGGGGCGGTGGCCTTGGGCGTTGCCACTTGGAGCACGGCCGCCCTGTCCACGCCCTCCGCGGCCTCGGCTTGCCGACGGTGACCGCTGGATCTGGCCGGGGACGACGGTGGCGAAGCTGAGGTACGAGTTACGAGCGGGCTCGGTCGGTGCGTCTCCATGCGCGTCGTAGAACTCGCCGAGCGTGGTGCTCGCGCGGCGCCGGTTGGCCTCGTCCTCAGCCACCTTGCCAAGGAGAACGAGGCGCGTCCGCTCCAGGGCCTCGGCGACCCGGGCAGGATCGATGACGCGGTCGAGGGGAGCGCGCAGGTCCACCATGGAGACGTCCAGGGCGTCCCGCTCTGGGAGTGGAGCGTCTTGCTCCTGAGGAGGTGGGCGCTCGAGCGACGGGCGCTCGGGGCGCGGTAGGTCGCCGCCCTCATCCTCTCCCAGGGTCATCACCTCGACTACGGCGCCAAGGTTGCTGCTTTCACCGCAGCTCGAGCCTCCGTCGCAGAGGGAGTCGAAGACGTCGGTGATCTCCTCCGGGAAGGGCTTGGCGACGTAGAAGCGGTGGCTGCCGACGTCGAGGAAGGAGCCGCTGTTGCCGAAGCCGTTCTTGAAGTGGGCCAAGTTGTCGTCGACGCAGTCGAAGGTGCCGAACCTCCAGACGAGGCCGGAGGCGACCTTCTCGCCGGAGGGTCCCGGCCGGAACTTGACTCCGCTCGCCACCGCGCTTTGCCCCACGGTGGGCGCCAACTGTCGTGGGAATTTAGAGACAGTAGCCATGGGGTGGCTTATCGGAGGGGCTCGACGTTGGTGACGGTGGGTCCGGCTCGGGATTGTGCCAACAGAGACACCACGGTTTACCCAGGTTCAGGGCCCTCCCGGTTGGAGGTAAACCCCTACTTCCTGCCTGCTTTGTATTGATCGAGTAGTAGCGATTACAGTGCTCCTCGAGCTGTTCGGCTAGAGGAGGAAGAAGAAGATCGGATCTCCCCTACGCTAAGGGTCCAAGCCCCCTTATATAGACGGGGGCCTGGTTACAGGTTTAGGTGGCGATTCGACCGGCTGCCGGCTCCCCGGCGGCGGTGTCCTTGGCGTGATCCTCTGTCCCTGCTCTGGCAGAGACACTTTGCAAAGTGTCTTTTCCCTGGACCGGCATCTGGAGGGCATATCCCCTCCCCTTTGCCTCGGATCCCGTCGTGGGGAAGGGGCTTCGATCTCTCATTGGTGGGACGCGGTCGTGGTGCTCGTCACTTCTGTCCTGCGCCCCTGACGATCTTGTCGGGGCCGTTCCGCTTTCGGCGAGACAGCCGTTGGGAAGTTTTGTCTCCATCGCCCGGCTCCAGTCCTCCTCGGTGGAGTCGTCAGCCGGCTGCAGGCGCAGCCGGCCCTTCGGTCGGAGCCGGTCTTCTCGTGCTGAAGTCGCGGCAACTCCTGGGACGCCAGCCGGCATACTGCCTGGCCCGTGACGTGCCCCCTAAGTCATCCCCACGACACATTGCCTTTCTGTCTTCCTCAGGATCTGATAGCGCTTTGAGCCAATATCTTCCAGAAGCTGCTGGCGAAGTATCGCACTGGCAAGGTCTAGTATCAGGATCTAAAAAGGGAGCTGCAAAAGCTGTCAGGTAAGCCCAGGACCCTCTGCTTTGGGATGCTATTACCGCCCTTCCCGCTCTCACGCTTCCATTCTCAGATGCTTCCTCGCTCATCACCTCGCTTGAGTCCCGGCTGGTCAACTCGATGTCGGCCGACGCGGTTGAGTGATGGCGCAGTGATGATGGTGCCAGAAAACTTGTTGGCTTGTAGTAAATGATGGGCCAGTTGGAAAACCCCAAGAGAAGGTTTTGATGAATATAGCAGCAAGTTTTCCCTCAGTTAAGAAACCAAGGTATGTCGATCAGGAGAAGAGCAGACAATGCAACTGAAGGTGATGCGGACTGGCTTAGTGACAGCTTCGGACAATTTATATATGGCGCCTTGTCCAAGCTTTGCTTTGCTAGCTACAACGTGGAACCTGCACACACACAACCAAGTACTTTGTTCCCAACTTGCCATGAGGTTGTCAA
Source organism: Dactylis glomerata (assembly GCA_007115705.1). Taxonomy (NCBI): domain Eukaryota; kingdom Viridiplantae; phylum Streptophyta; class Magnoliopsida; order Poales; family Poaceae; genus Dactylis; species Dactylis glomerata. The sequence goes on along the minus strand of QXEO01000227.1, from coordinate 150,617 downwards.
TCTCACCGGTTTGCTTGAAACAATGGTTATCAGCGTATTGAGTGGAAAACAGTAGAAGTATGCGAGTAAAGTAAACAGTGCGAGTAAAGGAAACATGTGATAGCAATATGATGGAAATAGGACCGGGGTCCACAGTTCACTAGTGGTGTCTCTCCATAAGATAAATAGCACATGCTGGGTAAACAAATTACAGTTGGGCAATTGATAGAATAAAGATAAACGTGATATGTCAAGAAGATCACTATGCGATTTACTCTGGGCATTACAACAAAATACATAGACCGCCATCCAACTGCATCTATGACTAATAATCCACTCACGGGGATATCATCCGAACACCCCATGAGTATTAAGTTGCGAACAACAGATAATTGCATTAAGCAATGTGTGTAATGTAAACAAAGCATATGCCCTCGAGCATATGAATGTTGTTTTCTCCCTAGTAGCAATAGCACATCTACAACCTTAGAGGTTTCTATCACTCCCCCAGGTTAAATAGAGGCATGAACCCACTATCGAGTATAAATACCCCCTCTTGGAGTCACTAGCAACTACTCGGCCAAGATAGCTACTAACAACGGAGAGCATGCAAGATCATAAACAACATAGAGATAACATAAGATATATTTTAGTATAGCAACTCAATCATAACACCAATATTCATCGGATCCCAACAAACCAAACATGTAGAATTACATAACGGTGATCTCAATCATGTAGGGCAGCTCATGAGATCTAAACATGAAGCACATGGTGGAGGAGACAACCATCTAGCTACTGCTATGGACCCATAGTCCAAGGTAGACTACTCACTCATCGCTCCGGAGGCAAGCATGGCGATGAAGAAGACCTCCGGTGGCGATTCCCCTCTCTGGCAGGGTGCCAGGAAGAGCTTCTGGACCCTCCCAATCTTCGGGTCGACGGCGGTGGCGGATCGCGATGTGTTCTGGAAAATTGATCGGGTACTTAGGTTTTTTCCGTTGGGGGGTCTTTATAGGCGAAGGGGCATCGTCAGGAGTGGACCGAGGTAGTCTCACACGTAGGGGGCGCGGCCAGGGCCTGGGCCACGCCACCCTGGTGTGTGGCCACCTCGTGGCCCCACTCCGTCTCCTCTTCTGATCTCTGGAAGCTTCCGGGAAAAATAAGACTTCTGGAACTTGTTTCGTCCAATTCCAAAAATATTTCCTGTGTATCACTTCTGAAACACAAAAATAGCAGAAAACAGGGAACTGGCACTGTGGCGACTTGTTAATAGGTTAGTTCCGGAAAATGCATAAAAGTGCCACGAAGTGTAACGAAATAGTAGGCAAATGGTGTAAAAACAAGCATGGAGCATCAAAAATTATAGATACGTTGGAGACGTATCAAGCATCCCCAAGCTTAACTCCTGCTCGTCCTCAAGTAGGTAAGTGATAACAAAAGAATAATTTTTGAGGTGACATGCACCTACACAATCTTGATCATATATGTAAGCATTTGTGAGCTGGGATCATAAGAACTTAAAACATGGGCATGAAGATATAATCTTGACAATAAGAACTTAGCAACCATGTTGTAAACATGAAAATGAACACAAACAAAAGATCATGAAAATGAAACAATGAAAGTCAAACGTGTGTTCAAATCATAAGGAAAAAAACATACAAATGGTTTTCAGCTTGTCCTTCATGGAGAGCAAAACATAAATGCATAAGACACCTTCAAGTTTAAGAGGGCGACTAGATACAAATAATTTGAGAACAAGTGAAACCAACAATATGAATCAATCAATGAAAACTTTGGGACAATGCACATTATACTAAGAATGACAACTATGCTCTCTTAATGGTGCATAAAGATAGAAGGTGGTGACTCAACAAAAAAGTAAAAGAAAGGCCCTTCGCAGAGGGAAGCAGTGATTGCAAGTTTTATAGACCTTCAAAAATTATGTTACTTACTGGCTTTGAGCTCTCATTGCCCCCATCATAAGCATCTTGAATGGTTAGAGTTAATGCGAGGACAATTATGATGCATATGCTTGACAAATCATAAGTCGAAAACCTCGTGCCCCCTGAATACGAGTACCCAAACCTCATGCTACTTTACTTAGAGTCCCAAGCAAGGCTCTTGTCATTGTAAGTATATATGTATCATCGAGAACCGCCAACGGGGTACCTCCGTGCCCGATGACATGGAACAAGCCCACATCAAAATGACAGGACAAGCAGACAATGAACACTTCGACATCTCTTTTATTTGCCATTTGTTTAGCTTTTTATTGTGAGATGCGTCGTCGAATGTCCACCATGGGTATGCTGCAAATTTCCACCATGAATTATGCATGTGTCGGGGATATAACCCCGGGTACACCAAAGTACCCCTGTTTGTGGCTAATATATGTTATATATGTGGAGTTATATATGCAGGATATTAAAAAACTAAGTACCCCTGTGCAGCTCCAAGCCGGAATATATGCTCCTGGGCCGGATTAACCAAGCCCAAGCCGGATTATAGTGAAGCTGGGCCGGATTAAAAGGATAGTGGCCGGCATATGTGTCCTGGGCTGACCTAGGGAGTTCTTCCCGGCTGGGCCAGGGCAGCCAAGCCCGGCCAGGCCGGCATCCCGGCCTCCCTCTGCGACCCGGCTGGGCCGCCGTCGTCTCCCGCTCCATCCCGGCGTGGGCCAGCAGCTCCTTTCCCCGGCTGGGCCGTGCCCCCGCGTCCCGGCCTGCCTCCTCCCCCGGCGTGGGCCGCGGCCAAGGACTCCGGCGCCCCGCTCCCGCTTCCGCCCGGGTGGGCCGGCGCCTTCCCCAGCCAGGCCGGCCCATCCCGGCTCCGCCGCGCTCCCGGGCCTCCACTTTCCCTGCCTGGGCTCCCGCCCCGCAGGCCAACCCGGCTGGGCCGGGACTCCGTCGCCCGCCTGGGCCGGGATTCCGCCCCCGGCTGGGCTCTCTTCAGCGCACCCGGCTAGGCCGGATTAGGAGAATCCGGCCTGGCCGGGACTTCCTCCTCCAGGCTCCCTGTGCCCATTCCGGCTGGGCCGGATTGTGGTATTCCGGCTGGGCCAGGTTGGTGCTCCCCTGGCCCAGGCCGGATTATCTTCATAATAGGCCGGATTACTTCCCTCCAGGGCCGATATTTACCTCCTCCGGCATATTTCCTCGTCCAGCATCAACTCCAGTGCATCGTGCCAGTCCTGGGACGCCTCCAGGCTCGGACTGGCACATCCTCCATCGTCATATGCTGGTCTTGGGATGCCCCTTGGCTCAGACCAGCATATCCATCCTCTCCTAGTCAGTCTTATCCTCAGGAGGAGGATAAGACTGATGACATGGTGATCCTGAAGACAGACGCTAGAAGACGAAGACCAAGGACTCAAAGTACAGACATCGATGGGACTAGCCCACGACCGTGATGCAGCGCACAATACCGAGGATGGTACCGTGCTGATGCAGGCTACTGTGTGACAAGATCCCAGTAGTCATCTCAGCAATAGTGTACCTGTACAGTGTATTGTGGGGCATCCCTTGTCCCTTGGGCTCCCTATATAAGGGGCACCAGGGGGATCGATCACCCCAGCCTCCGGAGGAGGCTCATTTCTCTCTCGCTCCATGGGAGCTCTCTAGCACTAGCTCTCCAGCTCCTGCCCAGTGCAGCCTTAGATAGGCAGATGAACAGCTCAAGGAGCACCATTGTAGCTCTCTAGTGAAGCTCATATAGATCAGACATGCAGGAGTAGGGGTGTTACCTCCTCACGAGGGCCCCGAACCTGGGTAGCTCGATGTGTTAGCAGTGAGTTCTGTGCCCGGTTTCTACCGAGCCTTCCCTCCTCCAGATCCACTAGTGTACAGTCGGCCCCCATTTAAGCCACCCTGTGGCATATGTTGTTTCACCACGACGACATTTGGCGCCCACCGTGGGGCTGATCAAGGCGCTGGTAGGAGTACATCCGGACGGGATCTTCTTCATCTGCTCGGGGGCTCGACATCAGCAACGCCTCCGAGCATAGCAGGCCTTCTTCAACTCCCGGGCTGACCTCAACTCGCCCGGGCCAGCATACGGCTGTCCCGGATCTACATCGGCATATCCGGGCCGGCACTCGATTTCTCCTGGCCAGCATATTTTGTGTCCTGACCAGCATATCCTGTGTCCTGGCCAGCATATCCTGTGTCCCGGCCAGCATATTCTGTGTCCTGGCCAGCATATTCTGTGTCCCGGCCAGCATATCCTGTGTCCCGGCCAGCATATTCTGTGTCCTGGCCAGCATATTCTGTGTCCTGACCAGCATATCCTGTGTCCCGGCCAGCATATTCTATGTCCTGGCCAGCATATTCTGTGTTCTGGCCAGCATATCCTGTGTCCCGGCCAGCATATTCTGTGTCCTGGCCAGCATATCCTGTGTCCTGGCCAGCATATTCCATATCCTGGCCAGCATATCTTATGTCCCGGCCGACATATTTTGTGTTCGTCGTGCCAGGGACCGTTCCGCCTTCACCTCGAGCATCTGCAGGTACTTCAAACTTCCTCAATGGTGCATACAAGTAAGTATTTATGCTGGTTTACTCCATATCCTGGTCAGCTTATCTGAAAGTTAATATCCCCGTAATAGAAAAAATAGCTCGGGGGCTAGGCTAAAGCCTAGCAAGTTGCCTCTTAAATACTGTTTCAGTATATATTGGTTTGCATGCTAGCATATTAGCTTTCCAGTTTCCTCCTGTATGTCTATCCATATGCCAAATTGCTACATATGCCTGCTACAGATAGTATCCTTAGTATCAGTTTATATGTCTGCAGTCTTATGCAAAGTTTTATCTGGGCATGTTATATGCCGGCTTTATATGCCAACAATAGCATGTCAAGTTCTATGACTTAGAGAATATCTCATATCTTAGACTTAGACCTATTACTGTAAGCAAGTTGCTTTGTCAAGTTATATGTCTTTGCATATGCCAATTGGTATATCTGCTACAGTGCTATAATCAGTATGCCAGTTAACATATCAAGTTCAGTATCTACTTATATGCCAAATGCTTTATCTCATATGCTATGTGTTATATGTCGGCTGTCATATGCCAAGGCTCATATGCCAGTTTTTATATGTTGAATGCCATGTGCTAGTTGTTGCAAGTTTACAGTCACATGAGCTTATATGCCTATCTCAGTACCAGTTTCTGCATAAGTCAGGTCTCGCATGACAGTTACAGTATACTTGCATTTATATGCCGGCACATGAGTGCCAAATATCTGTTGTGAGATGCCAAGTTTGCTTATATGCCAGTTGCAGTATGTCTACATTTATATGCCGGCACATGAGTGCCTAGTTCTTCCTTGTGAGTTGCCAAGTTAGCATATATGTCAAATTGCTATATCTCAGTCTATATGCCAAATGCTTTATTTCGTATACTATATACCGAGTGCAATGGGCTATATGCCAAACTCCATATGCTAGAGTGCAATATGCCAAATGCTATGACCATTGCTATGTCTTTTAGAATGACTACAGAACAGGTTGGATATTTCGTCATATATATATATATATCTATTATCCGGCTATGACTCTCCATATTGCCATTACAAGAAGAAATCGCTATTATACCACCAGGGCTTCAGTTTATATCTCAAAGTCTCAGGTATTTCGGTATGCCGGCGTATCATGGCAAAGAGCAAAATTTCAGTATACCGGCATATGTTATATTTTGTATCCTGGCCGGCATATTTTATGTCCCAGCCAGCATATCTTTACGTCCTGGCCAGCATATCTCAAAGTCTCAGGTCTCAGGTATTTCAGTTTGTTGGCACATCAGGTTATTAAGTGATATCTTGAGTCACATGTATTTCGGTATGCCGGCATATCATGGCATGAGCAAAGTTTCAGTATGCTGGCATATCATGGCATGAGCAAAGTTTCGGTATGCCGGCATATCATGGCATGAGCAAAGTTTCAGTATGCCAGCATATCATGGCAAGAGCAAAATTTCAGTATGCCAACATATCATGGCAAGAGCAAAGTTTCAGTATGCCAGCATATCATGGCATCGACCAAAATCCCCAATCATCGTTTATTTCGGTTCGCCAGCATATCAAGGCATCTATCAATAACTCATATCGCCGTTTATTTCGGCATGCCAGCATATATAATCCTTTCAGTTATCGCCAATTCTGGCTCAGTAATATATCGAGACATCGATCTCAAAGCTAACAATCAGCATATCTCTTGTCATATCCGGTTTCACAGAGTATCTTGGTTTAGCATATTAACATGTCTTATCATTTTTGCATACTAACAAGTGCCCAGTGATGGCACAGCCCAAGAGGCATATCAGTATACCGGCATTGTCAAAGCGGACAATGTCGATGAGACATAGCCTGAGAGGCAAAGTGTTGATATAAAGCCCAAGAGGCAAAGTAGCCCAAGAGGCATATCAGTATACCGGCATTGTCGAAGCAGACAATGTCGATGAGACATAGCCCGAGAGGCAAAGTGTCGATATAAAGCCCAAGATGCAAAGCAGCCCAAAAGGCAAGATAGCCCAAGAGGCAAAGTAGCCCAAGAGGCAAAGCAGCCCAAGAGGCATAGCAGCCCGAGAGGCAAAATAGCCCAAGAGGCAAATAACTCAAGAGGTAAAGTATCGATATGGCCAAAGAAGGCAAAGCAGTATTCCGGCATTGTCGAAGTAGACAATGTCGATGAGACATAGCCTGAGAGGCAAAGTGTCTATATAAAGCCCAGAGAGGCAAAGTAGCCCAAAAGGCAAAAGCAGCCTAAGAGGCATATCAGTATACCGGCATTGTCAAAGCAGACAATGTCGATGAGACATGGTCTGAGAGGCAAAGTGTCGATATAAAGCCCAAAGAGGCAAAATAACTCAAAAGGCAAAAGCAGCCCAAGAGGCATATCAGTATACCGGCATTGTCAAAGCAGACAATGTCGATGAGACATAGCCTGAGAGGCTAAGTGTCGATATATAAAGCCCAAAGAGGCAGTAGCCCAAGAGGCAGAGTAGCCCAAGAGGCAAATAGCTCAAGAGGTAATGTATCGATATGGCCAAAGAAGGCAAAGCAGTATTCTGGCATTGTCGAAGCAGACGATGTCGATGAGACATAGCCCAAGAGGCGAAATGTCGATCTAGCCAAAGAAGGCACAACAACATTTTGGGATAACCCATAAAAGCCAGCATATATGTCAAACAGGACATTGCCTATGATGGCATGAGATAGAATAGGCCTATGCAGGCCAGCATATCAGTTTTATGAGTATATGAGTTGGGACTTTGGTATATTTTATTGAAGCCTGTGCGCAACTCTGCGAGTCCCCCACAGCCTCGGGGGCTAATGTCGGGGATATAACCCCGGGTATACCAAAGTACCCCTGCTTGTGGCTAATATATGTTATATATGTGGAGTTATATATGCAGGATATTAAAAAACTAAGTAAACAGCAGCTCCAGGCCGGAATATATGCTCCTGGGCCGGATTAACCAAGCCCAAGCCGGATTATAGTGAAGCTGGGCCGGATTAAAAGGATAGTGGCCGGCATATGTGTCCTGGGCCGACCTAGGGAGTTCTTCCCGGCTGGGCCGGGGCAGCCAAGCCCGGCCAGGCCGGCATCCCGGCCTCCCTCCGCGACCCGGCGTGGGCCAGCAGCTCCTTTCCCCGGCTGGGCCGTGCCCCCGCGTCCCGGCCTACCTCCTCCCCCGGCGTGGGCCGCGGCCAAGGACTCCGGCGCCCCGCTCCCGCTTCCGCCCGGGTGGGCCGGCGCCTTCCCCAGCCAGGCCGGCCCATCCCGGCTCCGCCGCGCTCCCGGGCCTCCACTTTCCCTGCCTGGGCTCCCGCCCCGCAGGCCAACCCGGCTGGGCCGGGATTCCGTCGCCCGCCTGGGCCGGGATTCCGCCCCCGGCTGGGCTCTCTTCAGCGCACCCGGCTGGGCCGGATTAGGAGAATCCGGCCTGGCCGGGACTTCCTCCTCCAGGCTCCCTTTGCCCATTCCGGCTGGGCCGGATTGTGGTATTCCGGCTGGGCCAGGCTGGTGCTCCCCTGGCCCAGGCCGGATTATCTTCATAATAGGCCGGATTACTTCCCTCCAGGGCCGATATTTACCTCCTCCGGCATATTTCCTCGTCCAGCATCAACTCCAGTGCATCGTGCCAGTCCTGGGACGCCTCCAGGCTCAGACTGGCACATCCTCCATCGTCATATGCTGGTCTTGGGATGCCCCTTGGCTCAGACCAGCATATCCATCCTCTCCTAGTCAGTCTTATCCTCAGGAGGAGGATAAGACTGATGACATGGTGATCCTGAAGACAGACGCTAGAAGACGAAGACCAAGGACTCCAAGTACAGACATCGATGGGACTAGCCCACGACCGTGACGCAGCGCACAGTACCGAGGACGGTACCGTGCTGATGCAGGCTACAGTGTGACAAGACCCCAGTAGTCATCTCAGCAATAGTGTACCTGTACAGTGTATTGTGGGGCATCCCTTGTCCCCTGGGCTCCCTATATAAGGGGCACCAGGGGGATCGATCACCCCAGCCTCCGGAGGAGGCTCATTTCTCTCTCGCTCCATGGGAGATCTCTAGCACTAGCTCTCCAGCTCCTGCCCAGTGCAGCCTTGGATAGGCAGATGAACAGCTCAAGGAGCACCATTGTAGCTCTCATGTGAAGCTCATATAGATCAGACATGCAGGAGTAGGGGTGTTACCTCCTCACGAGGGCCCCGAACCTGGGTAGCTCGATGTGTTAGAAGTGAGTTCTGTGCCCGGTTTCTACCGAGCCTTCCCTCCTCCGGATCCACCAGTGTACAGTCGGCCCCCATTTAAGCCACCCTGTGGCATATGTTGTTTCACCACGACGACAGCATGGCTTAGATTGGCAGACCAGGCGTTTCCCTAACACATATACAAACTCCATAATCCCCACAAGATTCCCAATTCATTTCACACCGCGGGCATCCATAAACAAAAGATCACGATATCAACTCAAATAAGAAGTGCAATGTTGAAAGCTTGCCCCATGACAGCATGGTTGGGCTAGAATCCAACTTACAACTTGCAAGCATAACAACTCAACATAAGAGACCACAATGTCAAATTTTTAAGAACAAGGAAAAAGTAAAGTGTGCCTTCCGGTTCGTGAGAGCTTTACTGACCAATTTTCGCATAACACTGGTAAGAGTTTAATATGAAGAGAAGATAAAAGCAAGTCAAATTTACTTGGAATAGCAAATTGCTAGTAGGTATGTATGGTGGACACTTTGGAAAACTTTGGCTTTTAGGAGTTGGATGCACGAGTAGAGCTCATACTCAGTACAAGGCGAGGGCTAGCAAAAGACTGGGAGCGACCAACTATGAGAGCAATAATGGCCATAATCATGCAAAGCGACAAAGCGACATTAAAAGAAGCATAAGATGGCATCAAAAATCAAAAACTAAATGATCATAGAGGCTATTGGCGACTTTGTAAGAGTCTAACATGTGTGAGCATGCGCCAAGTCAACCCAAATAAAGCATCAAGGAGAAAACCAAAATAATGCTTCCATACAATAAAAACAACGCATGATTTTTTTAGAGGCTCATTAAGCAATCTCAGTTATTTGAGACAAGTCATGCTACAGCAAAACCACTAAGCATACTATCAAAAAGACATCAAGCACGACATGAAAAAGCCTAAGCCGCAGTCTACACAAGCTCCTTCTTGTACCACTATTTTGCATAAAGCTTTTTCTCTTTTCCAACACCATTTGAAATTTTTAAGACACCTCTTTTGATGAAAACCAATAAAGATCAGAGGCAAAAATACACCTTGATGAATAAATATGACAAGGTCTGAATGCAAATCAAGGCGAAAACGCAAACCAAAAGCAGTAGCGGAAAAAGAAGAACACTCGGTGAACGATAAGAGTGAAAAACTGAGTGTTCTTGGCAAATGAAAATGAGTACATCTCCTCCAAAGGAAATTTGTTGGGGTCCAACCATTTATTGCAGCAAACAAAACTAAACTAACTAAGAAAACTAAAACAACTGATGCTCCAAGAAAAACACATAGTGCATGAAGCAATAAAAATATAGTGTCTTGAAAGGTGACCTGATTTTTGCCGATGAAGAAGGGGTGCCTCGGGGGCATCCCCAAGCTTTGACGCTTGTACTTCTTGGATATTTCTTGGGGTGATGCATAGGCATCCCCAAGATTGAGCTTTTGTCCATTCTTCAACTCATCTCATCATTCTGCAATCCCTACACTTGAAAACTTCCTTCATACAAAACTAAACACAATTCTATTAGCAACATTAGTGTAGCATAACATATAATCAACCTCTTTTTGCTTCAGGTTTCATCCCAAAACCACCACATATATAGTATATACTACTGTAGCAACTTCCCCAAAAGTTCCATGATCAAAAGAACTCAAAAGAAAGCGATAAAGTGGCAAACACAAATATTGGCAGAAATCTGTCAAAACAGAACAGCTGACAAAGGTAGAATTTTTGAGGGGTTTTCTGTTGCTCAAATAAAAAAGTGTTCAACTAACGAAAGTTTGGATATAACCTGGGGCATATGCACAAGAAATCGCAGGTCCAAAAGATATACAGAGAATTTATACGAATTTTTACGGTGCAGCACCGAAAACAGTTTCAGGACAGCAACATCCCCAAATCTTTACCTCACTCGAATTAGAGGCTTCTCTTGGCACAACAATAAAATAAAAAGGATAAGGAGCGGTCATTACAGTTGTAATGACTTCCAAGACTCAAATAAAAGAAAAAGTACTGGAAATAAAACATTGGGTTATCTCCCAAGAGTGCTTTTCTTTAACGCCTTTGAGCTAGGCGCAGAAAATTGCGAATCAAGTAACATCAAGTGATGAAGCATCAAGCTCATAATTTGCTCTAAGAATAGAGTCAAAAAGTAATTTCTTTCTTTTCCTAGGGAAGTGTTCCATACCTTTCTTTAGTGGGAATTGATATCTGATAGTGCCTTCCCTCATATCAATGATGGCACCTACAATTCGAAGAAAGGGTCTTCCCAAAATAATAGGACATGAAGCATGGCATTCAACGTCCATAACGAGAAAATCAATGGGAACAAGGTTATTGTTAACCACAATAAGAATATCATTAATCCTTCCCAAAGGTTTCTTATTAGCAACATCAGCAATAGGAACATCATAATAACACTTTTCAAGCGGTGGTAAATCAAGCATGTCATAAATCTTTCTAGGCATGATAGAAATACTAGCACCTAGATCACATAAAGCATGGCAATCAAAACCACTAACATGCATATCAATGATGGGTTCCCAACCATCTTTTAACTTCTTGGGAACAGAGGCTTTTTGCTGCAACTTTTCATCCCTAATTTTTATGAGAGCATTGGTAATATGCTTAGTAAAAGCAATATTTAAAGAACTAGCATTGGGAGTCAAAGAAAGCTTTTGCAAGAACAAAATAACTTCAGATATATTGCAGCCATCAACATCAAAATCATTAAAAGAAGTAGAGCTATCATCTCCTACACTCCGAAAAATTTCAGCACTCTTTTGAGAAAAAGTTTTGGCAGTTTTAGGCTTTTTTACACAAGGAGTGGGAGTTTTCTCTACACCAATCAAAGTAAGAGGATTGATAGCATTAGGAAAAACATCATTAGAGGTAGTAATAGTACAAACTTTCAAATTCCTAGCAATTTCATCCTCTCTTTCCCATCTAGCATGCAATTCTGCTAACAATCTAATATTTTCGTCTATTCCAACTTGAATAGCATTAGCAGTAGCAAAAACATTGTTCTCTTTCACATCATTAGGCAACACTTTTAATTTCAGAAGTTCAACATCATGAGCAAGTCTATTAACTTTAGAAGCAAGAATATCAATTTTGCCTAACTTTTCCTCAACAGACTTGTTAAAAGCAGATTGTTTTACCATGAAGTCTTTGAGCATGACTTCAAGTTCAGAGGGCGCGGCCCTAGTGTTGTTGGAGGAATTACCATAAGAGTTACCATAACCATTACCATTGGTAGAAGGATACGGCCTATAATTATTACTAGCAAAATTGTTCCTATAAGCATTGTTGTTAAAATTATTATTTCTAATGAAATTCACATCAACATGCTCTTCTTGAGCAACCAGAGAGGCTAAAGGAACATTATTAGGATCAACATGAGTCCTATCATTAGCAAGCATAGCCATAATGATATCAATCTTATCACTCAAGGAAGAGGTTTCCTCAACAGAATTTACCTTCTTACCTTGTGGAGCTCTCTCGGTGTGCCATTCGGAATAATTTACCATCATGTTGTCGAGTAGCTTTGTTGCGGCGCCCAAGGTAAGGGACATAAAAGTGCCTCCAGCAGCTGAATCAAGTAGGTTCCTCGAAGAAAAATTCAGTCCTGCATAAAAAGTTTGGACAATCATCCAAGTAGTCAGTCCATGAGTGGGGCAATTCTTTATCATAGATTTCATTCTTTCCCAAGCTTGAGCAACATGTTCATTATCAAACTGAGTAAACTTCATAATATTGCTACGCAGAGATATAATCTTAGCAGGAGGATAGTATCTACCAATAAAAGCATCCTTACACTTAGCCCATGAATCAATACTATTCTTAGTCAAAGACAGCAACCAATCCTTAGCTTTTCCCCTCAAGGAAAAAAGAAACAACTTGAGCTTAATAATATCACTTTCTACATCCTTATATTTCTGCATCTCACATAGCTCAACAAAATTGTTGAGATGAGCTGTAGCATCTTCAGTACTAGCACCAGAAAATTGCTCTTTCATAACAAGGTTCAATAAAGCAGGCTTAATCTCATAAAAGTTTGCAGCAGGAGCAGGTGGTGCAATAGGAGTGCAGATAAAATCACTATTGTTCGTGCTTGTGAAGTCACACAACTTGGTGTTTTCAGGATTAGCCATTTCAGCAAAACTAAAAGTAGATAAGTAAAACAACTACCAAGGATTCTAATTTTTTAGATTTTTGATATAAAATGATGCAAGTAAAATAAATAAAGTAAAGCAAAACTATAAAACAAAGTAAAGGATGTGTGTGTGAAAAACTCCCCTTGCAGAGGTCTTCCACTCTTCCCCGGCAACGGCGCCAGAAAACTTGTTGATGGCGTGGTGATGATGGTGCTAGAAAACTTGTTGGCTTGTAGTAAATGACCGGCCAGTTGGAAAACCCCAAGAGAAGGTTTTGATGAATATAGCAGCAAGTTTTCCCTCAGTTAAGAAACCAAGGTATGTCGATCAGGAGAAGAGCAGACAATGCGACTGAAGGTGATGCAGACTGGCTTAGCGACAGCTTTGGACAATTTATATATGGCGCCTCGTCCAAGCTTTGCTGTGCTAGCTGCAACATGGAACCTGCACACACACAACCAAGTACTTTGTTCCCAACTTGCGATGAGGTTGTCAATCTCACCGGTTTGCTTAAAACAAAGGTTATGAGTGTATCGAGTGGAAAATAGTAGAAGTATGCGAGTAAAGTAAACAGGTGATAGCAATATGCTGGAAATAGGACCGGGGTCCACAGTTCACTAGTGTCTCTCCATAAGATAAATAGCACATGCTGGGTAAACAAATTACAGTTGGGCAATTGATAGAATAAAGGTAAACGTGATATGTCAAGAAGATCACTATGCGATTTACTCTGGGCATTATAACAAAATACATAGACCGCCATCCAACTGCATCTATGACTAATAATCCACTCACGGGGATATCATCCGAACACCCCATGAGTATTAAGTTGCGAACAACAGATAATTGCATTAAGCAATGTGTGTAATGTAAACAAAGCTTATGCCCTCGAGCATATGAATGTTGTTTTCTCCCTAGTAGCAACAACACATCTACAACCTTAGAGGTTTCTGTCACTCCCCCAGGTTAAATAGAGGCATGAACCCCTATCGAGCATAAATACCCCCTCTTGGAGTCACTAGCAACTACTCGGCCAAGATAGCTACTAACAACGGAGAGCATGCAAGATCATAAACAACATAGAGATAACATAAGATATATTTCAGTATATCAACTCAATCATAACACCAATATTCATCGGAGCCCAACAAACCAAACATGTAGAATTACATAACGGTGATCTCAATCATGTAGGGCAGCTCATGAGATCTAAACATGAAGCACATGGTGGAGGAGACAACCATCTAGCTACTGCTATGGACCCATAGTCCAAGGTAGACTACTCACTCATCGCTCCAGAGGCAAGAATGGCGATGAAGAAGACCTCCGGTGGCGATTCCCCTCTCCGGCAGGGTGCCGAGAAGAGCTTCTGGACCCTCCCGATCTTCGGGTCGACGGCGGCGGCGGATCGCGATGTGTTCTAGAAAATTGATTGGGTACTTAGGTTTTTTCCGTCGGGGGGTCTTTATAGGCGAAGGGGCATCGTCAGGAGTGGACCGAGGCGGTCTCACACGTAGGGGGCACGGCCAGGGCCTGGGCTGCGCCGCCCTGGTGTGTGGCCACCTCGTGGCCCCACTCCGTCTCCTCTTCGGATCTCTGGAAGCTTCCGGGGAAAATAAGACTTCTGCAACTTGTTTCATCCAATTCCGAGAATATTTCATGTGTATCACTTCCGAAACACAAAAACAGCAGAAAACAGGGAACTGGCACTGTGGCGACTTGTTAATAGGTTAGTTCCAGAAAATGCATAAAAGTGCCACGAAGTGTAACGAAACAGTAGGGAAATGGTGTAAAAACAAGCATAGAGCATCAAAAATTATAGATACGTTGGAGACGTATCATTGAGCTGCTCAGACAAAAGCATGCGGAGAAGCTTCAAAGCCTGCAGGCTCAAGCTGCCCGGGCTCGGGAATTAGAGACGGAGCTGACGAAAGCTCGAGAGGCAGAGTCATCACTGTGGCTGGAATTCGACCGCCGGTTGGCCAAGGAGCAAGAGGTTCTCTCTGCAAAGTACGCTAGTGAGGTGGATGAACTTCGCGCATCGCTGGAAAGCAAGGTCGAGAGCCGCGACGCCCAGATCAACGAGCTGGAAGCTTCCCGAAAGCTTGACAGTGAGCGGCATGACACGGAGATCTGCGTTTGGCGCGCCCGCGACCGCAAACTCCAGTCCGGCCTGTTGGGACTGGAACATGCTCTTCGTGGTACATTTCCCTTCCTGTTTCCCAGCTCTTGTTCTTTCACGTTGTTTCCTCACTCTCTGACTGCCCCCGCAGAAGCTTTCCCTGACTCCAACAGGGCCGCGGCAGCCGTGCTGGAGGAGTATAGGACAGAGCAGAAGATCATCCCTAGCAGTGACCCCAAGGCCCAGCTTTCCTCAGGGGAATTGATGGCGTTGGTTAAAGGCCGGCTTCACCCCGTCGCTAAGCTGGGCGGGGATCTCCGCCGAGCCATTGCTTCTGTCTTCGAAACTTTGTGGCCAGGGTGAGCGGTGCCTGACGAGGTCCAGGCGCTCCTCAAGTGGATTCCGCTTGCATCCAACCGGGTCGACGTCTGGAAAGAGTCCGCGGCTCGAGCCGGCGCTGAGCAGGCTTTGGAGTTCGTGCTCTCATGGTATCCAGGCGTTAACCTGGACCAACTGGAGAACCTTTGCAAGGGCGGATCGGCAGATCTCGACAAAGCCAAGCTCCACCACCACGCTTGCGCCATTGCAGAGTGTGCCGAAACCGACGTGCTTTTCAACGCTGGGGATAGCGACGAGTCCTTGGATGGCGTGGACTTCGAAGAGCCCAGCTCCACGGAAGAACCTCAGAAGGCCCCCGAGGATCTTGCTGACAACTCCATTCCCCCGTCCCCCAGCGGCGACGACTTCGTCCTGGCGGCTCGAACTGGCAACGCCGCTGCTTCGCTGGAGCCGGCTGGCTCGCCAAGCGCCCCCTGACTGTGTCAGGACTTCCTTATTCGTTTGTATGCGCGTTGAACTTATGCCGTGCCAAATGACATTTCGTTCGTGCACACCGATGACATTTCACCCTAAGTCCCTTACATGTTGGTTTCTAGTTGTTTATGAACCGGATTCAGCCTGACCCCTGTTGACTTTTTCCTTTATCTCCCCATCCTTTGCCCCTTCTACCCCCAACCGGCAGCCTGGTGCCGGTTGGTCTCCCTTGGACCGGCAGCCGAATGCCAGTCTAGGGTGGAAGCATGCCGCGGGATGAGGAGTAGTACTTTGGTGTGTAAGAGATCCGGCTTGGTCCAGTCCACGCATAACTATTAACCAATGCGCGTGGTTTTTGGGTGAACGCTCGTTAACGTTTTTGTGTTCTGTCCTCTTAGCGATTTTCCTGTGTGGGTGACCTGCCGGCTCCATCGCCCGCAGTTCGGGGTGGAGGTTGGGCACGGGGTCCAATCCGCACATAGTACTCGTTCGTCTGGCAAGAGACTCGGTTCGTCGGGTTGCGGACGTTTCCTCTTAGCGATTTTCCTTGGTGGGTGACCTGCCGGCTCCATCTCGCGCGGCGCGGGATGGAGGTTGGGCTTGGGGTCCGGTCCGCACACAGTACTCGTTCGTCTGACAAGAGGGTCGGTTCGTCGGGTTGGGGCTGCCGGCTCCCGTCTGGAGCCGGCTTCCAGCCCCCGTGAATAAGGCTTAGAAAGGTAAAAGGTACTTTAAAGCACTTTTTCCTGGGTTCAGCCGTATGCCGCCCAACTTTCTTTTATTCATCAGTACTTGTTCGGGATACAAGGTTTTTTGCCTTGGCTTAGCCGAAGGTCTTAAGCGATCGACATCTCGACTTGTCTTGGGCGAGGCTGTGGGGTGCTCCCTCCTACCTCGAGGAAGGGCCAGCCCCCGAGACAAGAGCTTCTGCCTTCTTGCTCGCTTCGGGCGGGACTTCCTTGGCGCCGCCTGCCGGCTTGAGATGAGGAGTTGGCTGGCTCGATGCCAGGCGGCCCGGCTGGACCGCTGCCACCCGCTCCAGTATCTGACGCTTCTCCTCAGCGATGACCAGAGCCTCTGCCAGCTTAGAACTGGCCCTTGTGCATTCTATCGACTTCTTGTAGCACCCGGTGACAGTGATCACCCCATGGGGGCCTGGGAGCTTCATCTTCAAGTAGGCGTAGTGCGGGACTGCCATGAACTTGGCCAGGGCAGGCCGACCAAGCAGCGCATGGTAGGGGCTATTGAGGTCTACCACCTCGAACCAGATTGGCTCGCGACGATGATTGTCCTTTCCACCAAACAATACTTCCAATTCGATCCTCCCCATTGGCGTACAAGAGTGTCCTGGCACGATCCCATGGAAGGTCAGCTTGGTTGGCTTCAGCTGGATCTCTGGGATCCCGAGCTTCTCCATCGAAGTGCGATAGAGCAGGTTGATGCTGCTGCCTCCATCGATGAGCACGCGCGAGAATCGGCAGGTGTGTGTCTCTGAGAACACAATCGGGTCCAAGACCAGCGCGTAGCCCCCGGGTCTAGGCATGAGTGGTGGATGGTCTTTGCGCCCCCAGGTGATAGACGCATCAGACCAGTGCATGTACTGCGGTCCAACTTGTATGACTGCATTCACCTCGACACCAAACCACGGCTCATCCTTTGGATCTTCAATCTGGGAAGTGAACACGTGATATTGTTCCACATTGGCTTCCTCGGGGTAGTCCCCGGCTGCTTTAGCCGGTTGCCGATTCTTGTTTCCTTGCACTTCAGCCGGCAGGCCTAGCGGAGGACTAGGCAATTGGTGGTTCCCTTGCTCCAGGTCCCTTGTGAAACTACACTGGTGGGTAGTATGCGCTGCCAGCTTGCCCGAGAGGCTATGGAACTTGCAGGGTTGATCTAGCATCACCTCGATGATGTACTTGTCCTTGCTGAATTTGTCTCCCTTGCGCTTCTGGCTTCCACCCGTAGCCCCCGGGCTTCCTTGAACAGCGGACACTTGCTGGGAGCCGTACATGCAATCACGGCGCTCATCCTTCCTCTTGCCGTGTCGATCACGGTTATGATGTCCTCCTTGACCAGCTGCCGGCTGAGATTGGCCTCCGGCTGGCGCTGGCTCAACGTATTGCACTCTTGCAGCGGAGTCGGCGGAAGCGTACTTGTCCGCTATCGCCATGAAATCCGCCATTGACTTCGGCTCGGCCCTGTGGATCTTATGCTTCAATAAGGTTCCTTCTCTGCATCCGTCCGTGAAGTAGCCAATGGCTTGCTCCTCGCCCACTCCTTCGCATGAGTTGCGCACCTCGGACCATCTCATGAGGTAGTCACGGTCTGGCTCATCTGGGCCTTGCTTGCAGAGGGCCAGCTGTCATGGGTGGGGCGGTCGCTTGTAGGTTCCCGTGAAGTTCTTGATAAATGCTTCTTGGAAATCATGCCAGGAGTTGATCTGCAAAGCCGGCAGGCTGTTGAGCCACGTCCGAGCAGATCCGGTCAGCATGAGCGGTGTGTAGCGCACCGCTGTCCTCTTGTTGCCGCCTGCGATGTCGACGGCGGTGACGTAGTCCGACAGCCAGTCTTCCGGCTTCACCGCCCCAGTGTATTTGGGCATGTCGCGCGGGAGCGCGAACTTGGCTAGAAAGGGCTCGTTGCGGATGCGAGGGCCGAAACAGACCGGCCCCACTGAAGATTCCTCCTTGTCGAACTTGGAGTCTGCCAGCTGGTTGAGCCGATGGCGAGCATCATCCTTCGACGGGTCGACGCATTCCCCGATCCTCTGGCTCATGTGCGAGCGAGCCGGCTGATGACCTTTAGCGCCTTGGCTGGCTCCCTGGGCCGGCTGGGCTTGCGCCGCAGACTTGCCGCACGCCGGCTCCACCGCATCTGTCCGAGGAGGGTGACGCGGCTTGCTGGTGACCGCGGCTGGATCTTGGGGCTGCCGGTTGTGGTGGCCTGAATGCTGGGTGCGATGATTTCCACCGCTTTTGCCAGGAGCTCGGTTGCTCCGGCTGTGCTCTGCCGGGCCGTGGTTGGGCGACGAAGCTTGTCCCTGCGACTTGTTCTTGCCGGCCATGATGATGCGGTTGTCGTACCGTGTGCCGCTCGCCTCTCCGCGTGGCTCCATCGCCTGCTGCTGCAGATCGGCAGCATCCAGGAGTTCTTGGATCCGGGCTTGCTTCTCCCGCAAGTCCTCGCCTTGCAGTCCATCCAGCTAAGAGGTGATGTAGCGCGCGGCACGGAGGTTCTTCGTGGGCATGCTGTAGGTGGGCTTGGTGATGATTGGAGGCAGCTTCGCCAAGGGCGCTGCCTGGTTCAACTCCGCGCCCAGCTCGCGGCCTCGTTGACGAACTTGTCCCGCCCGGCTAGGGCCGTCTCCAGCCGGAGTGAAGCCGTGGGCGGTGTTGTACTCTTGGATCGTGGAAAGGACGCGCCGACGAGTGTCTTCGACGTCGATCACTTCCTTGAGAAGTTTATGGCGTGTCCGCTCCAGATCCTCGGAGACCTTGACTAGATCCGCGGTGAGGTCGAGTGGGGTGCGCAGGTCCGTGATGGCTGCGTCCAACACGTCCCGCTCTGGAGGTGGAAGATCTTGTTCTGGTGGAGGTGGGCGTTCAAGCGGCGGGCGCGCGGAGCGCGGTGGGTCGCCGCCACCATCCTCCTCCAGGGCTAGCACTTTGACCATGGTGCAAAAGTTGCTGCTTTCGCCATCGTCGGAGTCTATGTCACAGAGAGGGTCAAGCACATCGGTTACCTCCTCCGAGAAGGGCTTGGCGACGTAGAAGCGATGGCTGCTGACGTCGAGGAAGGAGCCACTGTCGCCGAGGCCGTTCTTGAAGTAGGCCAAGTTGTCGCTGACGCAGTCGAAGGTGCCGAACCTCCAAACAAGGCCAGAGGCGATCTTCTCGCCAAGAGCCGATGAGGGTCCTGGCCGGAACTTGACTCCGCTCGCCGCCGCGCTTTGCCCCACGGTGGGCGCCAACTATCGTGGGAATTTAGAGCCAGTAGCCATGGGGAGGCTTATCGAAGGGGCTCGACGGTGGTGACGATGGGTCCAGCTCAGGATTGTGCCAACGGAGACACCTCGGTTTACCTAGGTTCAGGGCCCTCCCGGATGGAGGTAAAGCCCCTACTTCCTGCCTGCTTCGTATTATCTCGATAGTAGCGATTACAGTGCTCCTAGAGCTATTCTGGCTAGAGGAGGAAGAAGAAGATCGGATCTCTCTAGACTAAGGGTCCAGACCCCCTTATATAGGCGAGGGTCTGGTTACAGGTTAGGTGGCAATTCGGCCAGCAGCCGGCTCCTCCGTGGCCACGTCCTTGGCGTCATCCTCTGGCCCTGCTCTAACGACCACGCTTTATAAAGCGCCTTTCCCCTTGGACCGGCATCTGGGAGGCATATGCCCTCCCTTTTCCCTCGGATCCTGTCGTGGGGAAGGCTCCTTGATCGCTGATTGGCTGGGTCCGGTCGTGGCGCTCGTCACTCCCGTCCTTTGCCTCTGTCGTTCTTGTCGGGGCCAACCCACTTTCGGCGAAATAGCCGTTGGAGGGCTTTTGTCTTCATCGCCCGGCTCCGGCTCTCCTCAGTGGAATCGCCAGCCGGATGCTAGCGCAGCCGGCCCTCCGGGCGGAGCCGGTCTTCTCATCCTAGAGCCGTGGAGATTCCTGGGATGCCAGCCGGCAGATAGCTCGGCCCGTGGCATGCCCCATTAGTCATCCCCACGACACCGCTGGAGTGAACTTCCTCCTCGTCAGCAGTAGGCTTTGGGTTGGAGCGGCGAAGGGGATGAGCAAAGTCCATAGGGCCAAGTGATTTGAGCTGAAAAGTGGTAAACTGAAAACATCAGCTCTCATAAAGTGCAAAGGTATCATGAGTGCTATGGCGGAAAAGCAATGAACCAGAGGGCAGCTGCCATTCTCAAACATCGCCATGCCAAACTTCAAGGGCTTCTTCCTGGGAGATTTCATAAGTGAGCGGATGCGCTTCTCGACCACCTTAGGGTCTAGCTTTTTCTCTGAATATCACATGCCATCCTTTGCACCAGTATACTCGTGCATCAGGCGATCGCGGTGTTGTAGCGGCTGGATCCGCCGAGATATCCAACAGTTGATGGTATCAATTCCTTTGAGACCATCTTTGGATAACTTGGTAATCCGCCATGCCAGGAGCTTGACGTAGGGGGTGGCGGTTTCATTATTGACGGGCTTCCAGGAGTCGAGGGGCTGAGCCGCTATATTCTCAAAAGGAAGAAGGCCGCGGGTTTGAGATGGCGCAGGCTTATCCGCCATGTAAAACCAGGATCCTCTCCACCCTATGGCGGAATCCAGAGGAGTGATGAAGGGATATTCTTTAGACCTTCGTGGAAGAAAGCATATTGTTCCACAGGCCCGGAGAAACCCGTCATCCTCGTAGTTGGCCCGCACAGAGAAGTAAAGCTGGAAGAGGTCTACCCTGGGACGAATTCCAAGGAATCCTTCGCACAAGGCCGCGTAACCCGCCACAGACACCGAGCTGCTGGGAGCTATGTGGTGGAGCTGCAGCCCGTAAAACTTCAGGAGATTCATGAAGAAAGAAGATGGCGGCATGCTGAGACCCCTCTCCACGTGAGATTTGAGCATCACAATCTCGGTGGAGTTTGGGGCCGGCACCAAGGCTTTGAAGTCAGTCCGCCAGTGGGACTCTGCTTGAAGGGCCATGGTGCCCTCGTTCTCTAGAGCTTGGACGTGAATATCTTTGACATGGCATTTTACCCAGTATCCGTGAAGGTTTCTGGGAATCTGCTCTTCTTCAGCTTGGGCTCCATCATCTTGCTCTTCTTCGTCGGCTCCGCCGTCAAGTTCTTCTTCTGCAGCCTCCTCTGCGGTCTGTCCTGCTATTTCCTCCTCTACTTCAGATGTGGTGTCCTCCGGATAAGAATCCGCCATTTGAGGATGTGAGGTCTGAGTAGATTGCTGCAGAGGAGAATCTTCCTCCTCAGCTTTGGAAGGATGGCGGGAAGGAGATCCAGAGTTCATGGCAGCGACGAACAGAGGTTAACTCCCACTACGAAATGTGCTCTGTGCTTGGATGAACTGCTCCGATGGAAAAGCGACCGGCGGCGAGAAGCTCCGGGCGGTGGCTCGTCGGAGATCGCGGAGCTCTCGTGGTGGCGCTGAGGAGAGAGAATGCACGGGGGTGAGCGGTCGGGGTATATATAGGCCCTGGGCCTCGAGATTCGTGCCCACCATCAGCACCGTTCATCCTGATCGCGAAAACCCTAGATCGGCTGCACGTGTCCAAGGGTAAAACAATAACTATTGTTAACAGTACATATGCTGTGAATCTTGCCCTAGAAGGAACTGCGTGCCGAAAGTTATGGCGGATTTTTATGGTATGATCCAACGGATCCCAGAAATCTTGCTGAAGTGAAACTACGTTGCATGATCTGCTATCTACGGCGGATTGAGAGATGGAGAAAAAAGTAACATCAAGAACCACCATCCAGACGCAAAAAGAAGATGAGCTATGACGGATGGACTTCACCAAAAACAAGGCATGGCGGATGGAGATGGCGATCTTGAAGTTCCCTGGGGGCTACTGTTGGGGTTATACCAAATAGGTATACCAGCGACATAGTCCTAAACCAGCAAGCCAGGGTGGCCCATCAGGGTGGTATGTCGGATTGCCTACCAAGCGGCCCAGTTGCTGGAAAGACCATGGCGGTATTGGACGCAGAAGCTCATGGCGGATCCACGGACAGGCCCATGGCGGGTTGCCTTGTAGTACACGCATAGGACTTAGTCTAGGACTCCAAGTTGTATCCGCTCCGATACCATCGTGTAGCCCACGCCAGGCGCCTTTATAAGCCGGTGTGGAGAAGCCCTTGAGACACAACCTAGTCATACGGCCAATCGCAAAGCGAAATAGCCAACCTCATCATTGTAACTGAGCACTTGTTGCCATATAGTGAATTATAGCAGCACGTAGGGTCTCGCCACCGTTGCGGGATCTGAAGCTCGGTAAACTCGTGCTACTGAAAGGACACAGATGTCGCCTAGAGGGGGGGGGTGAATAGGCGATATCAAATTTTACGAATGGCTTGAACAAAAGCGGAATTAAACTAGCGTTTATTTTTTCAAGCACACAAAACCTAAATAAACTAGGCTCACCTATGTGCACCAACAACTTATGCTAAGCAATACAAGTAACAAGGTGATAGCAAGATATATGACTTCAAGCACGAAGGCTATCACAATGTAAAGTGCATAAGTAAAGAGCTCGGGTATAGGAATAACCGAGGCACGCGGAGACGATGATGTATTCTCGAGTTCCTCCCTTGAAAGGGAGTACGTCTCGTTGGAGGGGTGTGGTATCGCCACAAAGGCCTAACCAACGCCACAAAGGCCTCACCCTATTCTCCGGTGTGAGCTTACGCCACAAAGGCCTAGCTCACTCTTCCACTAAGGGGTTCCTCAAGGCGGAACCGGGCCTTTACACAAAGCTTGGGGCACGCATCCACAACTTAATTGGAGGCTCCCAAGAATAGCCACAAAGGCACCACAAAGCCACAAAGCCGTCTAGGGTTCCAAGAACCCAAGAGTAATAAGCACACAAACTTTCACTTACTCGAATCTCCGGGGAGAACTCAAACTGATGCAACTTATGCAATGGCAAGAGCACACAAGGTGCTCAAATCCTTCTCACTCAAATCCTACCAAAGCAACTAATGCTATGGAGAGATATGAGAGGAAGAACAAATGGAGGAAAACCACACAAGTCTCCAAGATCTAGATCCCAAGATGTTCCCCTCACTTAGAGGAGAGATTGATTGGTGGAGTTGTAGATCTAGATCTTCTCTTTCAAATCCCTCAACAAGATTCAAGAAATATGGGAGGGATAGAGAGTAATTGCAAGCTCTTGAAGGTCAAAACAATGGAGGAGAGAGAGACAAGCAACCAATCCCAAGGAGGAAGAAGGGGAGGGGTATTTATATCCCCTCCCATAAAAATGACCGTTACAACGTCCCAGACCGGATTATCCGGCCCCCTGGCCGGAATATCCACTCCCCCTACTGGGTGACGCGCCCAAAAGTCCTTAGCAGAAATTCCGAAACAAAATCTTCGAGGGGGGGCGGATAATCCGCCCCCCGGGCCGGATATTCCGGCCCCGTATCTGGGTGACGCCGAGCAGAAATTGCAATACGAAAACGGTGATAACTTTTTCATCCGGACTCCGTTTTCGATGATCTTAGGCTCGTTGGAATCACCACAACGAGTTCTACAACATCATCCATAGAAACATCATAGTCCAACAAGGGAGTATAAAACCAAATGATGAAAGGTTTGACCTCTCTTTGAAGGCAAACCGGCAAAACCTCCATACATCAAAAACGCAATAAGAGCTTCATGCGAAATCCGTTTTTGATGAGCTAGAGCTTGTCATGGAAATAACCACAAGCTCTAGAACCTCACATGGATAAAACTCAAATAAGAACCAAGAAAGAAGATGCCAAGTATGCAAAGGTTTGAGCTCTCTCCGAACGATACAATTAGGTTACTCACTCGAGAGCCCCTCTTGATAGTACGGCTACCGATCCTATAACCCGGTCTCACAACTAACACCATGAGACCGGTAAGAAAGAAACCCTAACACTATCATAACTTTGCCTTGAGCATTCCACTTGAGGTGGATAATGATGATCTTGATCTTCTCAAGTTGGACCACCTTTCTTGATTGAGCTTGCTTGGTGAAGTCTTGCGGATTGCTCCCCCATACTCCACTATGGAAGAGACACTCTTTAAGCATATCCTCACATATCCATAAACACAATATAGATGGCAAGCTTCAAGCATATGTTCTCTTCTAGTTGCTCATCTTGAACTCGCGCTTTGACTTAATCAATCCTCTAATCAATTCTTCTTTCTCCATAATGATGGTGTCTTGAGGATACACATGAGAGCTCACTCAATCTTATTCTTCAAGCCACACTTGACATAAGCTCAACTCCCTTAAGACCAATCTTTGGATCACTTCTTGAATAGCACCTTGGTTAACACATAATCTTCTTCTTACAACCTTGACTCCAACAAATGGTTCAAGCATTGTCTATGGACAAGTCCTACACATATAACTCAATGCAACCATTAGTCCATAGGGATTGTCATTAATTACCAAAACCACACATGGGCTCAATATGATCTTTCAATCTCCCCCCATTTTGGTAATTGATGACAATCTCTTTGAGAGGGTTTATATAATGAATTCAAAGAACTAAAATGGTTATACTAACATCAAATACTACAAAAGTATGTGATGTTAGTAAAACCACCATATATAGAGCAAACTCCCCCATAATCTATGCACGTGTGAATGATCTTGATTTCATTGCATATATTGCCAACCAAGGTTGTTGGTGGAGTTTCCACTATGTACTCAACCATGCAAAGCATGCAAGGCAAATGCTTAAGAACAAACCAAAGCATAAAAGCCAATCCCTTTAAACCCTCGAAACTTCTCCCCCATTGGCAACCATTACCAAAATGGGCGAAAAAAGCTTAGAAGGCCAATATAGTGAGAGTTCCTCCAAAACGGTGTGCATATCCAAAATAAATGAGTGAAAACACATGCACATATACAAAGGCAAATCTTTGAAGGAAATGAAACTATATCGAGGATCAAAGATTGCAAAAAAAATAAGATAACACGATGGATAAACTTCAACAAATGAAGAGAGCAATCAAACAATCCAAAGA
Source organism: Dactylis glomerata (assembly GCA_007115705.1). Taxonomy (NCBI): domain Eukaryota; kingdom Viridiplantae; phylum Streptophyta; class Magnoliopsida; order Poales; family Poaceae; genus Dactylis; species Dactylis glomerata. Next base: position 125,073 of record QXEO01000227.1, on the reverse strand, counting down.
ACAAATTGAATAAAGATGTTATGATAAGATCGAAAAGGTGCTCTAAATAATATGAGGAAGCTCCCCAAGGTGTGTGCACAAATTATTCTATTTGAGTTGAAGTATAAGGTGCACACATATGGAATCATCACTCCCTCAATATTATTCAAAACAAAATGATACCAAGTGAAATTAAATACTATGCTAACCGCAAAATGGTGCTTTAAATAAAATGAGGAAGCTCCCCAAGGTACGTGCAAAAATTGGAATGTTTGTATTTGAATAAAATTTGCACAACATGGAGTCCTCACTCCCTCAATAACATTTAAAACTCAACCATTTGCAAGAGATCATAGAGAAGAAATTAAGCTTACACTTGCATCAAACAAATGGTTGAGCAACAAGCAAGGGACAATATATTAAAAGGCTCAACCAACGGAATGTGTGATAGGAATGACAAAGAATATTATAAGACTAACACAATGATAAGCATAGAGCATCCATGTAGTCTTCAATGAATGATATTGCTTAGCATTCCATCCCAACACATAAGGTTCAAATAAGATATCAAATAATGAGATATCATTTCTCATGTGTATAAGTTTCTAAGTAGACAATATCACAAAGATAATTATCACAAAGAAACATATACACACAAAAATAGATACTAAGAATAGAACAAGATATCCAAAATGAAGTCATGCAATATACCAATGAGATTTTTGCTTTTAAAGCATGGCCAAAGGCTCAATTTATCTTATTGTATATTGATGAACTTCAACCACAAACATGTCAAAGACATCACAAATATCAACAAGGGAAAGAAGATAGTTGGGATGCTTTGATAAAAACAACAAGTATCAAAATGAAGGATACCAAACGGAAGAAATAAATTTGCAATTTCATCAATTTTGCACATGTGAGCTTATTGAGGAATTGATATGCAAAAAGATTGCTAAGTTGACATATATGGGATAGGAGAATCATGAGCATGATTTTTATATGTTCCCAATAATATGTCCTCATCTCAACTTGCTCACATTTGCAATAAAGAGGTTTCATTAGAATCCTTGCAAAAAGCACAACATTTGCAAATAAAGATTTTCAATGCCATAAAACAACCTACACAAGGTTGGATACTAGAGAAGTATGCATGAAGAAGATACTTGTTACCGAGATATAATGGTAGGATGTAGTAGATAGGAGTTCTTCAATAATCCTAGCTTGCCTCAAATTATCATTTAGTCACCACTTCATCCTTATTATTGAGACAAGCACTAATATATCTCCATGTACCTAAAATAAAGTTCAAGTACAAGATGGTCCCCAAACTCATTGGGTACAAAGTAGTTAGAAACTACAACATATAGGACAAACTCCACATAATATGTGCATATATATATGAAATTGAATTTCATGCACATCTTAGCCGATTTAGGATTTGATGGAGCTTCTCCTATATATTTGATCAAAGAAAGAAAAAGCATGCCATACAATATACATTTGGTAAATATGCATGCACAAGACTTTCAAGAGCCAAAGGAGATACAATTTGGACAAAACACCAAGAAGGACAAGCGAGCACACAAAATTGTGAAGCTACAAAAGGTTGTCCAAATTATATCAAAGAATCAAATCAACACAAGATTGACTCCAAAGATCAACTAGTGAACCAAGCAAAAGCCAATGAGCATAAAGCATAACTAAAACACACATGCTCAAAGACATATCTCATTTTAAGAGTAAAAATAAATAATAAGGAATGAGATCACCAACTCCCAAAGAGAGCAAGGTTCAAACAAACAAACCAAACTCTCCACACTTTTTATGATGGCACACTAAGTACCAAAAAGAAAAGATTTGTCTTACAACAAAAACCAATACCAAATGAAGTAAGCACAAAGAGTGTGTTATAACAAATATAGGAGATCTCCCCCAAGATTAGTGCATTATTTATGATTTTGCATTTAAATACAAAATGCACACAAGTGGGATCATCACATCTACCTACATAGAAATAAACACAAAACAAGTTCAACGAAATCAAATGGAATAACAAAAGTCATGGAAGACAATGGGAGCTAAAACAAATACATTTTTGGCTAGAGATAAGGCAATTAAAAGCAATAGCCAATGTAAAAATGATCAATATACATGTGCCACATGATATAGTACTAATTGTCCAAGAACAAGAGGTATTTGGATTTATTTCCTGGTGGTAGTTTACATATAAATCCAAGATCATCTTCACAACAAAGAAGCATACGGAGAAGGATAAGAATTAATCACCATGCTCAAGAAGATATTCTTGATAGACTCAAATAGTTAAACAATCACGCAAAGCAATGATTAATATAACTTGAAGCAAATGGTTTTCCAACTTTGATGTAGCATTCCACATTTTAGGAAAACCCTATCAAGAAAGTATCTCACAAACAAGATCCAAAACAAGAGCAATAAAACAATTTGGCAAATTGGAATTTGTTTGAGAAAACATGCCACATAGAAGCAAGATAATTTACAATATCAACACTATGTGACACAACCTCAAATATACACATTATATTGGTTTGTAGTATGCACAAAGCATATTACTCCCCCATAATGTGTAAAACATTTATTTTTCACAAGAGGCAAATAAGATCCAACAAGATAATTAATGGACATTATAGAATTTGAATTTCTCATGAGAATGACATACCACATAGAGACTAGATAATCTTTAAATATCAACACTAAGTGGTATTCCTCATGTACACACATTTTTAGGATTGTGAAGTGCAAAGCATATCACTCCCCCAAAATGGGATAGTCCAATAATCTCTCACAAGAGCCAAGTAAGATAAAACAAGATGCAATAGGCTCAACAAGAACACCCATACATGGTGTGCAAACCAACATGCACATACTTGATTACTCAAAATGAAGCAAGTAGGAAGCACACCATATACAAACACATGCAAGATACAAAACCCAACACATGCAAAGGGGTGAGTAACTTTCAATATAGATAAGTTGAGTACAAGTTACCGCAAGGAGGAACATTGGATATATGATAGACAAGATAATACAAATGACTTGACTTGAGAAAATATAATTGATGAAGATCCCTTAATTCTTCATGATATAGCCAAGTCTCCAAAGCCCTCCAACAACACCTATTGTTCAAGTAATGGATTGTTGGTCCCCAACCAAGTTGGGTCCTAAGAAGTTAGAAACAATAGGTTTGGAAACCCAAATGGTTCTTTTCTTGACACCACTTTGAGCACCAACAAATTTGGCAAACACATTGCCAACCTTATCCTTGCAAAGTGAATAAACATCTTCAATTATGATAGGGTTGGATGAGTTAACACTAGTGCATGAAGAAGATAGGTGACCCTTCTCATGGCATATGTAGCAAGTTCTCTTCTTCACCTTCTTCTCACTTGATTTCTCCACAAGGGGAGCATTAGCTTGATTTTTCTTGGGAAGTGACCTTTCTTAAACTCGAGGTTGAGCATGGGCTTGAACTTGAGGCCGCTTCCCTTGTTGCTTCTCACTAAGTGCCTTTTTCTTCAAAGGGCAAGATCTAACATGGTGCCCTTCAATTTTGCACTTGAAGCAAACAATCTTGGCCAGATTCTTGACTTGTTCTTGGCCCTTCTTCTTCTTGTATATTTTGGACTTCTTATTGTTACTAGAGATAAATCCAAGTCCACTCTTGTCATTGGGGGATTTTTGCACACTCAAGATCTTATTGAGTGTGGACTTCCCTTCATGACGTTTTTCCAAGTCTTTCTTCAATGAAGTAACTTGGGCCTTGAGCTCTTTGATTTCCTCTACATGGTTAGTGACAACACAAGTACTAGTGGAAGTAGAGGCTACATTGTTAGAGCAACAAGGCAAGGAGGGTAATTCATCACTAGATGTAGCAATAGTATGAGAGGATGAATTACTAGAACTAGCACATGGCAATATAGTATTTTGAGAAATAGTGCTAGTGTCCACATGAGGCTCACAAGATGTTACCTTTGTAGATATAGCCTCATGAGCTAACTTTAGGCGAGCATGTGACACTAGAAGATCCTCATTAGAGCTAGATAGCTTTTGATGACTTTCTTCCAATTTCCCATACTTTCTAGTTAGCAACTCAAGTTGAGCCCTTAGCTCAACATTCTCCTTCAAAATAGATGCTTCACAAGAAGTAGAGTTAGTAGCACATGCATCATTATCATTACCAATAGGAGAAGATAACTTGGCAAGAGCGAGGTCACGTTCTTTAGTGAGTTTAGAAATTATTTCATTACATGACTCCTCAATGGATTCAAGCTTCTCCTCAAGAGAAACCCGGAGCTCTTGCTCTTCTTCAAGAGAATTTTCTAAGGAGCCAATATCATTAGCATACTCTCTTTCGAGCCTACATTTTTCTTCAATGATTTTTTGGCTCTCAATAGCACTAGACACAAGTTTAACAAGAAGGGAGCGAACCTTCATATCATTGGGAAGAGCATTATAGATAATCTCACCTTCCCTTCTTATGCTATCCTCCTCTTCATATATATTTTCATCCTCTTGATCATCATTATCCTCATCCATATCAACACAAGAGGTATTGGGTTCCAAAGTAGGGGATACCTTTGAACCCCTAGCCATAAGGCATAGGTGGGTGACATGAGATGATAATGATGAATTACTTGAAGCTCCATTCAAGATTTTGTCTTGACCCATAGAATCTTCGGTTTCCTCTACATTGTTAGACACACAACAACTAGAGGAAATAGAAGCATTTATATTATTGCAACTAGACAAAGAAAGCATATCATCATGAGATTTATTCAAGAAACTTATACATGATATGCAAGGACTATCAACACAAGTATGTAAAGCATTTATGGGGCTACAAGTGTTTAAGTCCAAAGACGAAGCATTGCAATGAGATAGAGACAAAGGATCATCAAAAGTAAGCATGTTATCACCATTGCAAGTTTCATCACCACTCACCATATCATTACCTTGTGTCTTTCCAAACTTTGGTGAAGTGGATGAAAGTTCATCACGGCCGGAAGTGGAAGGAATACAATCATCCCCAATAATCTTGGACTCACCATATTTTTCTTGAAGCTTTGTCCATATCTCATGAGCGCTCCGAAAAGGCGTGATGGAGAAGGTAAATATATCGCTCAAAGCATTAACAATCACATGAGTAGCTTGAGCATTGAGATACAAGTTTTTCTCATCCTCTAAAGATAGATTTTGAGTATCCTTTGGAGGAGAAAAACCCGCATCTACAATTCGCTCCATAGATGGGTCCATGACCCGAAAATAATTAAGCATGTGAATTTTCCAAGTATCATAATTTGTGCCATCAAATATAGAAGTGTTACTGTGCACTAATCCCCTAGCCGACATCTTTGCTCTCAAGGCGGTGAAGCCTAAAATGAGAGACCGGGCTCTGATACCAATTGAAAGGACACAGATATCGCCTAGAGGGGGGGGGGGTGAATAGGCGATATCAAATTTTACGAATGGCTTGAACAAAAGCGGAATTAAACTAGCGTTTATTTTGTCAAGCACACAAAACCTAAATAAACTAGGCTCACCTATGTGCACCAACAACTTATGCTAAGCAATACAAGTAACAAGGTGATAGCAAGATATATGACTTCAAGCACGAAGGCTATCACAATGTAAAGTGCATAAGTAAAGAGCTCAGGTATAGGAATAACCGAGGCACGCAGAGACGATGATGTATTCCCGAGTTCCTCCCTTGAAAGGGAGTACGTCTCGTTGGAGGGGTGTGGTATCGCCACAAAGGCCTAACCAACGCCACAAAGGCCTCACCCTATTCTCCGGTGTGAGCTTGCGCCACAAAGGCCTAGCTCACTCTTCCACTAAGGGGTTCCTCAAGGCGGAACCGGGCCTTTACACAAAGCTTAGGGCACGCATCCACAACTTAATTGGAGGCTCCCAAAAATAGCCACAAAGGCACCACAAAGCCACAAAGCCGTCTAGGGTTCCAAAAACCCAAGAGTAATAAGCTCACAAACTTTCACTTACTCGAATCTCCGGGGAGAACTCAAACCGATGCAACTTATGCAATGGCAAGAGCACACAAGGTGCTCAAATCCTTCTCACTCAAATCCTACCAAAGCAACTAATGCTATGGAGAGATATGAGAGGAAGAACAAATGGAGGAAAACCACACAAGTCTCCAAGATCTAGATCCCAAGATGTTCCCCTCACTTAGAGGAGAGATTGATTGGTGGAGTTGTAGATCTAGATCTTCTCTTTCAAATCCCTCAACACGATTCAAGAAATATGGGAGGGATAGAGAGTAATTGCAAGCTCTTGAAGGTCAAAACAATGGAGGAGAGAGAGACAAGCAACCAATCCCAAGGAGGAAGAAGGGGAGGGGTATTTATACCCCCTCCCATAAAAATGACCGTTACAGCGTCCCAGGACAGATTATCCGGCCCCCTGGCCGGAATATCCGCCCCCCCTACTGGGTGACGCGCCCAAAAGTCCTTAGCAGAAATTCCGAAACAAAATCTTCGAGGTAATCCGCCCCCCGGGCCGGATATTCCGGCCCCGTATCTGGGTGACGCCGAGCAGAAATTGCAATACGAAAACGGTGATAACTTTTTCATCCGGACTCCGTTTTCGATGATCTTGGGCTCGTTGGAATCACCACAACGAGCTCTAAAACATCATCCATAGAAACATCATAGTCCAACAAGGGAGTATAAAACCAAATGATGAAAGGTTTGACCTCTCTTTTAAGGCAAACCGGAAAAACCCCCAAACATCAAAAACGCAATAAGAGCTTCATGCGAAATCCGTTTTTGATGAGCTAGAGCTTGTCATGGAAATAACCACAAGCTCTAGAACCTCACATGGATAAAACTCAAATAAGAACCAAGAAAGAAGATGCCAAGTATGCAAAGGTTTGAGCTCTCTCCGAACGATACAATTAGGTTACTCACTCGAGAGCCCCTCTTGATAGTACGGCTACCGATCCTATAACCCGGTCTCACAACTAACACCATGAGACCGGTAAGAAAGAAACCCTAACACTATCATACCTTTGCCTTGAGCATTCCACTTGAGGTGGATAATGACGATCTTGATCTTCTCAAGTTGGACCACCTTTCTTGATTAAGCTTGCTTGGTGAAGTCTTGCGGATTGCTCCCCCATACTCCACTATGGAAGAGACACTCTTTAAGCATATCTTCACATATCCATAAACACAATATAGATGGCAAGCTTCAAGCATATGTTCTCTTCTAGTTGCTCATCTTGAACTTGCGCTTTGACTTAATCAATCCTCTAATCAATTCTTCTTTCTCCATAATGATGGTGTCTTGAGGATACACATGAGAGCTCACTCAATCTTATTCTTCAAGCCACACTTGACATAAGCTCAACTCCCTTAAGACCAATCTTTGGATCACTTCTTGAATAGCACCTTGGTTAACACATAATCTTCTTCTTACAACCTTGACTCCAACAAATGGTTCAAGCATTGTCTATGGACAAGTCCTACACATATAACTCAATGCAACCATTAGTCCATAGGGATTGTCATTAATTACCAAAACCACACATGGGGCTCAATATGATCTTTCAGCTACCACCATCCCGGATCGCTCCACCGTGTTCACCCCCTTCCACAAACCGCCATACACCTACCCCTATGACAGATCTGTTGACGAAACCACGACACCAGGGTTCAAGGTTCACTTGACTAATCTCTCATATACATGGTGGCACGAGAATATAGCCTGGGCTACTCTTCACCATGGAGGTGTCCCGCAACGAACCGGCAGCAATGACGGCGTCGTTTCCCATCGGCTTGGAATGGTCGGTGAGGGAATCCGACAACTTCATCATCGACATCTTCCACAATGAGGATGAATGAGGACACACAATGCGGCAATGGTTGTGGCGGCGATAAAGGAACAAGCGCTAGCATGAGCAGCGCCATCCAGGAGGAGGACTACAATGCCTTCTACCGCTACCGCTAGGCTAGGATTTAGTTTTAATATATATTTAGTTAATCTCATTCAAACGTTGGCAGAAGAGAGAAGGAATTTAGACCATCGAACATGTTAGGCTCCCGTGTCGTGCTAGGCGACCCGGGCAACCCAGCGCCGATCGTCCCTCCGACGGCGGGCGTCCACCCTCCCAGCCATAGGTCTAGCTCCCCCGCCCCTGCCCCACCCGCCCCAGCGTTCCAGCCGCCGGCGTTCCTTCGCAACCCTCTGGAGGCCTCTCTCGTGGCAAGGCGGCGCAACGGAGCCAGCGCAACTCCGACCTTGGACAAGGCTTCCTTGCCTCCCAGGTCCCTTGGCTTCTGGCGCTGGACCCGCTGTCTCTACATCCGCCGTTCGAGACACCGGGCGATGCGTTCCTCCAGTTCGCCCTCGAGAACTTGAGCTCTTCGGTATGTTCTCCGGTTGTCTGTGGCTCGCCGCTGTTTGCGCCGTCTCCGGTGCACTTGGCGGCTCGCCATTCCAACCATCAACATGTCTCTCTACATTTTGTTTGTAGCATGCTTTAGTTTTGGCTAGGATTTGCATTCGAAAAAATTGTTGTTGTGGAGTTGCGCAAAAATGTTTTCCAGTTCACTATTGCCTCTTCTCGTTTAGTTTCCTTCGTTGTCTCCCTTGGTGGTTTACGCCACGGTCAACTCTCAGCCGTGTCCTCTCTCTGTCCCTTTGATTGTCTTGACCTCTCTGGTCCAACTCAACCTCCTTTTGGGCCACCAAGCCCACCCGTGAGCTACGTGACGCCCGTGCCTGTCTCTCTGTCTCCTGTCGCCTCTGGTTCCTCTGGGCTGCCTGGGTTGCTGACGAGCCTCGGGCCTATTTCTGCCGACACGCTCGCTGACGGAGAGCCTGTTGGCTGTGATAAAATATTGCCTTTGCCTATTCCGCTTGCCACTACTGTCGCTAAGAGACGCCGCTCTCCTCTCTACATCTCTCTCCTCTCACATGGGCTCCTCCCTACTCCTGCAGGGCTGCTGCCATGGCCAACACATCCCCCCGTGAGCTTTCCACCCCTCCCTGTCCTTCTAGCCCCTCTCCTGCCCCGATGCTCGTCTTGCCCTTTGAATCCTTTCCGCTTTCGCCCGCTCACCCATCGCCGGGTCAACTTTCCCCTTCGACCTCTTTGGTGACTGCGCCGCCGCCAATGGACCAGCCTTCCGCTCCTATTCTAAGGTTGCCTCCACCCCTTCTAAGCCCACATCCCCCCGCTGTTTCCTCACTCTGCCCCCCCCCCTCCGCTACCTGAAACCTCGCTGCTAATGGTGCCTTTCCACTGACCACTTCGTCGCTGCCTGCCGGGATCCGCTCTGCTGCCGGTGGTGTCACCACTCTGGCCACTTCGAACAGAACTATAAGCTCCCCTTCTCCCCTTTCACTTTGCATCCCCTTCCTCACTCTCTTCCTCACTTTCCTTCATTGGATCCAAGATCCCCCATAAACGGTGACGCTCGAATCGCCCAGGCGGATGGTGGTGCCCCCTCCTCGGCGCCACTATTCTGTAGCCTTTGTTTCTCCTCTGACCACTCCCGCTCCATCTATCGCTTGGTGGTTCCTGCCGCCGTCGCGATGGCAGAGCATGAGGCCACTGCTGCTACTTCCGATGACGACGAGGAAGAGGACACTGAAGAGTTGGTCTTCGGGGTCTGGTCGAGCGACAAGGGCGAGGGCGAGCCCACTGGTGGTGGGGATAACTTTGTCCCGCTGCCTGCCAATGGCGAGGGTGAGAACAACTTCTTGCCTGCTCTGCAGGATGAACTCAAAGCTCCAGATGCTGAGGACCTGGAAGAGACCGTTCGTCCAGACTACATGGATGTTTTCATGCCATACGTCAACCTGCGCCACTTTGACAATCTCTCTTATGATTTTGTCAATCCACCTTTCTAAAATCCTGACAACCTGATCCTGCAAGCCGCTGATCTCGGCCGCGGCCCTGACCGTGTCTCCCTTTTCCCCTCCTCGCGTGGAGCTAGGATGGTTGTATTTGCTACTCCCGCTGACCGCGATCTCGCGGACTCCAATGGGCCGTTCCTTGGTCATGAGGTTTCTATCTTCTTCGAGCGGCACGATGAATCAGACAACCGCTTTCTCTTCCAGCATGACACGATGGCGGCTCTTGCCAGCAAGGATTATCCCCTTGAGCATTGGCAGCGCTGTCACATTGATATCCCACAAGTATAGGGGATCGTGTGTAGCCTTTTCGATAAGTAAGAGTGTCGAACCCAACGAGAACCTCCAATAGCATAGGTTCACCTTCTGCCCCTCGTTGGGTTCGACACTCTTATTTATCGAAAGTACTACGATACACCCCCTATACTTGTGGGTCATCAGTTAGCCACTATGGTTTGTTCCTCCCTACTAACCCTGGTCACAATAACCTCACTCTTCAGAAAAATGATTTTAAGTCCCGAGAGGAGCTCAAATCATACCAACAGAAATTTGAGGTTGGCAATTGCTAGGTTGTTGTTCTGGATCATGATGATGGTATCATTAGCCTATTGGAGGTGTGACACACCTCCTAGGATCAGGTGGGGCACCACACCTTGGATATGGCCAGCCTCATTGTCCGTGTCCAAAATGGCAGCCAGAGCATCTGCTATGAAATCAAAGAGAAAAGGGGAAATGTACCCCCCCTGCCTCACCCCCCTCTTGTTTCGAAAGAAAGGTCCTATCTCTCCATTGATGCTGACAGAAGTCTGGCCACTCGAAACTAGCTGCAACTGCATATGAACAATCCCTGACGAGAAGCCCTTTCTGGACAACACCTCTTGAAGAAAATCCCAGCTCACGCGATCATAGGCTTTTTCAAAATCTAATTTCAGAATGGTTGCATTTAAGTTCTACCCTCAGTTCATGGATTATTTTATGGAGGGCAAGAGCTCCGTCATGGATGCATCTACCTTTAATGAAGGCAGTCTAAGAGCTAGAAATAAACAGTTTTGTAGCTGAGCAGATTTTTGGAGCCATCCAATTGTACGGAAAATTTGTGCTGAAATTGGCCAGTATTCAAAACTTACCTCAGTACTTAGTGTAAAAATCTGCTTTATTATTTTTATTTTTGAAAAAACATTGCAAATGAACATAATATTTGACAAAAATTTGCATAATAAGTTTCAACTCAAGATACATGTGCGTGATTGTTTTCAAGATTTATTTTTAAAATGTGTTTTTCCAAGATTTAGAAAATGTTTTTACCGACATGTTTTTTTTTGCATGGATCCCAAAGGGGTTGAGCTTGTAGCCATTTTTTTAGACTAGCCATTCCTAGGGCTAGATGTGAATTTTTAGGTTTTAGAGATCTATAATTATAGAGACCATGGTATTTTTGTTGTCACTAAACAGAACTACATCTTTTTTTCCTTTATAGACATCATCATATCTCAAAAATATTTTACATCCCGTAGCGACAACGGGATGGAGAAGAAAAAAAATCAATCCAGCACGGAAGTTGCGACGTGCGAAACCCTAAACCGGGCTTTGATACCATGTTAGACAAATAGCAACTTGTATTATCTACAGGCCAAAGGCCACAATATATAGTACATCTGACTTGGAGTACAAGAATAATAGCTCTAGACAAATACAGACTCCTAGAGACCTAGACCAATACTAATACTCCTTAACACAAACAAGACCCAAAAGGGTTAAATGTAATAATATTAGGTAATTTTTCCCTGAGCATGCTAAAATTTAACCATTTTCATCAATAGAGGAACACATTCACACATTGAGGGTGAAAAAATAGAGCATAATTTTGTTGTAGAACACAAGAATATACTCAAATATAAATTAAGATTTATATTTTGTGATGCGACAAATATATGGTTCAAATTAAAGACATAAACAAAGTGTATGGTTATATCAAGAAACATTAAATCTATGAAATAGGGTGTAGTGGGTCTCTATAGCCTTCCTCCTACAAACGTCGATGAAAGGCTAAGAATCATATCTCACCACTCCTATACATTTGTTACCTTCTCTTGTCTTAATCAAATCGATCGGACATAGGTTACTAAACATAGTGGTTCACATAATAGGTGGCGAATTATTTTTACATTTTTGTGGGGATTTGTATCAAGAAACTAGTATCTTATTGTTCCTCTTTTTAAGGCAAAGGAATTATCTACCTTATGTTCTATGTTGATGTTTTTGTTCACATGTGTTATAATCAGGTATTTTCATTATATGAAAGGATAGTTGGTGGAATCCAGTTTCACATTGGTAACTAATTACAAAAATACCATCATTCTCATTGTTGGTTACCTCCTCAGGTTAGGTGTACAAAGAAAAACTACATGCTAATTAATGCAATTTTAGTTTGTATTATTGTGAATGCATCCAAGGGAAGCCACATGCTTGGTAATTAATACGTGTTTATTTTTATATTATTGTTTGTATAAAAAAGACTGTTGCATCTGTAATGATTGGGCCTGAGTCCTTGAAAGATCAAATTAGCTTTAGTTTCCAGATTGACCAGGCAACCAAATTGATCAACTCCATAAAACAAGGTGTGGCTAATTCTCAATGGACTAAGAATTAACTTAATTCTCAGTCAAATGATGTCATCCACAATGCTATAATATATGATTTTTTTGTATGATGAATATTTTTTACTGGGAACCAAATTTTTACCTACAATTTACTTGTTATTTAAGAATCTCAGTTGCAACTGAAAAATCTCGGTTGTAACTTCACTTGCAACTCATACGATACACAAATTGCAATCCAGATCCATTGCTTTCAGAAACTGAGCACTAAATTAATTCTTAGCTAGATGAGAATGAGCAATTTCAATAAAAAAATTGGTTTATTTAGTTGTTGCTTCCGGAGTGAAATATAGTCCAAATGGGTTGAATCGGCAGAAAATGTCAACATGGGATATACATAGCATAAGAAATGCCAACATTATTTAGCAAAAGGGTAGTGTCACGTGAAAGCTCGAGCGTTAAGATGTTGATCAAAACAATTCACAAGCACGTCGTGCATGCCATCATGCAACAATCGTTCTTAAAATCTTTGGACCAAAGAAAAGATCTTTTGTCCAAGGAGAACCCGGGAGCCAAAACACCATTCCCTGTGAAACTTTTGTCACCTTAAAGAAGGAGAACCCAATCCTTACTTAAGTACCAAGTCCTGCATTGTAGGTCCATGTAGATTCGTATACATGAAGCTGGGCACACCATGCATGTGACCGAGCTGGTTGTTTGGCAGTTCGCTATTTAAGATCTTTATTTGTTCTCCCGAACAAAGTTGGAGACCGAGTAGATTATGGATTATACATTTTATACCTCAATCTGTACGCAGAAATAACGTACTCCATTCTTGCAACGCCATTTCGGCCATCTATGTACACTATTTTTTTAGAGAGTAATATAATGCTGGCATATGTATCAATCGATGCACACCATCGGCTTTATTTCTAAGTTATCATTTAAAGTACTCCCTCTATCTAAAAAGGATGTCGAAAATTTGTCTAAATTTAGATATATCTATAAATTAGGGTTAGTGTTAGGGTCTTTTTGTTGTGGTGCACTATTGGGATGGTGGGAGCGGAGCCTGGAGGAATAATTCTGCCTCAACTCTACTCCCACACCGGCGTCGACTTTCACGGTTGCGCCTTAGAGGTGATGGCAATGGCAACTTCGTCTTCTCGTTGTTCTTATTTGGCAAGATCTGTTTCTCTGTGTGTCGTTGGCGTTCATCGTTATCCACGATGGCAATGGCGGCTGAGGCGAGGTGGTTTTTCTAGAACGAGGATGTTGTACGGAGGTGGTGAATCTATCGTTCTTCTCCAACTTCGTTGATGGGAGATCTTGGTCCAAGACAGCATGTGGATGTCCCCCGGTCGACGTGCAACAGCAACATATGCCTCGCTGCATGCAGCAGACCTATTCTTCCACTCACAAAGCCTTGTTGGCGATGGTGGTTTCTTGTGATCTCGCAATGGTGGAGGATCAATGTTTCTTCCGACGTGCGTCTCAGCAATGTTGGAGTTGGACAAACTGCAAAGTTTTTTGCATAATAATTTATTCCCATTTGTTTTTTGTTTCCACATATGTTGCATCTTGTAACTTGATTTTCAATTAATAAAATATGTGGTTTCTCTAAAAAGAGCATAGATCAAAAAAGTTGAAGCCTCCATACAACATCTACATACCCGATACTGGGTGAAGATCATATCAACACATACTTGTGCCTTGAAAACAACTAAATCCCTCCATAGGCTAGGAACCAAGATATATCACATAGCCCAAGACGCCCTCCAGGCAAAACAAGAGAGCTCATCTGGTTTAGCAGACACTCAGTGAGCACCTCATGTACACACACAAGAGTCGCCACCGCCATCATACCGCAGAGCCATCTTCAAGGTTAATATATGCATAAATTTTCCGATCCTGCCGATGACGCCACCATGGCTGCAGAATGTGCCTCCTCCCGGTGTGCACACCTTAACATGCATCCTCCGACGAGACTCCGCGGCACCACGCTGTTGAGACCCACCATCGTTGATGTGGGAAGAGACACGCCGCTCTACTTCAGAGCCACCTCCAGCCAGCGTCTGCTCCAAAAACGATGCCCTAAGGGGAGAATGGCACCGAGCATCGCTAGCGTCTGTTCGAGGAGACCCAGGGATTGCCCCAGAGCAGCCCGAACGAGGAGATGATGGCTGCTACAATGATGCCTTCAACAAGGTCTAGTCCTCCATGGCCAAAGTCGAGCTCGGTTTTCACCAGCAGCTATGCCTTGCCATCGAGGACTAGACGGCGGATTGCAAGTCACACCAGACTAGCCACAAACATGCCGACCACCTCTGACGAAGGAGGAAATTGCCACCACCATGCCCTGAGCCACTGCCCTGGTGTCCCCGTGATGCAGGACTGGCCTAGTAACCGTCGTGTGCCATCCTCGACGACAACGCGATGTAGTAGCTGCATCTATGGCCCTAGGTATGCCCTACATCCCAGATTGGGCCCATGACCACCGCTGCATCGGCCGTCGTTGAAGAGGCGCCGGGATCCGCTAGTCGCTGCCCATCCACTACACATTGTTAACGAGGCCGGTGCGGGCGTCGCCACTGCCATGTCACATCATTGACAGGCGCTGCCATCGCGCTGTCAGGACTTTGCCGAACGACAATCTCGGTGGCGGCGGGTGGAGAGGCTGGAGGCAAAGGACGGCTGGAGGCGGGGGGATGGCTGTTCCCCGATGCGGCACGGTGCGGCCGCACAGGATATCTATTAAGTAAGATCATTCTTGTAAGGAACCACTGAAAATATCTTAATCTTTAGTATCTTATTTTTCCAGAGATACTCATGAAGAAATCCAGCATGACCATCAAGAATGTCCCTTA
Source organism: Dactylis glomerata (assembly GCA_007115705.1). Lineage (NCBI taxonomy): Eukaryota > Viridiplantae > Streptophyta > Magnoliopsida > Poales > Poaceae > Dactylis > Dactylis glomerata. The sequence goes on along the minus strand of QXEO01000227.1, from coordinate 109,715 downwards.
CATAGATTTTACCAAAAGACACATGAGGTCGTTAGTTCACAAACAAATCATCCGGCTCATCAAATAGCCCACATCCCTCCTCCCTCGTCTTTGCCAAACAAGCTAGCAGGCCCAATTATCAGTATCGCTGCCCTTTTCTCGCACGATCCTAGCCTAACACTGTTCGTTGGCGTGAACTCTGAATCCCAATCGTTGTTCTAAACTGAATCAAGAAATAGCCCAGCCAAGCGACAGCCGACAGCGACGCCAGACGGCAGAATCCCGCGCCGACGCAGCAGGTCGCACTATTCCTTGGCTCCTCGTCACTATTTTCTTCTTGCAATTTATGGACAAGGACATCATCACTATTTTCAAGCCATCAAGCATCAGAAAGTTATCCTTTAATTTGTAAGCTCTCCTATAATTTTACTATTTTGTGCCCTCTAGGTATTTTAGATGTTGCCCTTTGAGATGTTAAACAATCGAAACTTATATATGTCGAAATATTTTAAGGGAGTGGATTTCGTAAGCGATGTCTCAGTTGTACCCTCTATCTGAACTGTTAATAGGTGCATCAAGATCCGTGCTAGTCTTTTTTTGCCCTCTCAAACAATTTCTCTTTTTTTTATCTCTCAGTCTATATAAAATTTGAATCTGAAACTTTGCAGTTCGCTGAAACATTTGAGATAGAATGTGGGAAAAATAGTTCAGGATTTTTATTATACTATATATATAATTTTTAAAACAATTTTTATTGAATTTTAAATATTTGAAAAAGTTAAATTTCACAAAAAAAATCTGAACTATTTTTCCCACATTCTAATTGTAATATTACAGCGATCTGCAAAGTTTGAAATCTATATGTTATATAGTTTGAGACATATGAAAAATATAAATTCAAAAAAGTATGGGGGTGTAGGTGAGACCCTGCTTAGACAAAACTTTTCCATATTTTAACTTATGATTTGTTCTATGGAACTATGATATCATGCTCAAACTATGTTATATCATCTATATATATTATATAGTAAGAACTGTGTGATGCTCCTGTAGTGAAATATCTAGGCCAAAAAGTAAGTTTTAGAATGTCAAAAAAAAGTAGGCTTTGAAAGTTTGAATACACTCTCAAAATCCTGGGCCTGCCTCTGATGCCATGTGGTTAGCTGTATATTGATTGAGATGTAAAATTAATATAATAACTTACAAATAGACACTCCTCGATCGAGTTATTTTAGCAATGACCATCAATCAACACATTGTTTAGTTGGTACATACTGATTTTCTGCTGAAAATCGAACAAACTAATGCAAAACACCATAAATAAGAATGCTTATCAAAACGAGAGACAAGAATGGAAAACAGAACACGAAGAGCAATCGATGAAACACTCTGAACATACGCATGGAGATCGAGCGTCAAGCTTGTCACACATGCTTCTATAGATCACCCACTAGGATGAATTCCCTCCTCAATATTCTCAACTGGAAGGCTGGCGACCTGTGGGCGTGTAATGCCGGTGTGCAGGGTCAAGGCCCAAAGCATGGTGATGAGTTCGCCTCCCTGCACCAGCGCCACCTCGTGCCCTTTCACATGCTCGTTGCTGCCGGGTGGAGCGATGTACACGATGAGCTCCACCCAGAGCTCGGCTAGTAGTTCCCAATTGGGCTCCTCGTCCCTCTTCACCGCTTCCATTAGGTCCTTCCCCAATGCAACGCCTTTCTCGACCACCGTGGTGGCAGCGTCCCCCTTTAGGTTTTCAGCATTGTTCATTAACTTCTTATACCGGCAATGGTTCGACAAAAGGTAGTAGCCCCAATTCCCAAGTGACTTCTTCAAATCCTTCTTCATGTCATCGTACACGCGCTTAGTCCCTTCTAGATCATCGGGTAGTAGCTCGGGGCAGAAGGCCAGAAGGTAAGCACAATACTTGGACAATGTTGTCGCCACCATCCTGTGGCCATGGAGCCCGGACACCCCAGTCTCCTATAGCGGGTACTTCATCTCCAAGAGGGTGGTGGCGATGTGCCAAGTGACGATAACTTCTGCAAGACTATCAGTATCACAGAATGGTAATAAGAGCCGACTTTCATGGCGGGCCAACACAGAATGACCATTGCTGAGAGGGTTGGTGCGGCCACCATCTCCATATGCCATCAAGCGTTCCATAATGGAACGCTTTGCTTGCTTCGTTAGAGGCACAGACGGCAATGCCATGGAGAGCCAACAAAATGTCATCACTGAGAATTGCTTGCAGTGGATTAGTCTAGTGTCGCTGAGCTTGTTGCGGACCCAAGAGATGCGACGTAGAGCCCCCCTGATGGTGGGGCTCAGCCGCCAGGAAGATTTAGTAGTGTAGTTGCACACCAGCGACACGCTGAACCAATTAGAGAGCACAAAAATGAAGACCTCACATACTTCCTCGTAGATGAAGGTAAGGAAGAGGAGGTAGGAAATGGAGATGTCGATGGTGGAGAAGAATGCCATGGGAGATTTGAGGACATTTTTCCAAAGACATTTCGTCAACTGGATTATGCCAAAAGATAAGGCGTAGTTGTCATGTCGCGTGCTATGGAAGGAAAACAAGACGTTGTCATTGCCGCAAAGGATGACAGTCATGGTGCAGAGGCCAAATAGCACGACGGGGACGACAAGATAGTTGACTAGGAAGAAGTAGGGTCTCGCGAACATGACAGGGAGAACAGAGTGGTAGTACTCACTTAGGAAAATGACCTCGTCATTGATCACTTGGAACAGCGCCACTTCGGGGTCGTCGACACCTTCTTCTTTGCACAAGCCTCTGAAGATGAGGTCATGGCAGTTGTCGGTTTCTTCCTTAGTCATTGCTGGTACTATTACTGGTAGAAGCTCAAACCTGCGGCGCAGCAACTTGAAGAGTGCAAAGGAGAGACTGAGCCTCTTGAGCCTTGGTCTGGATTTATTGTTCCTGAACTTGTCGATTCTCTGCGAAATTTTTCCTACAGTGACAACGCCACTGTCCTCCTCGGTGATCTTCTTGAAGTCGAGCTTGTAGCCGTGCAGACCAGCCTCCAGCACCATCTTCTCTTCTCCCATCACGACATACTTGCATGCCGTGAGCCTAGCCGATCCATCGGACATGTGGAGGGCATCATCTTCTTCCCCTTGTAACATCTGGGCCATGTAGGAGGATATAAGCCGCGGGTTCTTACCGTAGGCTAAGGAACGCTTCCCAAGCTCGGTGATGGCGCCTCTTTGCACGAGCTTGGCGGCACAGAGTACCCAGAGGATCCCAAACACCGCCTTCCGCCCAGCTCCCTTTAGGTTTAAGAAGACGAGGTTTCCCAGAGCCACACCACACTCGTGATGTGAGTGATGATGCTCGAGTTCCCCTGCACGCCTGCGGTGACCAAGATCGCCTCCACCTTCCTGCGGAGGAGCTCCACCAGAAGCATCCAGGTGAGGATCAGACGAGCTTGAAGCGGGAGATCGGAGCTGGTACCCCTCACGTTGGGGCCAGCCCCCGGCATGGGAGCATTCTTCGCCTCGGAGAAGAGGTAGGACATCACTGGGAGGAAGAGAGACAGTGAGGTGGAGAGGACGAGATGGACGGTTGGGTTGAGGACGGCGCTGACGTTGGAGACACAACTGAAGAGGTTGAGGTTGAAGAAAGTTGCCGCGAGCACGAACATCACCACGGAGGTGGCCACCACGGACGCCTCATTGCTCTTGTCTGTGTAGGAGAAGGTCAGGTTTCTCACATAGGCGCCAATGCTTGCATCGCAATGGGCCAATAGCACAGCACTCGCACTATTGTTTGTGTAATCCATTAGCTGCCTGACTAAATTTTGCATGAATTTGACTACTGAAGACTGGTGGCAGCAGGCACCCTATAGCTATAGGACTCATCTTATTGCAGCTGAGAAAAAGATTGATCACATCATGCCGTGCATGTGATTGTTTTGCAGCGGGTGCGTACAGAAAGCTGCACTCAGCCATTCGAGTTTTCTTTAGCAATGAAGAAGACTCTGAAGGAGCTTTCTATCTCGTGCAAACATTTTCTTTCGCACATGGCCGAGATTCCGTAATTAATTTGGAGAAATTTTATTTCGCACAAGGGCATCTAGGGAAAAACTTTTGTTCAATTGCTAATGCAATCTTATATTTGTCGTTTGCTGATTCTCGATCTCTCTCCTGCTGGAAGTTTTTTACTCTCATCGTCCCTTACATGGATATCTTAACTTTGTCTAGATTCTCATTTGCATGAATATGACTCAACACCATTAGCTGGAAGTCTAGATTCTCCAACAATAGTGTGTTTCAGTATTAGATACATGTAAATCTAAATAAAGTTAGTGCACACTATTGTTTGTGTAATCCATTAGCTACCAGCTGACTAATTAAAATTTGCATGAATATGACTCAACACCGGTGGCAGCAGGAAGCCTATAGCTATAGCACGCCACGCATAAATCGGAGAACATAAAGCTGCATTCACATCATGCCGTGCACGTGAGAGTTTTGCAGCGGGTGTACCTAAAGCTGCACTCAGCAATTCGAGTTTTCTTTACCAAAGAAGAAGACTCTGAAGCAACTTCCTATTTTGTGCAGGCCTCAGCTCGACATTTATTTTCTTTCGCACATGGCCCAGATTCTCAGTAATTTCGAGAAACGAACAAGGGCATCTAGCAAGGGAACAAACTGTTGTTTAAATAGCTAATACAATCTTATATTTGTTGGTTCGATAATTCTCGGTCTCTCTCCGAATTAAAGATGAGAAATTAGGTTTTGGGATGATAATGGCTGGGTAATACTACACTCCGAAAACAATATCTCATTCTATACAATATTGTTTGTCATAAAGGAGATACAATAGCCAAGGTGTTGGAGTCTTCCCCACCTAATGTGATGTTCAGAAGATATCTCGTTGGTAAGAGCATCTCCACTCGCCCCCTCTCCCCCCCCCCCCCCCCCGCCACAAACGGCGACCGGCGCAAGCGATATTGAGGCCGTTTGGGGGGGGGGACGCTGAATTCCATATGGGGGTGGCGGTTTCCCAGCCGCGCCCCCCAAACACTGCCACAAAAGCCCAAAGCGGCCCAAAGAAGTAGACTTTTGGCCCAAAAATTTCAAATTTTATCATTCCCGCCGCGAGTTCCCATACTCGCTGTTGAAGTATAAATGTATTGCCTAGTCTCTTCAATCAGATCGGTCTTTTGGTCACATTGGCTAGAGCATGCAGTTCTACATGGTATCAGAGCCAAGAGGTCTTGAGTTCAAGACCCGGCTAGCGCAATATAAAATAAAAATATTGCAGCCCACTTTCGGTCCACGTTTAGGCCTGATGAGGAAGCCACACGTGAGGGGGAGTGTTGAAGGATAAATGTATTGCCTAGTCTCTTCTATCAGATCGGTCTTTTGGTCGCATTGGCTAGAGCATGCAGTTCTACACTCGCCACAAAATATAGCCCCAATCAACATGCAGATTACAAAACCGTGAAATCAAATGTCGAACATCTCCTCCACTTCATCGTCGTCTCCACCGGTCGGTGTTGTGCCGTTTGGTGCCTCGGGTTGGTACGGTGCTGGCGTCGTGGTTGAGGTCGCCGGAGGAGGCCTCATCTCGGCCAATATGATGTCGCACTGCACCTTGTGCCACGCCTTCACCTCGGTGCACATCGATGATGTATCGGCGGTCAAGAGCGCCATGTCCTCCTTCCTTTTGATCGTGGCGACATTGGTCTTGAGGAGGTCGATCTTCACCTCTTGTTTCTCAAACATCTTGTCCCATCGTGCATCAAACTTGACCTTCGTCGTCGCCTCCTTCTCCTCCCTTGCCGCCTCCTTCTCCTCCCTCGCTGCATTGTTCATCGCCACACCGGCGATGCACTTCTCGATTCTTGATTGCAAACGTTCCATTGCTGGTGCGTCTTCTCGTGCTTGCTTGGCTTTCTTGTTCCCCATCTCCGGGCGCCCTTTCCCGGAGGCCGGCAAGGGCGCGGTATGGTCTAAGGCGACGTCTTTTCCCTTCCCAAGCGATGCCCTCACCGTTGCCCACTTGTCACATTTTTTGATCCTTTTGAAGACATGGATGAACTTGAATTCGATGTCCTCATTGTCGGCGTGGTACATTTTGAACATCTTGAGCATCTACAATAAAAACATGGCCGCAACACAACATTATAAGAACAAATGCAAATGCCAACCGGCGAGCAAAGGGGCGCGGCTTACTAGATCTTCGATGCTTGTTCCGCTTTCTTGCCGATCCATGACCTCTTGTTGGATTCCATACCACTTGTTGCAAGCTTGTTTGGTGATTCCCCAACAATGAGACATCCCGGAAGGGTTGCGATTGATGTGCATTTTGTTGAACGTGGGATCCATGAGCTTGCGTTCATCGAACGACACCTTCACCCTCTCCCAATACGTGTCGGAGTTTTGATATGCACCGGAGATAGGGTCAATGCTCACCATCTTCCATGCCTCGATGAGGCATTCATCCTCCAAAGATCGCCACTTTGGACCATGGCTGCCTCCTCCCTTCTTGGGCGCCTTCTTCTTCTTCCCCTTCGCCACGGGCGCGGGCGAGGCCGTGGCGGTGACAACCGGCTCATCGTCCTCCTTGTACTCGCCGTCTTCTTCCACAGCCTCCTCTTCTTCATCGATGACGGTCTCGCCTACCTCCTAGGTGTACGTGTCATCGGCCGTCGAGCCGTCGTTGATGATGTGGTGCATGGCATCATCGCCCATTTCGCCGAGCACACTGCGGGCGTCCTGGCCGGTGACGCCGAAGTAGGCCGACGAGGAGGGCGACATGCGTTCTTGTCCTGCGTGGCAGACGGGGACGTGGCTATGGGCGGGTGAGGACCCGTTGAGGTTGATGCCGCCCGGCGGGAAGGTGTTTAGACCGCCGTTGAAGCCGCCACAATGCAGGTCTGGCGGTGCAAAAAAGGAGTTGGGATTGAACCCGTCGTGTGGGTCGCCGTCCGGGTACTCGCCCAAAGAGGGAGACGGTGAGAACCTGAATAGGTGCATGTACCCATGCCCCTCTTGGAATGTCACCGGAGAAGAAGGCGACAGGCTCCTCAGAGAAGAGACGCTTCCTTGGGTCCCGAAGACGCCAGGGCAGTGAGACGGGCCAAAAGCTGTAGCTGCCACCAAAGATGCTTTCTTGAACCTCGCCGCTGCCTCCCGCTTGCGCTGGTCCTGGTTTACGACAGCCTGCCGTGCAACATCCGCCGCCCAGCCCATGTTCGACATCCCCTCGGGCCACTGTTTCCCCGCTCGTGGCTTCCTTGTCGCCGGGGGGAGGCCGTCGCCGTCGTTCTCCTGGGGAGGACAAATTTCCTGGGCGGCATCGCGGCGGTGCGGTACGGGTCGAGCGGCGATGTGTCTGGTGGCTGGATCGGGGAGAAATGGTGGGAGAATGGTTGGGAGGCGGCTGGATGGAGAGAAAATTGAGGGAAACTAGCCTTGTCTCGCCGACATTTGTGGCCCACCCGCTTTTCGCCTAGAGCCGGCGCCCCCGCTCGCCCCCCTGTGGACTGGGCACGGCCTGGGTGCGCCAGATGGAAATTACGCCCGCGCCGGATAAAAATTATGTTTGTGGGGCGGCTGGGCGGGATTTTAGGCGTCGGCGCCCCCAAACAGCATTTGGGGGGCGTTTGGGGTGAGGGGGCGAGTGGAGATGCTCTAATAGGCTAGCATCATGGAATGCTTTGCTACAATGTTTGAGTTTGGTCTCGTTGACACATAAATTTTGATAGAAATTACATAAGAATGATAAATTTTCTGTAGGCTCCATATATAGAGCACTTATACTAGTTGATAATAATAATAAAAATTGAAGAAGAAGATAACATTAAAAACCAAGGTGTTTGCTTGCTATTTTCGTGGAGGAGTGATCCTAACCAAAGTTAGCTTTGTAAACGTAATTGTCACTTATTCGCAAAAAAATGTAATTGTCATGGAAGTACAAAATATGTATTATCTGTCATTATGATGAGAAAATCAAACAATTAGTCTTCCAGTGTGTCTTTTTTATTAACTTTTTGATTCAAAATATGTATTCTGTGCATTTAATTGACTTTTTGATTCAATCTCTTGCAAATATACTGGACATCCTTCGGCAATGGCTTCAAGCTCATTGATGATGGATAATACCGGAAACTTTTCTTTTTCGGTATAACACAAATTTTGCATCTTTGGATTGGTGTGCTTCTCATCACTGCTTCTGCAAACACCTCTTTTACCATATCGTAATAGCCATCACGGTCATCTTGGCATTAGCACTAATCAAAACAACCTGGTTTCTGATCCTAGTCACTTATTGTAGCATAAGTACCATCAAAACGAATTGAATTTTGCTCGCTAAAGGGATAAGAAGAGAATAGAACATTACAACAAACCAACGGTTGAAACCAATACTCCAGTTACGCACTAAAACATGATTGATAGCGGAAGCTAGAGAAAAGGTACAATAGTTGCCGAGCCAACAAATAAAGAAGGCACTCTGAACTATCACAAAAATCCATTAACGCGCAAATCCAAATAAATCAAACTAGCTACCCTTTTGTCAATCATCTCTACAGCTTACCGGTAAGCTACGACGGATCCAACGAATGAAGTAGTCTGTGGGGTCGCACAACACCCTGTTGTTGTATGGCCTCATGTAAACACGCCCATACTTGAATAGCACAATGGTGTCCAGCAGCACGCTGATGAGAGTCACATTCAGGCCTCTTCCGACGAAGTCCAACCTGAGCAGATCGAGCTACAAGGCAGCAGACACGTTTATGCTCACCGTGCTCCAAGGTGATTGTGGCGATGGTGGGTTGACTTCTCTCAGCGCAATCGTCTTCACCACATCCGCTTTGTAGTGCAGGTAGATGATGACGTTGCGGTACTTCACCCCGGCACGGTGGATGGTGTTGTTGGCAAAACAATTCTAGATGTCCGACTTGAAGGAAGCTTACCAAGCGTAGGAGGTCTGACTTAATGAAATCCCATAAGTTTTGGTAAACTTAGTGGGAAGCCATCCAGACCCAGTGACTTGTTATGTTCGATTTGGAATACCGTTTTTCTCACTTCTTGTGTGAAAGGTGTAGTAAGGAAAGCATTTTCCTCATTCGAAAATTGGGATATCATTTGTCGAGACTCATCGAGAGAGAATTTACTTCCTCAAGTGCCCTAGAAAACCTTCATAATATCTTGTTCACGACCCTCAATCGTATCCCCATCTTTTGGAGAGCTTGAATAAGCTTCTTCCTATGTTTGTCATTTGCCTCATTATGAATGTTTCTTGTATTGGATACCATTCATTCAAGTATAATTGAACTTTTGAACGCTAATATACCATTTGGGCTCTTTATCATGTAGCAGACATGCAATCTGTGTATTTAATTGGCTTTTTGATTCATTCTCTTGCAAAGACACTCGACGTCCTCCCGATTGCTTCAAGCTCATCGATAATGTATGAAAGCCGAAGTTTTTATTTATTTAGATTATGATGTGCCCACCATCCAAGGTATTTCTGTGTAGCGCAAATTCTATTATTCATTTTTTTATCTGTGTGCTCCTCGTCACTGCTTTTGCACATACCTCTTTTACCATATCGTAGTAGCCATCACGGTCATCCTAGCATTAGCACCAATCAAAACGACTTGGTTTTCTGTTCCCCGTTACTGATTGTAGCATAAGTACCAATCAAGATGACTTGACTTTTGCTCGATAAAGGGATAAGAAGAGAGTAAAACATTACACCAATACAACAGTTGGAACCAATACTCCAGTTGTGCAAACTAAAACATGATTGATAGCGGAAGCTAGAAATAAGATACGATAGTTGCGCACTACGGGACGCAGACAAGGTGCCGACGGCCTGTAGCCATCGGCATAGCTAAAAATGCCGTCGGCACAGTCTGTGCCGACGGCCACCGTCGGCACATCGCCGTCGGCATAGGCGGGCGTCGGCACAGGCCATATGGCCGTCGGCACAGGTTTAGCTATCGGCATAGCTATAGGCCGATGGCCATGATGAGCCGTCGGCACAACAATGCCGTAGGCACAGGTAATTTCAGTTATTTTCTTGAAAAAATGAATTTTCGAAAAAATCAAAAAAAAAATTGTAATTTTTATTTTCTTTTATTTTCTTTTATTTTCTTTTAATTTTTTTGAAATCTCTCTAATAACTTTGAAACGATGACTTCCCGGTCGGTCATCCATCCTCAGATTGCTACAAGCCCAGCATGCTTAACTTCTAAGTTCTATTTGAATAAGCTACCCCTACGCTACTAGGTCCTTATTGATATTATTATCATATCAATCCTCTTAAGCCATGTGTGTGCAGTGTAAATATGTGCGTGCATATGTATACGTATATGTATACGTATATGTATATATGTAGGTATGTATGTGTATGTGTATATATATGTGTATATGTGTTTGTTAAAATTTTAAATTTTTTAAAAGTTTGCAATTTTTTAAAATAAATCAAAAAATTCAAAGAAAATCAAAAAAATTCAAAAATTTTAAAAAGATCAAAAATAGGGTTTTTTGATATTGGGATGGAAAGGAACGTCACGGAGACCGATTTTTGGTTCGTCCCATGAAAAGTGTATTTTCCATTTCCGGAGTGCCGAAATCGGGTTTCTGTTCATGCGGTCCCAAATTGGACGTTACTAATTCAAAAAAAATCAAAAAAATGCGAGACTTTCGCGTGGCACCATTTTATGTCACCTAGATGCGGGAAAAAAATTGAACCTTAGGAAAAGCAGTTTACAAGAAAGTCCCTTCACAGAAATGACCAACCACGTTCGAGGTAGCATGACTTTTAGGTCAAATAAGCTAGGTTTGTCCTCGATCATGGCATAGTTTGTCGGAATGAGACCATATCGAACACGTGCGTGGCCATTGGGATGGCAAGGAATCCCACAGAGACCGATTTTTGTTTCCTCCCATGAAAAGTGCCTTTTCTATTTTCAGAGTGCCAAAATCGGTTTTTTTGTGAAGCGGCTACCGAAACGCGAAATCGAAAGCTAGGAAGAACACCCCACATAAATAATAGACCATCTAGGATATATATATTAGCTCTCATTTTGTTGTGACACCTTCGGAGGTATATTTTGAATTTTGTGCAAGCTCCTACCGATTTCGCTGGAACCGGACTGGATTTGCACTTTAGCGGTAATAAGACAAGCTTCTGATTTTTTTCAAAAATTATATTTGGATCCGCAATACGTCATTTCTTCACTAAACTTTGATCATTAAGGTGGGACTCGGCAACGTCTGGCTGCGAACGGGAGTTCTTGTGCGTCCTCATTTCACCCGGGTCCCGAATCGGGCGTAACTAATTAAAAAAAATCCAAAAATGTGACACCTTCGCGTGGCGTCGTTTTATGTTACCTAGATGTGGGAAAAAATTCAAACCTTAAGAAAAGTAGTTTACCAGAAAGTCTCTTCACATAAATGACCTACCACATTCGAGGTTGTATGACTTTTAGGTCAAATGGGCTAGGTTTGTCCTTCATCATGGCATAGTTTGTCGGAATGAGGCCATATCAGTCACACGAGTGGCACATAGGATGGCGAGGAATACCACGGAGGCTGATTTTCGTTTCCTCCCACGAAAAGTGTTTTTTCTATTTTCAAAGTGCCGAAATCGGGTTTTTTTGTGAAGCGGCTACCGAAACACGAGATCGAAAGCTGGGAAGAACACCCCACATAAATAATAGACCATCTAGGATACACATATCAGCTCTCGTTTCGTTGCGACACCTTCAGAGGTATATTTTGGAATTTGTGCAAGCTCTTGCCGATTTCGCTGGAACCGAGATGGTTTTGCACTTTAGCGGTAATAAGGCAAGCTCCTGATTTTTTGTAAAAAATATATTTAGATCCGCAACATGTTATTTCTTCACTAAACTTTAACTGTTAAGGCGGGACTCCGCACTTATCCATACATGTGCATTCCTGATCGATCGGTGACCAGCTAGACCACCGCACCCTTACACACATACATAATCTGAATTCATGATATCATATTGCTCGATCTTGTGCCTCAGTAGTTATGCGTATGCCCGCACGTATGTATGCGCTGCTTCTGTTTGTTAATTAATTTATCCTTTGTCTTACACATTATCTAACTGACATATTTATCTCAGATATATCCATACTCCATACTCAAGACATATTCATCTCAGATATGTCCATACTCCATACCCAAAAACAGGATGAGATAATGAGAGCACAAGTTCAGAACAAGTTTCAGGTACTGTGTGCAGTATTACGAATGCCTTGGCTAGCAGTATTCCGATGGGAGTGGACTAATAAATAAATGAGTATAAATATAGAAAAAAAAAGCTGTGCCGACGGCTTAGCCGTCGGCATAGATTGGGCCGACGGCCAGGCCGTCGGCACAGTGTTGAGCCGTGTCGGGGCAATGACTGTGCCGACGGTCTTGGCTGTGCCGACGGCCATGCTGTATCTATGCCGACGGCCAAACTTGTGCCGACGGTGGCCGTCGCCACTTGGAGGTCCTGACGAGGTGTGGCTTTGTGCCGACGGCCCCGATAAAAAGCCGTCGGCACAGCAGACAGCCGTCGGCACCTTGAATCACTCCCGTAGTGATCCAACAAATAAAGGAGGTGCTCCAAATTAACACGCAAATCCAAATATCAAACTAGCTACCCTTTTGTCAGTCATCTCAGCTACGGCGGATCCAACGACTGAAATAGTCCATGGGGTCGCACAGCACCCTGATGTTGTACGGCCTCGTGTAGACACTCCCGTACTCGAACAGCACGACGGTGTCCAGCAACACGCTGACCAGAGTCGCATTCGGGCCTCTTCCACCGAAGTCCGACATGAGCAGGTTGAGCGGCAAGGCAGCCGACACGTTTATGCTCGCCGTGCTCCATGGCGGTTGCGACGATGGCGGGCTGACTTCTCGCAGCGCTATCGTCTTCACCGCATCCGCCTTGTAGCGCAGGTAGACGATGACGCTGCGGTACTTCACCCTGGCGCGGTGGCTGGTGTTGTTGCCGGTGAGAACGATGTTCAGAAACTTCACTCCGTTGTCGGAGGAGTTCGTGGTGACCTTGGTGACGGTGAAGTAAACCTCCGCGGGGGTGAGGGCGATGGACACGGCGATGACGATGAGGGAGACGACGAGTGTTCCAGCAAGAGCTGCCAGGACGTAACGCTTGGTGCTCCATCTGCAATAATGGGAAGGGCGGCTCGCCATGCTTATTATTCTACCAAAGCTATCTTGGCCAAGCTGGCTGGCGGCCGGCGTGGTATGTAATGTGTTTGATCTACAGAGTACTATATGTGGTTATTTGTTAACTTGCATGTTATATTGGAGCGCCCACTAGCTATCTAGCTCTAACACGCACACATACACGAATTTCGCTCCTGCAATGTGTAAAGCTTCCTCAACGCAGCAGGACGAATGTGCACATGCTTCTTTACCTTTGCTTTCACTGTATTTTTTCCTTTAGATTTTCCTTTTCTTTTTCGTTGCTTTCGACAGAGCTTATATCAGACTCAATATAGAATCGCGTGTTTTGTGCGTAAAGAATAACATGGTGAACTTGGATCTGGTGGAACATGCCGGACCACCTATTTCACTGTCATATCTTTGATTTTATAGTTTTGATCAACATATATATTAGGTGGTTTGTCGTGATTTTATAAAGAAGGAAAACAAATTCTATGCTTTAAAATTCGCCTGACTAAGATTTTTTTCAGTTCCTATTGATTTATCCAAATACAGCTTAAATTGATAGAGACTTAAGAAGGTCGTATTTGATCAGCTTAGACATTACCCTTTTGTGACTGATCTTGCATGATCGATATAACTTGTGTAAGGGCATCTAGCTATATTCACATGAAATCACAATAAGGACATCAACAAGGCCATAACTTAATTATCAACCGAGGTTCATGTGATAAGTTCAAAATTGTAACATTTTTATTATCAAAATATAACATAATTTTATCTAAAAATGTACAAGTCCATAGGTGTACTTCGCAGAATAAAATCATTTCGGTAGCATAGAAGAAAGGTAAAGCATGCAATTAAAAAACCTTATTCTACACACGATGTTGTTTCCAGCTAAAATAAAGCAACAATCGAACCATACAAAACTTAAGAAGGCCATATAATTGATTATTGTATCATACATATGGTTACTTTGGCAATGTGGCCTCCGAGCATCTTCCATAGTGCCCAACATGCATGTGAACTTATCTTTTTTTAGAGCAACCGGCAGGAGCTCTGCCTTTTCATTATGAAGAGGGAAATTGGCCAGTTTATGAGGAAAACTGGCCGAAAATCGAACAACACAACGCAACATGCCGGTCCCGAGACCGCGCACCACACGAGCTGACAACTCTACCGCCCAAGCGGCAAAAGACAACACTCTACAACTACACAACCGAAGCAACACAACACAACCCGCCGGTCCCGAGACCACGCACCACACGAGCCGACAACTCTACCGCCCAAGCGGCAAAAGACGACACTCTGCAACTACACAACCAAAGCAACACAACGCAACCCGCCGGTCCCGAGAACGGGCCCCAGCAAGGCCGATGACCCTGCGACCCAAGTGGCCAAAGCCAAAACCTGAAAGCATGACAGCGAAGGCCGCACTTATTTTAGATAATGGAAGAGCCTGCATTGCTAGTCTTTGCACCAGGAGGTAGACATAACCAACTAATTGTTGGAACTTTGCACCAAACGCTAAGATACATATAAGTTCAGCATGACATACCAAGTTTTAGACAAAATAATATATCAGAAAAACACAAAGATTTTTTACATGCACACTCAAAGATTTTTTTTATTCTTCAAAAAGGGCACACTCGGAGATTGGAATTACCGAGCTTTAAAATTGACGAAGCTACTAATTTTGGAGTTCTCATAGAAATGTCACCTCCTACTGAAAGAGTAATCCGCTTTGATAAGTCACACGAGGCGTTAAATGTGGGGTTTGGTTCCTGGTGAAATAGTGGTATGACTACCCAACCAAACTCCTAAATAGCAATATCATTTTTATAAACTGGCCGCCCGTAATCATGCTAAATAGCACATATCATTTTTGCGTTGGATCGAGAAAGGAAGCGGGAGAAAACATGTGGTACCGAGAGGAGTTTAATCACTCAAAGTGTCTCAATCCCACATCACCCAAATGCCATGTTGGTAAAGCTGAGCAAAAAGTACATGTACTGCTACTACGGTAGATGCTGCAAGCTATGGGAACAACTGCATCCTGCGTGAGTATTAAGTTAGCCGCACCTGTACCTGTATACAAATAGATGGCGAGCCGAACCAATTCACCCCACGTTAGTCCGCACTCCGCAGCTGTTTCTGTAAGGCAGTCCATCCGTAAGTCTAGTATTATCGTCTGTGTGCGAGTCCGGCTCGGACATGGGAGAAGACGACGGCAAGCATTCGAGGGTCCTGTGGACGCGGCACGATACACGGTGGCCGCAGTGGTTTCGGCACTCACCATTGCCGTCATCGTCGGGGCAATCTTCGTGTCCCTTCACCGGAGAAGCTCGATTTTCGTATCGCCAACGGCTACGTGAGCGTGGACAAGATCATATCCATGTCGCCGCCGGTGAACGTGACGTTCCACCTCATGGTCAAGGGGCACAACCCCAGCGGCCGTGTAGGCATCCGGTTACGCAACGCCACCGTCCACTTCCTCTACAACAACTCGGCCTCCTCGGAGATAACATGGTTTGACGGGTTCCCCCTGAATACGTTCAATGTGGCGCCGCAGATAGAGCGCCATTCCTACCTAATGTCGACTTTCCTCCAGGCGCCTTCTGAAGTGCCCATGGATTTCGTTCGAAAGATGGTCAAGGGGGTCGAAATCAAGAACGCGACTGTGCTTCTGAAAGGCTTGTTGGAGACCCAAATTTCGGGACTCAACTACACACACGGCGCCCGCTACACCAACTATTTCTGCTCTCCGGTGATCATCGGAACCTCGACCTCACCCAAGGACGAAATGGAAGACGCACCTTGCAGTACCGAGGGTTAAAGTTTACAGAATTATTAAGTGTGCACCGGTGCCTGACCCGTGTTTAGTTTTTGGCATATGTTTATTTTCTACTGTTTGCTTTGTCTACACTCTACAACCACCACGGTTGAGTTGGAGACACAAGACAACTATTTATTATTTTACGGCGTTGTTTGACAAGGTATAAAAGAAAAACGCCATTCCTAATCCTACCTAGGAAGGTATTGGTACGATATCCGGATATCCATTTCGGCTCACGGGAGCAAATGAACCTATTATTGAAAAACATATTTTAAAATGTCAAAAAATTCGGAACAAAAATTATGCATGTACATCTTGACATATTATGTTTGTACACAAATTTTTAGAAGAAAAGAACATTTTTTATGTCCTATATAAAAAAGACAAATTTATGTATGAACATATCACTATTTACAGGACATATTTTTTTCTTTTTTACCGATGCCACATAAAATGTTCTTTGTTGTCAAAAACTTGTGTGCCAATATAGAATGTCCAGATCTACATGCTAAATTTATTTTTAGAATTTTTTGACATTTGAAATTGATTTTTTTATGCATTTTTCATAATAGGTTCATATACACTTGAGAGCCAAAACACCTCCTCCGACGATATCTTCTATTACTAAATAGAAATCCCCCACTACCATATATCTCTTGACATACAAGGCCTCCACATCAGCAAAGAAACTGTCTGCCAAATGATACAACATATAGTCATCCGACATGCATCAGTTACTAACTTTTTTACATCCACATGATTTTCAGTTTTTCTACATCCATCAAACCCCACCAGGCAACCCATAAAATCATAGGCATTAATACTTCAAAACCCAAGCACAGCCTCTTCACCTACCCAACATCTTCTCTAATCGTCATCCTACAAATCTGCTCATTTGCCTCCTAATTCACTCCAATCCTCATATAATTCTCTCCTTTCTCTCTCCCTAATCCCACCATAAATCTATACACACCTTCATTGTGCTCCTAATGGTCATGCGGAAGCCTCCAAGTCGCGGCTTCAATGCTCACCGTCACGGCCTGGCTCTAGCTGACCCTCTGGCCACCTACATCTACCTGTTTTGTACGTGACTGATACATTAGCTATTTCCCAATCGTTTGTCAAGATTGAGAATTTACCAGGTTTGTTAGTATAAGTACAAGAAGTGTGACTAATGCTTTACTTTTGTTTTTTTTTAGTTTTGAATACAGGGAACTGGATGTTATTTAGA
The DNA here is from genome assembly GCA_007115705.1 of Dactylis glomerata. Lineage (NCBI taxonomy): Eukaryota > Viridiplantae > Streptophyta > Magnoliopsida > Poales > Poaceae > Dactylis > Dactylis glomerata. The sequence goes on along the minus strand of QXEO01000227.1, from coordinate 92,474 downwards.
CAGACTCCAAAGATGCAAGGTGCGGGGGGAGTAGGACAGGAATTTATCTAGCTACATAGGCTCCAGTGCTGCAGGTGCAGGGAATAGTTGATGCATCATAGGATTTGAGAGGTTGGCATTGGCTACACGAAGTATGATTCCTCCATTTGTACTCTCATTTTTCAATGTGAAAATCGAGAGTTGTTGACATAAGAGTCCACTGCTGCAGGTGCAAGGAGAAGCCGATTTATTCTCAAAAAAAAAGGAGAAACCGATTAATCATAATATCATTCTTGGTCCTCTTGCAATTCTCCTGCTGTTTCCCATCTTTAGTTATCTAGGTTGGTCGTAATTCAGTAATAAAGTTAGGTACGTATCAAAACTTCTTTTTACATTTGTTGCAAATCTTTTCTTGATCAATCACCCAACTTAACCACTGCAGATTACATTTACAATTCATTATCGATATTGCTTGGCCACTAATTATTTTGTTTCTACTTTCTATGTTTTCTTCTCAGCTCCATCACTGTTGCCTTTCAATTATAAGAGCTCAAAATCCATCTATTTCTGATCATGCCTTCTCATGTTCATTCAAAAGCATGTGGCTGCTTATGCTTTTCTCCATGGCTAGATTCATGTATCGCAGGTGTGCTTTGCCTCTCAGGTCGATTTCAAATGCTGCATAAATATCTGACGTACTCTTCCTAAGCAAAAGAAATCTTCTATTACTAAATAGAAATCCCCCACTACCATATATCTCTTGACATGCAAGGCCACATCAGCAAAGAAACTGTCTGCCAAATCATTAAAAAAAAAATCATACAACATATAGTCATCCGACATGCATCAGTTACTAACTTTTTTACATCCACATGATTTTCAGTTTTTCTACATCCATCAAACCCCACCAGGCAACCCATAAAATCATAGGCATTAATACTCCAAAACCCAAGCACAGCCTCTTCAGCTACCCAACATCTTCTCTAATCGTCATCCTACAAATCTGCTCATTTGCCTCCTAATTCACTCCAATCCTCATATAATTCTTTCCTTTCTCTCTCCCTAATCCCACCATAAATCTATACACACCTGCATTGTGCTCCTATGGTCATGCGGAAGCCTCCAAGTCGCGGCTTCAATGCTCACCGTCACGGCCTGGCTCTAGCTGACCCTCTGGCCACCTACATCTACCCGTTTTGTACGTGACTGATACATTAGCTATTTCCCAATCGTTTGTCAAGATTGAGAATTTACCAGGTTTGTTAGTATAAGTACAAGAAGTGCGACTAATGCTTTACTTTTGTTTTTTTAGTTTTGAATACAGGGAACTGGATGTTATTTGGACAGACTCCAAAGATGCAAGGTGCGGGGGGAGTAGGACAGGGATTTATCTAGCTACATAGGCTCCAGTGCTGCAGGTGCAGGGAATAGTTGATGCATCATAGGATTTGAGAGGTTGGCATTGGCTACACGAAGTATGATTCCTCCAGTTGTACTCTCATTTTTCAATGTGAAAATCGAGAGTTGTTGACATAAGAGTCCACTGCTGCAGGTGCAAGGAGAAGCCGATTTATTCTCAAAAAAAAGGAGAAACCGATTAATCATAATATCATTCTTGGTCCTCTTGCAATTCTCCTACTGTTTCCCATCTTTAGTTATCTAGGTTGGTCATAATTCAGTAATAAACTTAGGTACGTATAAAAACTTCTTTTTACATTTGTTGCAAATCTTTTCTTGATCAATCACCCAACTTAACCACTGCAGATTACATTTACAATTCATTATTGATATTGCTTGGCCACTAATTATTTTGTTTCTACTTTCTATGTTTTCTTCTCCATCACTGTTGCCTTTCAATTTTTTCGATAAAGAGCGCTTTATTAATTAATAGTCATTAAGCTTACACCCGGCCTCTGCATAACTAGGATGCACACAGCCCAAAAACAAGTCTCAAGCGAAAGTATGAAGGCAAAATTACATATCATGTTGAGAAATTGTAATAATGCCTAACTAGAAGCACCAATCCGTAAGCTATGCGGCCATCCATGTTGGGAAAAAGTATCCCTCGCCGTAGCTTCCAGACGTGCACAGACCTCCATATAAAGGCAATCGCTCCCACCCTAATATGCTTTTTAAACCTATTGTCAATTCCATTTAGCCAATTCCCAAATACATTGGTAATACTGCTTGGTGGAAACAAGGTTGAAGCCACTTGGATGACTGACCATATAGATCTAGCAAAACGACAATGGAAAAACAAGTGCTTAATTGTTTCATCCTGATGACAAAAAACTCACTTCTTACTTCCATGCCAATTCTGCTTTGCAAGATTGTCTTTTGTTATAAAACAACTCCTTTACGTAGGTACCATCCAAATACCTTTATCCGTAATGGAATCTTCAACTTCTAGAGCTTATTATTGCTTATTTTATCGATTGGCACATTAGGTAAAATAAGAGTATTGTACATGGAAGCTACTGAAAAATTGCCATTTTCGTGTAGGTTCCAATGGAATTCATCGTGCCTGTCTTGTAGTTGGATGTTTGCCAAACGCTGCAGTAAAGCATTCCAAGCTATAAGTCTTTGCCCAGACAAATTCCTTCTAAACGCCACTGATGGTGGAGAAGTCTCCAACACTTTGGCGATAGTATCACCTTTGTGACGCACAATGCTATATAAGGCCGGATACTGTTCCCGAAGAGTGGCATTACCGAGCCACTTGTCTTCCCAGAACCGTATCTCTGAACCATCCTTAATCGAAAAAGAACCCAGACCAAAGAAAAACTTCTTCGTTGCCATGAGTCCAGCCCAAAAATGTGAATCCCCTGGTTTCCAAAGAACCTGAGATAAAGCTTTTTGACCAATATATTTCCTCTTAAGAATGGTTTGCCAAGTCCCCTCCTCAGTAAGTAGTTTAAATAACCACTTCCCCAGTAGAGCTGCACTTTTGACCTCAAGGTCATGAATACCAAGCCCACCCTAGTCTTTAGGAGAACACACGACACTCTATTTAGCCAATTGGTATATCTTTTTCTTGTTGTCCCCTTGATACGTCTTCAACGTATCTATAATTTTTGATGCTCCATGCTTGTTTTTACACCATTTGCCTATTGTTTCGTTACACTTAGTGGCACTTTTATGCATTTTCCGGAACTAACCTATTAACAAGCGCCACAGTGCCAGTTTCCTGTTTTCTGCTATTTTTGTGTTTCAGAAGTGATACACAGGAAATATTCTCGGAATTGGACGAAACAAGTTCCTGAAGTCTTACTTTACCCGGAAGCTTCCAGAGATCCGAAGAGAAGTAGGAGGGGGGCCACCAGGGCCCCACACGCGTGGGCGGCGCGGCCAGGGTCCTGGCCGCGTGGGGCCCGCGTGAGGGGGCCTGGCCCCTCCTCTGACATCGTCCCTTCGCCTATAAAGACTCCCCGACGGAAAAAACCTAAGGACCCGATCAGATTTCCAGAACTCATCGCGATCCGCCGCCACCGTCGACCCGAAGATCGGGAGGGTCCAGAAGCTCTTCCCGGCACCCTGCCGGAGAGGGGAATCGCCACCGGAGGTCTTCTTCATCGCCATGCTTGCCTCCGGAGCGATGAGTGAGTAGTCTACCTTGGACTATGGGTCCATAGCAGTAGCTAGATGGTTGTCTTCTCCACCATGTGCTTCATGTTTAGATCTCATGGGCTGCCCTACATGATTGAGATCACCGTTATGTAATTCTACATGTTTGGTTTGTTGGGATCCGATGAATATTGGTGTTTATGATTAAGTTGCTGTACTGAATTATATCTTTTGTTATCTCTATGTTGTTTATGATCTTGCATGCTCTCCGTTGTTAGTAGCTATCTTGGCCGAGTAGTTGCTAGTGACTCCAAGAGGGGGTATTTATGCTCGATAGTGGGTTCATGCCTCTATTTCACCTGGGGGAGTGACAGAAACCTCTAAGGTGGTAGATGTGCTGTTGCTACTAGGGAGAAAACAACATTCATATGCTCAAGGGCATATGCTTTGTTTACATTACACACTTTGCTTAATGCAATTATCTGTTGTTCGCAACTTAATACTACTGGGGTGTTCGGATTGATATTCCCGGGAGTGGATTATTAGTCATAGATGCAGTTGGATGGCGGTCTATGTATTTTGTTGTAATGCCCAGAGTAAATCTCATAGTGATCTTCTTGACATATCACGTTTATCTTTATTCTATCAATTGCCCAACTGTAATTTGTTTACCCAGCATGTGTTATTTTATCTATGGAGAGACACCACTAGTGAACTGTGGACCCCGGTCCTATTTACATCATATTGCTATCACCTGTTTACTTTCTCGCACTGTTTACTTTACTCGCATACTTTTACTATTTTCCACTCGATACGCTCATAACCTTTGTTTCAAGCAAACCGGTGAGATTGACAACCTCATCGTAAGTTGGGAGCAAAGTATTTGTTTCTGTGTGTGCAGGTTCCACGTTGCAGCTAGCAAGCAAAGCTTGGACGAGGCGCCATATATAAATTGTCCGCAGCTGTCGCAAGCTAGCAAGCATCACCTTCAGTCGTCGCCGTCTCTCCTCTCCAAGATCGACATACCTTGGTTTCTTAACTGAGGGAAAATCTTGTTGTTGTATTCATCATACCTTCCTCTTGGGGTTCCCAACGGGCTGGACATTCAACTAGGCACCAACTCTTTTCTGGCGCCATCATCCCAGCAATCACCCCTTGCCAAAAGAATCTAGACCGGTAATAATCCAGTTTGTGTAAGACTCCTTTAGGCAATAGAAAGAATGAAATCATATGTAGTACCATATTAGATAGTACCGAATTAATGAGTATCAGTCTCCCTCCCAAGGACAGCAATTTACCTTTCCAACTACTAAGATGTTTTCGTAGTCTCTCCTCAACGAGTTTCCATTCGGCAAGTGTTAGTCTCCGATAATGAATTGGAATACCTAAATACCGCATAGGAAATTGTCCCTGCCCACAGCCGAATAAATCAGCGTAAGCATTGACCTCGTCTTGAGCCTCACCAAAACAAAACAATTCACTTTTATGGAAGTTAATTTTTAGACCTGATAGTTGCTCGAACGCTGAAAGTATAAGTTTCAGATTCTGTGCTTTCTCAAGGTCATGTTCCACAAAAAGAATCGTGTCGTCGGCATATTGAAGGATGGATAATCCCACATCAACAAGATGAGGAATAACCCCTTCAATGAGACCATCATTCTTTGCGCATTCGATCATAATGGCAAGCGTATCAACCACTATATTAAATAGCATTGGCGATAAGGGGTCACCCTACCTCAGACCCTTTAATGTCTGAAAGTATGTACCAACGTCGTCATTGACTTTGATGGCAACACTACCTCTAGTCACAAAGGAATTGATCAAAGCACGCCACTCATCAGAAAAACCTTTCATTCTGAGTGTTTGTTGGAGAAATGACCACTTAACTTTATCATAAGCCTTTTCAAAATCTAACTTTAATATTACTCCATTTAGCTTTTTAGAATGAAGTTCGTGAACTGTTTCATGCAAGGTTACAACTCCATCTAGGATATTCCTGCCTTGCATGAAAGCAGATTGCGACGGCCGAACTACATGATCAGCAACTGTGTTTAGTCTTAAGGTGGCCACTTTCGTGAAAATTTTGAAACTAATATTAAGGAGGCAGATTGGCCTGTATTTTTGGATCCGTTCTGCCTCATTAACCTTAGGTAACAAAATAATCTCACCAAAATTAAGATGAAACAATTCTAGTTGTCCTGCATGGAGATAGCAAAACAAATCTAGAAGGTCACTTTTGATAGTGTCCCAAAAGGTTTGATAAAACTCAGCTGGGAAACCATCCGGACCCGATGCTTTGTTGTGTTCCATTTGGAAAATGGCTTTTCTTACTTCCTCTTCCGAGTACTCAGCTGTAAGAAAATTATTTTCCTCCACAGAAACCTGGGAAATATCATCTATTTGGGACTCATCCATAAAGAAGTTACCTTCCTCTGGTGCCCCAAACAAATTTTTGTAGTAACTAGTAATATACATTTTGAGATTATCTATACCCTCAATTGTACCCTCATCCTGAACAAGAGTGTGAATACGCTTTTTCCTATGTCTGCCATTGGCCACACTATAGAAATAGCGAGTATTCGAGTCTCCTTCAAGGATAAACTGGCTCTTGGAGCATTGGTACCATTTGATTTCCTCTTCCCGGAGAAGGCTCGCTACCTTAGCACTGGACTGATTTTTTAATTCAATCTGTTGTGCAGATAGGGGACCGATCTCAGCTAAGGCTTCCAGACCATCAATGATGGAGGAAAGCCGTGCCTTTTCGTTTTTAAGAATTCCTGTTACATGACGTGCCCACCCACATAGGTGACTACGTAAAGCACGTATTTTGATATTCCACCTTTGTATTGGAGACGTCGCCGTAACTGGTCTAGCCCATACAGTTTTGACCATCTCAGAAAACCCATCCCTCTGTAACCATCCTAGTTCAAACTTGAACCTATGATTACTAGGTTGTTTAGGGGTTCCCGTAGTCAAGAGTATAGGTGCATGATCCGAAAATCCTTCGATACGTTCAAGAGCACGAACAGATACCATCGGAAATTGAGATTCCCAATTGGTATCCATTAGCACTCTATCCAGTTTCTCGAAGGTGGGGTTAGGAAGGTTATTCGCCCAGGTGAATTGTCTTCCGATCATTGTGACTTCTCTCATATCCAAACTGTCTATAATAGCATTGAATAGAAAAGGCCAATGATCGTCAAACCGGCCCTTACTTTTCTCATGACGAAATCTTAGCAAGTTGAAATCACCCCAATTAAAATTGGATAAGGGTTATCCTTTGCCAAGTTAACCAATTCACAAAGAAAGTCTGCCTTATATTCTTCCTGTGCAGCCCCATAAACAGCAACTAGACTCCATGTGAAATTATCCGCTCTGTTACGGATATGGAGTTTGATATGATAATCTCCACCCGACCGAGCTATAACTTCCATATTATCCGTCCGTACTCCAAGTAAAATGCCCCCCGAACGGCCTCGGGGTGGCTGGGATGTCCACTCAAAATCTACCCCACTAGAAAGGCGATCAAGTAGACGTTGAGAGAAATCCCTTCTACCGGTTTCCGAAATAGCCACAAAATCTAAATTGTGATCATTGATACAATGAGCGACATGTAAATGTTTAGCCAAGTCCCGAAGACCTCTGCTATTTGAAAACATACCATTCATTGAGACATAATCTTAGATTTTGGAACTTTGCCCCTTTTTGAGGACTTAGAACAAGAATTTGACTTTGATTTGCGGCCAGATGCACACAGGTCATAAAAAGAACCCGGCATGGTTTCATTAAAGTCAATCGTAGAAACAACCCCAACCAGACTAGAGAGAAGCTGACCATCTACTGTGGCAATCGCTTCCCCTTCGTCCAATTCGGTATCCTCCACTATATTCTGCAGCTTAGGACTGACCGTTAACCGGTCATATTCCTTATGCCTTAGAACATTTGCGGACAGACAAACCTCACCAGCATTCTTCCCTAGTCTAATTCCAACCTCATTTAACTTAGAAGAAATAACAGGAGTAGATAAAGAAATAAAAGAAGAGGACTTAGAACTCATACCGCTGAAGCCGAGATTCATGGCGGCTTTGCGCCGCATTGCCTTCTGCAAAGTATCCTCATCAGTCACAGAGGAGCCATCATCCGCCACTATATGCCTAGAACTACGCCTCACCATAGGCGCACATGGCATAGACCGTGGTGGTGGCGATGGAGAAGTAGACTTGTCGGACGAAGCTGGTGGTGGAGACGATGAAGGAGCCCGGACTGGAGATGTCGGTGTTGAATAACACCCCACATCCCGCGAGAAAGGCTCCTCCGCCGCCGGGGACAGTAATGCCAAAGAAGATACTATCCCAGGCGCAGCCGAAGGCGCAGTCGAAGCGGAGGGGGTGATGATGATGCAGGACCCCCACCCGACATGGCCGTGCCAGCGCCATGGTCCTCCGCCAGCGATGCAGCGCCTTCCGCATGAGCAGCAGCACACCCGGCACCGACCTCCTTCACCTCCAATGGGTCCATAGCCTGCAGCGTGCCAACATGGGCCTCATCCGGCATCGGAAGCAGGTCGGGCTTAGCGCGAGCCTCAGAGAGCGGCGAGGAGGAAGCCACAGCCTGGGCGGCAGAACGCGGCGACCGTACCAACGAAGATGGTGGCCTGGCAGCCCGGCCGTCGCCCGCAGGAGAAGGTTGACGGTCCAGAGCCATCGCGCCAGGCTACAGCCCAGCTATCGAAGGAGAAGGTCGCTGCACCGTGTAGCGCCCCGGCGAGGACGCCCCCTTCAGAAGCCATGGCGATGTAGACCAGACAACCTCCACAATTTCTTTCCCGCGCGGTGTAGTCGGATTAGGATTGATGGGCATCATAGCAAATGTAGACCTCTCCACCGGACCCATAGATATGGTCTTGCCGTGCGACATGGAATTATCTCCTTGAGGCTTGCCCACATTGATGCGTGGTGAATGACCAGCCCGTTGGGAACCCCAAGAGGAAGGTGTGATGAGTATAGCAGCTAGTTTTCCCTCAGTTTAGAAACCAAGGTTTATCGTTCTTGGAGAGGAGAGACAGGCGACTGAAGGTGATGCTTGCTAGTTTGCGACAGCTGCGGACAATTTATATATGGCGCCTCGTCCAAGCTTTGCTTGCTAGCTGCAACGTGGAACCTGCACACACACAAACAAATACTTTGCTCCCAACTTACGATGAGGTTGTCAATCTCACCGGTTTGCTTGAAACAAAGGTTATGAGTGTATCGAGTGGAAAACAGTAAAAGTATGCGAGTAAAGTAAACAGTGCGAGAAAGTAAACATGTGATAGCAATATGATGGAAATAGGACCGGGATCCACAGTTCACTAGTGGTGTCTCTCCATAGATAAAATAACACATGCTGGGTAAACAAATTACAGTTGGGAAATTGATAGAATAAAGATAAACGTGATATGTCAAGAAGATCACTATGAGATTTACTCTGGGCATTACAACAAAATACATAGACCGCCATCCAACTGCATCTATGACTAATAATCCACTCCCGGGGATATCAATCCGAACACCCCAGTAGTATTAAGTTGCGAACAATAGATAATTGCATTAAGCAAAGTGTGTAATGTAAACAAAGCATATGCCCTTGAGCATATGAATGTTGTTTTCTCCCTAGTAGCAACAACACATCTACCACCTTAGAGGTTTCTGTCACTCCCCCAGGTGAAATAGAGGCATGAACCCACTATCGAGCATAAATACCCCCTCTTGGAGTCACTAGCAACTACTCGGCCAAGATAGCTACTAACAACGGAGAGCATGCAAGATCATAAACAACATAGAGATAACAAAAGATAATATTCAGTACAGCAACTCAATCATAAACACCAATATTCATCGGATCCCAACAAACCAAACATGTAGAATTACATAACGGTGATCTCAATCATGTAGGGCAGCTCATGAGATCTAAACATGAAGCACATGGTGGAGAAGACAACCATCTAGCTACTGCTATGGACCCATAGTCCAAGGTAGACTACTCACTCATCGCTCCGGAGGCAAGCATGGCGATGAAGAAGACCTCCGGTGGCGATTCCCCTCTCCGGCAGGGTGCCGGGAAGAGCTTCTGGACCCTCCCGATCTTCGGGTCGACGGCGGCGGCGGATCGCGATGTGTTCTAGAAAACTGATCGGGTACTTAGGTTTTTTCCGTCGGGGGGTCTTTATAGGCGAAGGGGCGATGTCAGAGGAGGAGCCAGGCGCCCTCACGCGGGGCCCGCGCGGCCAGGGGCCTGGCCGCGCCACCCCTGCGTGTGGGGCCCTGGTGGGCCCCCTCCTACTCTCCTTCGGATCTCTGGAAGCTTCCGGGTAAAATAAGACTTCAGGAACTTGTTTCGTCCAATTCCGAGAATATTTCCTGTGTATCACTTTTGAAACACAAAAACAGCAGAAAACAAGGAACTGGCACTGTGGCAACTCGTTAATAGGTTAGTTCTGGAAAATGCATAAAAGTGCCACGAAGTGTAACGAAACAATAGGCAAATGGTGTAAAAACAAGCATGGATCATAAAAAATTATAGATACGTTGGAGACGTATCAAGCATCCCCAAGCTTAACTCCTGCTCGTCCTCTTGTAGGTAAGTGATAACAAAGAATAATTTTTGAGGTGACATGCACCTACACAATCTTGATCATATATGTAAGCATTTGTGAGCTGGGATCATAAGAACTTAAAACATGGGCATGAAGATATAATCATGACAATAAGAACTTAGCAACCATGTTGTAAACATGCAAATGAACACAAACAAAATATCATGAAAATGAAACAATGAAAATCAAACATGTGTTCAAATCATAAGGAAAAACATACAAATGGTTTTCAGCTTGTCCTTCAAAGAGAGCAAAACATAAATGCATAGGACACCTTCAAGTTTAAGAGGGCGACTAGATACAAATAATTTAAGAACAAGTGAAACCAATCATCATGAATCAATCAATGAACTTTGGGACAATGCATATCACACTAAGAATGACAACTATGCTCTCTTAATGGTGCATAAAGAAAGAAGGTGGTGACTCAACATAAAAGTAGAAGAAAGGCCCTTCGCAGAGGGAAGCAGTGATTGCAAGTTTTATAACCTTCAAAAATTATGGTACTTACCGGCTTTGAGCTCTCATTGCCCCCATCATAAGCATCTTGAATGGTTAAAGTTAATGCGAGAACAATTATGATGCATATGCTTGACAAATCATAAGTTGAAAACCTCGTGCCCCGTGAATACGAGTACCCAAACCTCATGCTACTTTACTTAGAGTCCCAAGCAAGGCTCTTGTCATTGTAAGTATATGCATATCATTGAGAACCGCCAATGGGGTACCTCCGTGCCCGATGACATGGAACAAGCCCACACCAAAATGACAGGACAAGCAGACAATGAACACCTCGACATCTCTTTTATTTGCCTTTTGTTTAGCTTTTTATTGTGAGATGCGTCGTCGTATGTTCACCATGGGTATGCTGCAAATTTCCACCATGAATTATGCATGGCTTAGATTGGCGGCCCGGCATTTCCCTAACACATATACAAACTCCATGATCCCCACAAGATTCCCAATTCATTTCACACCGCGGGCATCCATAAACAAAAGATCACGATATCAACTCAAATAAGAAGTGCAATGTTGAAAGCTTGCCCCATGACAGCATGGATGGGCTAGAATCCAACTTACAACTTGCAAGCATAACAACTCAACATAAGAGACCACAATGTCAAATTTTTAAGAACAGGAAAAAGTAAAGTGTGCCTTCCGGTTCGTGAGAGCTTTACTGACCGAATTTCGCATAACACTGGTAAGAGTTTAATTTGAAGAGAAAATAAAAGCAAGTCAAATTTACTTGGAATAGCAAATTGCTAGTAGGTATGTATGGTGGACACTTTGGAAAACTTTGGCTTTTAGGAGTTGGATGCACGAGTAGAGCTCATACTCAGTACAAGGCGAGGGCTAGCAAAAGACTGGGAGCGACCAACTAAGAGAGCAATAATGGCCATAATCATGCAAAGCGACAAAGCGACATTAAAAAGAAGCATAAGATGGCATGAAAAGTCAAAAACTAAATGATCATGAAGGCTATTAGCGACTTTGTAAGAGTCTAACATGTGTGAGCATGTGCCAAGTCAACCCAAATAAAGCATCAAGGAGAAAACTAAAATAATGCTTCCATACAATAAAAACAACGCATGATTTTTTCAAAGGCTCATTAAGCAATCTCAGTTATTTGAGAGAAGTCATGCTACAGCAAAACCACTAAGCATACTATCAAAAAGACATCAAGCATGACATGAAAAAGCCTAAGCCGCAGTCTACACAAGCTCCTTCTTGTACCACTATTTTGCACAAAGCTTTTTCTCTTTTCCAACACCATTTGAAATTTTTATAAACACCTCCTTTGATGAAAACCAATAAAGATCAGAGGCAAAAATACACCTTGATGAAAAGATATGACAAGGTCTGAATGCAAATCAAGGCGAAAACAAAAACCAAAAGCAGCAGCAGAAAAAGAAGAACGCTCGATTTTTAATAAGAGTGAAAACTAGAGCGTTCTTTGCAAATGAAAACGAGTACATCTCCTCCAAAAGAAATTTGTTGGGGTCCAATCATTTATTGCAGCAAACAAACAAACTAACCAACTAAGAAAACTAAAATAACTGACGCTCCAAGAAAAACATATAGTGCATGAAGCAATAAAAATATAGTGTCTTGAAAGGTGACCTGATTTTTGCCGATGAAGAAGGGGTGCCTCGGGGGCATCCCCAAGCTTTGACGCTTGTACTTCTTGGATATTTCTTGGGGTGATGCATGGGCATCCCCAAGCTTGAGCTTTTGTCCATTCTTCAACTCATCTCATCATTCTCCAATCCCTACACTTGAAAACTTCCTTCATACAAAACTAAACACAATTCTATTAGCAACATTAGTGTAAGCATAACATATAATCAACCCTTTTTTGCTTCAGGTTTCAACTCAAAACCACCACATATATAGCAAATACTACTGTAGCAACCTCCCCAAAAGTTCCGTGATCAAAAGAACTCAAAAGAAAGCGATAAAGTGGCAAACACAAATATTGGCAGAAATCTGTCAAAACTGAACAGCTGACAAAGGTCGAATTTTTGAGGGATTTTCTGTTGCTCAAATCAAAAAGTTCTCAACTAACAAAAGTTTGGATATAACCTGGGGCATATGCACAAGAAATCGCAGGTCCAAAAGATAAACAGAGAATTTATACGAATTTTTACGGTGCAGCACCGAAAACAGTTTCAGGACAACAACATCCCCAAATCTTTACCTCGCTCAAATTAGAGGCTTCTCTTGGCACAAAAACGAAATAAACAAGATAAGGAGCGGTCATTACAGTAGTAATGACTTCCAAGACTCAAATAAAAGAAAAAGTACTGAAAAGAAAACATTGGGTTATCTCCCAAGAGTGCTTTTCTTTAACGCCTTTGAGCTAGGCGCAGAAAATTGCGAATCAAGTATTTTCAAGTGATGAAGCACTAGGATCAGCGCGTGCCTTACGTCTTCCTTTATTACCTTTGTTCTTGACTCTAGGAAAGACATGGCTATTGCAAGGTGGAGAGAGAAATCTTATATTGCCTTTTCCCACATCAATGACGGCGCCCAGGAGCTTCAAGAGAGATCTTCCAAGTGTGATTTGTCCTTTCCCTACACATTCAATAACAAGATAATCAGTAGATATCATTCTTCCTAGGACTTTTGTAAAGACTCCTTCAGCAATTCCAAGGGGAAATATAGTGGCATTGTTAGTAAGAGAAATTCCTTCTCCCCCCTCAGAAAGCTTCCAAAGGCTCAAAGATTCATAAACATCCTTTGGCATGAGACAAAATTCAGACATAATATCACAACGAGCATGAAAAGTTTCACCACTAATGGTGATTTTTACCGTAGGATACCAACTCGAGGGTTCAGAATTTATTGGCACATAATCAAAATGCTGGCGCAAAGTATTGTAACAAGAGTTCAGACTAGCAGTGCGAGTCTCAAGAGTATCAAGTCTATTAAAAATGCACACAAGAGAGGAATCAAAATAGGTTGGCATGCTATAAATTGTAATCAACTTTTTTATAATATTGAAGGCTTGATCTCCATCACAATGAAGGAAATCTCCTTCAGCAGTAGCATCCAAAGCATATCTATAACGAAGAGAAAGTCCAAAGTAAAAGCTACTAAGAAGCAAACTCAAAGCCATTTTAGGTTCAGTGTTTCCATGCCAATCATAAATTCTAGACCAAGCTTCTTTAAAACTTTCCTCATCCTTTTGCTTAAAAGTGAAAATCACATCCTCGGGCGACATAGTAGTAGCAACTGAACTAGACATAATAAACTAAAGTAAAGAAATAACAACTACCAAGGATTCTATTTTTTTTGGGTTTTTTTGATATAAAACGATGCAGGTAAAATAAATAAAGTAAAGCAAAGCAATAACAAAGTAAAGAATGTGCGTACGAAAAACTCCCCTCGCAGAAGTCTTCTACTTCCTCCCCGGCAACGGCGCCAGAAAATTAGCTTGATGCGTGGTGAATGACCAGCCCGTTGGGAACCCCAAGAGGAAGGTGTGATGAGTATAGCAGCTAGTTTTCCCTCAGTTTAGAAACCAAGGTTTATCGTTCTTGGAGAGGAGAGACAGGCGACTGAAGGTGATGCTTGCTAGTTTGCGACAGCTGTGGACAATTTATATATGGTGCCTCATCCAAGCTTTGCTTGCTAGCTGCAACATGGAACCTGCACACACACAAACAAATACTTTGCTCCCAACTTACGATGAGGTTGTCAATCTCACCGGTTTGCTTGAAACAAAGGTTAAGAGTGTATCGAGTGGAAAACAGTAAAAGTATGCGAGTAAAGTAAACAGTGCGAGAAAGTAAACAGGTGATAGCAATATGATGGAAATAGGACCGGGATCCACAGTTCACTAGTAGTGTCTCTCCATAGATAAAATAACACATGCTGGGTAAACAAATTACAGTTGGGCAATTGATAGAATAAAGATAAACGTGATATGTCAAGAAGATCACTATGAGATTTACTCTGGGCATTACAACAAAATACATAGACCGCCATCCAACTGCATCTATGACTAATAATCCACTCCCGGGGATATCAATCCGAACACCCCAGTAGTATTAAGTTGCGAACAACAGATAATTGCATTAAGCAAAGTGTGTAATGTAAACAAAGAATATGCCCTTGAGCATATGAATGTTGTTTTCTCCCTAGTAGCAACATCACATCTACCACCTTAGAGGTTTCTGTCACTCCCCCAGGTGAAATAGAGGCATGAACCCACTATCGAGCATAAATACCCCCTCTTGGAGTCACTAGCAACTACTCGGCCAAGATAGCTACTAACAACGGAGAGCATGCAAGATCATAAACAACATAGAGATAACAAAAGATAATATTCAGTACAGCAACTCAATCATAAACACCAATATTCATCGGATCCCAACAAACCAAACATGTAGAATTACATAACGGTGATCTCAATCATGTAGGGCAGCTCATGAGATCTAAACATGAAGCACATGGTGGCGAAGACAGCCATCTAGCTACTGCTATGGACCCATAGTCCAAGGTAGACTACTCACTCATCGCTCCGGAGGCAAGCATGGCGATGAAGAAGACCTCCGGTGGCGATTCCCCTCTCCGGCAGGGTGCCGGGAAGAGCTTCTGGACCCTCCCGATCTTCGGGTCGACGGCGGCGGCGGATCGCGATGTGTTCTGGAAAACTGATCGGGTACTTAGGTTTTTTCCGTCAGGGGGTCTTTATAGGCGAAGGGGCGATGTCAGAGGAGGAGCCAGGCGCCCTCACGCGGGGCCCGCACGGCCAGGGGCCTGGCCGCGCCACCCCTGCGTGTGGGGCCCTGGTGGCCCCCCTCGTACTCTCCTTCGGATCTCTGGAGGCTTCCGGGTAAAATAAGACTTCAGGAACTTGTTTTGTCCAATTCCGAGAATATTTCCTGTGTATCACTTCTGAAACACAAAAACAGCAGAAAACAGGGAACTGGCACTGTGGCAACTCGTTAATAGGTTAGTTCCGGAAAATGCATAAAAGTGCCACGAAGTGTAACGAAACAATAGGCAAATGGTGTAAAAACAAGCATGGAGCATCAAAAATTATAGATACGTTGGAGACGTATCACACATCCATCAAGGCGGACATCAAAGTGGCACCAGAATTAGGAGCATCGTTTCCAGTATCACCCTGACCCGGACCATCAAATCCAGCATCATCATCACCTTTGCGCTTCCAGAAGTAAGGAGTGAAATTCTCATCCAGGACAAAGTCATGCGGCTCCCGACGAAAGAAGAAATCATAACCTTTGAGCTTAACTATTACAGAAACACCAAGACAGGGATAACCCAATATATCATTCTGCTTGTTCAGATTCTTAGGTTCATTCATCTCCACCAGAATACGCACCATACCACGACTCCGAAGAGAGACCAAGTCTACATCCAGCGTGGTACCAATGAGAGAACCGACAGCCCATAAACCCAGAAAATGTCTTACTGTATGAGGAACTCAATCAACATGAACCCAAGTCGGCTGAAGCTCAAACTTGTGTGGAACATCTTGGGCCTTCCAAATGCTGACAGACATCTGTGCAGAAGAATTAGGCACACCCATCTGAAACCCATCAACCCTTTTCAGATCAGCCGCCGTGGGTAAACTCACCAAATAAGCGTCCTCTCCATGTGGAATAGCCTCCCACTTCCACTGAGCGCTCAGTGGACAAATCCATGCCATCAGATCTTGAATGGCAGCGGCAGAAGCAGACCCACCTGAAATCTTAATAAAAGCTGTAGGCATGCCCTTCGGAGCAAGATGAGCCTTATACACGCTATCGGGCAGCCTCATGCAAAGCGAGTCCTCACAAGCTGGTCCACCCACAAAAACCTGGGGTTTAGGGAGCTTCAGAGTAGGGCACCTGAGAGTGGGGTGCGCCGAAGTATCGCACACTAGGCAGTAATGCTGAGCCTTGCAATCCTTGGTAGCGTGAGTGTCCACTGAACATTTCCAACATTTGCCAGACTTAACTGGTGCAACCTCAGTGACCACCGAAGTACTCAAAGGATGAACACCAGATTCTTGCTGCAACATAGGCGCGAAGATAACAGCCACCCCCACACCCCCAGATGGTGTAGCAAAGGAGCCCTGTGGAGGAACGAAAGGCGCATGCGGAGGATGCACCCCCTGTGAACTGGTTGCCCCCGCATTCTTCTTCTTCCTTTTATTCTGGGTCAGGGCTGCAGCATTATGAACGGTGACAGGCTGAAATGGAGGGGCAGCGGACACTTGCTGGTACGACCCACTTGGCTGCACAAACATGGGGGGACCATAGTAGGGCGAAGCCTGCTAGTAAGCGGGAGGCTGCTGGTACGTCGGCGGCTGAAACTGCTGAGGATAACCGGGGATGTAGGCTGGCGGCCCCGGCTGCCGAGAGGGTGGCTGCAACGGCTGAAGAGCTCGAGGGGCAACTAGCGCGAACGGCTGAGGGAACGGCAGCGCGCTTGAACCCTGCTGCCCACCCATCGAGGAGGGGAAGGGCGTTGAAGCAGGAGTAGGCGGCCTTGCAGACGCCGCAGCCGAACCGCCTTGCTGGCCAGGAGCGGGCGGCCTCGCATTAGCCGCATGCACCCCGGCCGATGGTGTCCGTTGCACAGCCATGGATGCGGCCCGGACAACAGAGACGAAAGACCGGGAACCCGGCGAAGGCAGCGACAGGGAAGCGCCCGGCGATCCAGGCGACGAAGGCGATCTTGACGGGCAGGAGGTCGGTGCAGCGGTCGATGCAGACAGCGATGGCGATCTTGGAGCGGCGGCTGTAGACGAAGACGTCGAAGAAACTGGATTGGTCTCGAACCCTGGATGGATCGATACCGAAAGATCCCTAGTCGACCGAGTCCTAGCCCACAAAGACCTGAAGCGTCGAGCCAGATGGCCCAGACTGTAGTGGAGAACTGGTTCCCTTGCATGGTTGCGATCGACGTCAATCACGGGCGCAATGATCGCGCCATTTTGAATAGACTCCTGATCCCTCGCGCACTGAGTCGACGTCAAATCCGCGGCGCCTCCAGCGGCCGGCGCAATCGGCGGCGTCACCGCAGCAGAACTTGACGCAGACCTTGACGAGCCCGGAGACTTGCCGAGGAATTCTCCAAGCACCGGCGGCGGCGTGACCCGCCTCCTCGGGAGAGGTCCGCGCCAGGACCCGGCCCTTGGGCCATGGGCGATGCGCACCCCGGACGGCGATGAACAAGCCCCCATACGCGGCGAGCTCTCCAGTGGTGAGCACGACGAGAGCTCCACCCTCCCTGCAGCCGTCTCAGACCTGCAAAACGAAAATTGCGTACCTTCGCTCGGAGGAGATCAACGAGCTCCCTCCCAGAACCTGGACACCGAAGTAGGGTAACCGATCTCACGCCAGAAATCCGCCACCGTCTCGGACCTCGTCTTCCTCCTCCTGGACACCGGCGTCCAACCTTCATCGGACTCCCCTTCGAGCACAGTTTGCGCCACCTCAAAGGGGATTCCTTCATCGTCAACATCCGATCCGCTTTCATCGGATGCTAGCGCAGAGAACCGAGACCCACCCCCCCCCCCCCCCGGCGTTCGGAGAACAACCACCGGCGGAGGCCGGCGGCGCCCGGGGCGCCAGAGTCAGACGGCGGCGCATCCCAGAGAGAGAGGTATAGAGCTAGGGCTTATAGCTCAGCGACGACGTTTTACCTCGCTATTGGCTGTGGTGCGACATATTTGACAGAAATAGCTAGGATACGACGGCATTGGACACCAAAATAGCCAGGGCACACCGTCGTCGACGAAACGGTATTAGGGCAGGTTAAGTGGCGGTGGGACCCACACACATCGTCCCGGCTGAGTCAAACTAGCCTGCCCGACCGACCGACCGAGCAGACCGACCCTGTCCGAGCTCGACAGTGCGCCCCTCAGATCCCTCGCCGGCGGCGGAGCTGTCGTACTCCTGGGCGGCGCATTCGTGCTCTGTGGCGTCTGTGGTGAGTGAAATCGAAACCCAATCGCATTCCCGTCCGAATTCAGCCCCGAATCTGATCGAATCGCCCATGATTTGCAGCAAGATTTTGGCGGGCGAGCGGCGGCAGCAACCGAGCAGAGTGAGTGTCGCCCTGAAATAGATGGAGGCGGCAGAGTCAAACTCGAGGTATTTCATCACTCTCGTGCTGATGTTTTTGTCGATTAGAGCTCGTTCGCTTCCAATTCGTCACATTTTCGCACCATTGTCGAAACAGGGGAGGTGACCGGCGTAGCTTCGAAATATCAGTCAATTTTTTTCTATCTAAGGTGAAGCTAGCTGATGGTAGCTTGAGGACTATAGAGCACGACAGAGTAGTTAGTTGGGAGGTTGAATTTGCAGAGATCGATCCACAAGAACTAGTGAACCAAGAAGAGAAAGCGGTGAGGAATATTGTGGAGAAACTAGGAGGGAGTGTAGCTTGGGGTCCAGAGCAAGAAGTGTCATTGCTACGGTTCGAAGAATGGAAGGGTGAGTATGTGAGAATGGAGGATGGCGAAGCGCTTGTTGATGAAATCGATCGGCAAGACGGCTGGACAAGCAAACGTGCTACATTTCTTGCCGAGCTGGTTGAACTGAAATCTGATTCAGTTGTAGGATATGTGCCATCAAAGTTGGCTATGCAGATTGCAGATGATGACTGGGCTGCAAGTAGATAGATAATGCCCATTGCAAGGGGATAAGCTTCCAGCAGTGGTACAACAAGTGGTTAACAGGAGCAGAAATCTTACACACTTGGCAGTTGAGAAATCTTCATTGTGGGGAGCTGAAGTGAGAGATACCAAGACTGGAAGGAGGCATGTGGTTAACACTGAAATGCATGAATGCACTTGTCTGGAGTGGCAACACACTGGAAAACCATGTGAGCATGCCATACTCTTCTTAGCTTCCAAACCAAAGGTAAACATGCACCCTTATCTGCATGAATATTATTCAGTAGCAAGATTCAAGGCTGCCTATGCAACTCCCATACCAGCACTTACAGATCAGTCTCAGTGGCCTGAAGTGGATTTTGAATTCTCTATGTGTCCCCCCCTTGCCAAAAGAAAGGCTGGAAGGCCTAGAGTTAGCAGATTCAAGGCCTGGTTTGAGAAAGGTAGGAGTAGTAAGAGGGGGAAAAAGATGAGAAATCAAAACGGCCTCAAAAAGGGAACAAAAATAGATGCAAGTTGTGTGAAGAACTTGGTCATCGAGCTGGATCTCGCAAATGCCGATACACTCCAGAACCGGAGCCAAAGTAAGTGCAAGATTTTGATCCTTTATTTAAATTCTGCAACTCTGTTTGAACAAAAATACTTTGCTTTATTCTTTCAGAACAAAGAGTGCAAGTGAGCCCTCTGTTTTTGAACCCCTTGTTGTTGATAACTGCTGGACTACAAAAAGGCCGAGACAAAATGGTCATAGAAGACAGAGACGTGTGCAGGATATTGTGGTGCAAACAGATTCAGTTGTGGATGCTGTTGTGCCATCAGATTCAGTTATGGATGTTCAGGTGCAAACTGAATCCATTTTGGATGATGTTGTGCAAACTGAATCCATTTTGGATGAAGTGGTGCAAACTGAATCCATTTTGGATGATGTAGTGCAAACTGAAACTGAATCTGTCATGCTAACTGAACTGAATCTGTCATCTGTTGCGGTGTCAACTAAACAAGATCAAGAATTAGCTCTAGGTCGTCATGTGCGGCGTCCTAGTGCTACTGACGCAAAGAAAAGGAAGAGCATGAGGGTTTTGTGTGGTGTGCCGGCACAATCAAGTGGTAAGAAGATGAGAAAATCGAGTGCAAAGTGAATTCTTGTATGAAACTTGTGTAATAATTGTAAACATGTGTAATATTTGTATTTCGAGGCATGAAACTTGTGTAATAATTGTAAACATGTGTAATATTTGTATTTCGAGGCATGAAACTTGTGTAATAATTGTAAACATGAATGCACTATGTTTACTATAAGTTCGCTCTTTGTTCCCAAATTTTGAATTTCTCCAAATTTCAACCAAATTATGAATTTCTCTAAATATTTGAAATATTTTGATCAGATTTTGGCTTAACCGTGACGTCCAAGTCATTTCTCTGTTGCTATGCTCATTTTGTGAACAATCCTAACCCTTTTGGTAGGGTAAACATCTCCAACATGCAATTGGTTCTCCAAAATGAGCTAAAAAAGAGCCCCAAAGGTAGCCCAAACAGCCCCATTTCTAATCCAACCATTTTTTCGACCTTCTCCAAATGACCTCAAACTCTAGGGTTAACATCTAGTGCACTAATATAGTGCCCTTGACCAATATGGAGTCATTTCATAAAACTATAGTTGAACCCTAGGTCTCTTCACACTTGACTTCATACGATATATTGCGATATCACATTATATACATGCATTTTTTGTTCCAATATACTTAGACCTTGTTTATCCACTTAAACCGTTAGTATATGATATAAGAAGACTATGTGCACCGGTTTTTTATTTTTTGAATTTTGTTTGATTTTTTTGTGCATATTTGTATTTTGGTCAAACCCTAGGTTTGACCAACATTTAAACACATTTAAAACATAAAAATGAAAAACTAAGCCTGGATCCTTCTTAGTCACATCAAAATGAAGCTTTGGGGAGGTTTTTGAAATTTTCATGTTACAAACCCATAACCACTCCTCTTCACCCTTGACTTCGTACGACAGAGTTCGAGATATCACCTTAGATACATCAAATTTGCGTTTCAATATATCTATACCTCATCTATCAACTGTAATCGTTAGTATATGACATAATAAGACTATGCGCGCAGGTTTTTCATTTTTTGGATTTTTTTTGAATTTGTTATGATTATTTTGAATTTGGTCAAACCTAACATTTGACCAACGTTTAAACATTTTTGGCAAAGTGAAATGAATAACTAAGCCCGGATCCTTGTTCCTCACTAAAATATGAAGCTACTGAAGATTTCAAATTTTGAAATATAACGTTGACTACATTTCAAAACGCGCTAACCCTGTTGACCAACCTCGACCGTTCCTCTAACAGCGTGGCGCAACCCGGTCCGTGCGATCTGTTCTTCTAGAAGGTGAGCTCACTGACTGGGAACCGATCCGTGGGATCCTTTCGTTTGCAACGGCGCCCGTTCATCTGTGCTACGTGGCTAAACGCTGGTCGTCCGATCTCGTCTTCTAGAAGGTGACCTCACTGGCTGGGAACCGATCCGTGGGAGAGCTGGCTAAGCTGCCTCCTTGGCTGGTACCCCGTGCACTCGTCGGACCGTTGGTTTAAGCCGTCGTGGACGTACGCATGCATGCGACGGCGCTCACCAGCTATGACCGCCCTCCCCCATGCATGCACGCGCGCAGCGACGCTCGATGCAGAGCAAAAGCAGGCACCGCATGCAGACGTCGCAGCTAAGCCATTATATGCACAGATGCGCGTGCGTTCACGGGATACATAAAACGAACGGGAAGGACACAAAAGCACGGCCGCCGAAGCCCACGCCGCTCCCAACGTAGCCCGATGGCTATTTCAAAGCTCTGACTTTTGGCGTGGTAGAAGCTAGTCCGTCGCCGCCGTCACATTGAAGTGGATACGCGTGCTTCACTACGCCGTCCGTCCCCGTCCTCACATTGAAGTAGCTACGCGTGCTTCACTACGCCGACACCGCTATAAAAAGCACGGGCACCCCCATCTCCATCTCCACCCCGCAGTGCATCCCATTCTCCTCTCCAAAGCCCGCCCCTCTACCGCCGTAACCCTCCACCATCCACCATGCAGTTCACTGCTCCTACCTTCCGCCATCCTGCCATCAGCGAGGAGCTGCGCTATCCACCGGGCAGGATGGTGGAGAACACCTTGAGGTGCTGGGCCATCTCTAGGTGGAGGGGGCCTGCCGATTTCGCCAAGTTCTTCCTCAGGTCCTGCTTCGCGCACCTTCCCGCGGGAACCCCGCCCATGTTCTACCTCCAGGAGGTCCGTATGGGAGGCAGCGGGATCCAGGTCACCTTCACCAACCCCTACGACGCCTACCATCTCCTCGGCAAAGCCTTTTGGTGCGGCTGTGAGTTCATCTGCTTCACCATGTGCAACATCTTCACCCAGTGGGACTGCATCTTCCCAACCGCCAACCACATGCACTGCCTCCCCTACATCTTCCCCGACGACGACGAGGAGTGAAGGGGATCTGCAGCTCGAGCCCTAGATTTCAGGTTGCATCTTGAAGAGCTCGAGGAGTGAAGGGGTAGGGCACGGCTAGCCAATTTCATGTTGCATGTTGCATCTTCAGTAGCTTACTACATGTTTTTAGTTTAATCTATGTCATCGATCGAGTCGTTATTCGTCGAGTCAGGTAGTCTATGCCTTATGTAGTGTTATGTCCTATGTAATGCTATGCCCGCCCTATGTAATGCTATGCCCTATGTATGCTATTTATGCTATGCAATGTTTGAGTCTTTATCAAAAAATATATTCGTCTAGTGAATGCTATGGCAAAAAAACATATTTCTTTGCCAATATCTTCCACAACCATCAATAAAAATATATCACTTTATTACTTTGGCAATATCTAAAAAATGTTTCAATCCAAACTAGAATAAATGGGAAAAAACATATTTCTTTTAGTACGGGCACATCACCAAAACTTGACACATACTCACATCCTACACTTTGAGCTAAGTACAAACGTTTATTTTAACTTGACACATCATTTTTTGTGAGCACTACACCTACCAGTACATTTCTTTTTCATCCGACAAAATTTGAGCCAACACAACAAAGTTTAAGCCAATACAACAAGTATTGAGCCAACACAACCAAAATTTGAGCCAAAAAATTCTTAGCCAAAACTACACAATAATATTTCATTTAGCCAACACGATCAAAATTTGAGCAAACACAACAAATTTGAGCCAAACAAAATGATATTTGAGCCAAACACCCATTTTCTTGGTCGAAAATAACATTTACACAACATTCCAACACGTCTAATATTGTTTTATCCGACAATAACGTGTCAAAATCTTTCATCCACAAAGTGAACACTTCACGTCTTATTTGCCAACACGAACCTTTTTTTTCCTTACTCATTTATAAAAGCAGTACTCACTGATCGATTGGCCCAGCAACAGGCCCAACAATTGGCCCATGAACTGGTCGATTTTATTTTTTTCTGAAACGCCCAACTGAAACTGTTCGAGGTGTTAACTGAACCTCATCGAGTTCGTCTTCCACTGAATTCATGCGTTCTCGATTTCGACTGGAAGCATTCGGAGATAATTAATTCAAATTCATAACATAGTTCATCTTACAAAGGCCACGCCCTGTTAAAAACAATATCCTACTTCGGAAGCTCGCGCAATCCACAACTCCTAAATTGAAATGGCTAATTCGAACGCAATAGAAACATCAAATATATGGCAATGATGCACACATAAAATGCTCCTGCAATCATGTTTGACTGCTTCTTCAATTCCACAATCTGGCTCAACAGCTTGTTCAATTTCTGCAACTTCCCATTCACCTCCAATGGCCCAATGCCTCTGTTTGAGATCTCCTCCTCCACAGCAGATGCCCCAGCAGATGAGATGGGAGCCTGGATTGGGGGCAGCACTTCAACTATAAGCCCTCGATCCCGAATGTACTTATCCATCCACTCAAAATGGCCACATTCTTCCAAATCCTAAAAAGGGGAACGCAAACCCTAATTCCGAAATCCCAAGTGCAAAATCAAAATCAAGACAAATCGAGACAAATCAAGACAGATACTACCTTCCCATCCTTCCCTTGACGTGGCTTGCTCTCGCACATGACGAATTCCCGGCCGACGTTGCCCCTTGCCGAGCGCACACATGTCAACCGCTTCAGTGGATCGAGGCGAGGGCAGTCCGGGCATCTAGTCATCGGGACTTCTCCATAACGCGGCCAGGACTTCACGGAGCCAGAAGCGGAGCTGGACATCCCTCGCCGCCGCGGCCGCGGACCGTTGCCGGAGATGAGGAAGAAGAAGGTGCGCGGGGAAGAACGGGAAGAACAGAGGAAGAACAGGGGAACGGCGATGTCGGGGCCACGGGAGCGGGGGCTGAGTCTGTTTCTTTCTAAATAGATAAGGCTGACCTGGATAAGTGGTGGGTCCCAGTCTGAGGTGGCGCGCAGTGGGTCCCGCATAGCAACGGTCGACTGGTGGGTCCCGCGTTCAGCCTAATCCAACTACGTTAACGGCCAGCATTCGGTTTAAGTGAGTAAAAGAGCCGTATCGGGCCGTGGCTATTTGGGCCGTTCCATATGTCGCATCTGAGCTATTTTATCGAAAAATGTCGTTTTCCAGCGAATAGCGAGGAAAAACGTCGTCCCTGAGCTATTTGCCCATAGAGCTACCTGGTAGATCTCCGGAATGATATTAAGAGCTAAAAATCCATCTATTTCTGATCATGCCTTCTCATGTTCATTCAAAAGCATGTGGCTGCTCATGCTTTTCTCCATGGCTAGATTCATGTATCGCAGGTGTGCTTTGCCTCTCAGGTCGATTTCAAATGCTGCATAAATATCTGACGTACTCTTCCTAAGCAAAAGAAACTCTATAGCCCATGTTAGGCTCAGATTTGTGCTGCTCCCATTCTCTGGTATTGTTTATTTCAAATGGATGTAATCTTCTGGTGTTACTTATTGGTTTGCCTACTGCGTGTGTCTATGTTATTTTCAAACGGATGTAATCTTCTGGCGTTACTTATTGGTTTGCCTGCTGCATGTGTCTATCAAGGCCAATGGCAAGTCTTTTATCCCCCGTTGCTGCTGAACACACTACCAGGTGATGTATTCCCTTAATATGTGCAAAGGACATTGTTTTTGCTCGCTTATATTGTACAAAATTTGTATTTTCTTCATGCTCAGATTGTTGCAAACAAAGAGTGAATCAAGCATATACACGAAATGGTTTACTTAGGAAGAGTACTCTTACTAAGCAGTAATTTGCCGGTCATGCGCAGGCCAGCAAAATTTTCATATGGTTCTGTCTGTTGTATAAGTTATATCCGAACATACCTTTGGACCTTTACACCTGATGATGCCATGCGTGGTGGCTAGATTCATGGTAGTTAGGTGTGATTTTATTCTCATGTCAATTACCAATGTTGTATTATTATCTAAAAACCTTATTTGTAGTCATTTTAAGTCCATCCCTAATATATACATAAGAAATTGTTTGAATGGTCTTACAAACAAAGCTGGTTGCCTACCGACGGTCGGAATGCGAATAACATCAAATGTTCACAAGATCCTTAGCTTTGTTTATTTTGTTCAACATGATGTGAATCCCTTCAAACTTTTATGTAAGGTACAGAATCCCGCGGCAACGCGCAGGTATCATCTAGTTAAAATAGTAGGGAAGTACATTTTGGTGCAATAAGGAGTGGCGAGGGGTCTAATATGCAAAATAGAATAAAACCATAAATGCAAGTGAGTTTCTTGTTTTTGGAGTGAAATTGTGCAAAAATTGAAAATGCAAATAAAGTGATATAAAAGTGTTTACTTATGATAAAAACTGGACCAGGGTTCAAGGGTTCACTTGACTACTCTCTCATATACATGGTGGCAGGAATATAGCATGGGATCCTCTTCGCCATGGAGGGAGTCCTGCAACAAACCAGCCGCGATGGCGGCGGCGTTTCCCGTCAGCCTGGAATGGTCGGCCAAGGAGGCTGAGAACTTCATCAACCTTGTCCACACTCCACAATGAGGATGACGAGGACACCCAATGCGGCAATGGTTGTGGCAGCGGCGAAGGAACAAGCGCCGGCAGGAGCGGCGCCGTCCAGGAGGAGGACTACAACGCCTTCTACTGCTACCCTCTCCGCTAGGCTAGGATTTGGTTTACATTTATGTTTAGCTAATCTCATTCAAACGTTGTAAATATCTTTAAATTTGAATGAAATTTAAATTCAGCCCCCCTACGCGGCAAGTAGTGTTGACGCCCTCATACACCCACTACGACGCTATTGCCAGACAGCATATGGGTGAGGGTGACTGGGAATGCTCTTGGTCTGGTAACTCCCTGCGGCAGACACAGATCTACGTTGCATGTGCATGAGATTTGAGCACCGGTCTTTCTTTACTGGACTTTATTCCTTTATACACTTTTCTTTGCAAAATTAAGGGAACCAGCTGGCCTAATTGTGCTTTTCTATTTATGCCAAATAAAGAGCTCCAATGCATGTGTAAGCGCGCGAGGGCGCCCCATTCCAGCTTCTTTGGCCTTAGCTTTGTTTTTCAGCAGCATATTTCTTTAACAAAAGTGAGCAAGGACACACCCATTTTGCTGTACGGATCATGTGCTTTCCTGTTCTCCTAGTGAAAATAGCTATAATTGACCCTTTTCGGAAACTTCAACACAAAATAAACCATATCTGAATTTTTTTCACAATCTGACCTTTTTTGCATGGCGCCATGGGGTACGGCGCCATGGTTACATTGCATGGCGCCATGGGGTACGGCGCCATGGTCCTGCATGGCGCCAAAAACTGCAACAAAGTCATGGCGTCATGCGACCATGGCGCCCTGGCCTGCGGCGCCATGCAATATAACCATGGCGCCCTGGGGTTGGGCGCCGTGCAAAAGGGTCAGATCGTGAAATTTTTACAGATCCGGTTTATTTTGTATTGAAGTTTTAGAAAAGGGTCAGTTTCAGTCACTTTAACGTTCTCCTAAAGCGAATGGTCCAGAAATGTGTGCATAGGGTCGCATAAGAGGTATACAGCCTGTACAAATCGGATTCGTTCAACCGCTTGTTTTTACGGATCACGATCATACAATCAGCACCCAAATCTGCCCCGCAAAAAAACAGATCGTTGCAGCATTTTACTTGTGTGTGCATCATCTCAAAAAAAATATGCATAGGTAACATTAGACATTCCTAATCTCTAACCTTGTATTGTAGCTATGGATGCAAGTGGACAGTCCACTGGACTGGGCGGACGTCCGCCGGGAGTATATGCAAGTGAATAAAACAAATTCGTTAGGCATTTGATTAGTGATAAAAAAAATTCCGTCCGCCTGGATGTCAGGAGCGGACGTCCGCCTGCATCAGTAATTGTAGCACCAAGCTCACCGCCTTGAGTCTTGCTGCGCATGAACCTGGTTCGCGCGATTCCACGACCCTAGACCAGCTCTACCATCCGCCCTTTTCCTGAAGAACCCTTGTATCAGATCAAAATAAAAACCATGGAGGTCACTTCTAGTTCATTTGGATAATTCTATAGTTCAGTTTTTTCTCAAAATTTGTACTGGAATTTTTAAATGAACTAGAAGTGGGACTTCGGCGGAATCCCACTTGCATCCATATTAGTGATGATAGGGCTGCTCGGGCCTAGCCCTGGGCCGGCGCTAGCGGGCAGCAGCTCGGGGCAAGTGGCGGTCAAGAAAAAGCTACCACGCAAGCCCGTAGTTGTAAGTTAGTAGCTAGCGCATAGGTCACTGAGAAAAGCTAGTGCGTAAGTTGGTAGCTAGCACATAGGCCAGTGAAGAAAAGCTAGCGGGTAGGCCCAAAGTGGTATTGGTGTCTCCTAAAGAGACTAACTCACATGGCTTTTGAGATTATTTGATGGAGGAAATTCTAGTTAAAAAACAAGATGAGAAAATACATAGTTGCCTGAATGGATGCTTGATCTCTCAACTCGGATACACAAATTACTGAATTCTCCTGGCTCGAGGAGAAAGGCCAAGCCTCGAGGGAGAAGGTTCTCCTGGAGACAGCAGCATCGCCCCATACACAATTATTTACAAATTGCTGACGATCTTTGAGTTCCATAACCATATCTAGAAGGTGTGTATCATGTAGTAATTAAAGGAAATAAAGTGGAAACATAAGAAGAAATTATGCAATGTGACTGATATCGACATCATCATCTATTGCTTTGTGTCATGAATGTAGCGATAAATGTTATGGTTATGTGTCTAGCTATTTGTTATGAAAATTGGTTTTGGATACACTTTAAGGTAAAACAGCCTTTGAGTATTGTTCCATCTTGGTCTCCAAAATCTCCTAACTGGCCATTGGCTCTAGGGAAGAGGATCCGCTGACGTGCCCTTTCAGTCCACGACACATTCGCCCGCCAGACGTGGGACCCACCTGTTAGCCCAAAAAAAAATAGCTACCTCACATGATCCTGGCTCTAGTGGGTTCATGGCAGCATCACTTTACTATTTTTCTTTGAGTGGATAAACGAACACTATGAAGATGACGAGCCTTTGTATATGGTACATAGACAGGACAAGTGGCGAGCGATTGAGGCAACCAACAGAAATGGCTATCACCTGGTTGTATGAGGTCATTTTTCCGTTTCAAATGCTAATTTTATAGTGTTGAGAGTGTTTGATCTTGTGTCATGTAGGCAACATGGTTGCCCAAGATGCTGGTCATCGGCATGTCGGTGTGCAATTCTCCTAAAAGGCCTACTTTGGAGCATCCCATGTCTGCTTCTTCCACGATAATCATGGCACCTTGTCCCTGGCATTTGAGGGAGGTCATGTGTGATCGATCGTGTGGCTCTGGTTGTGCTTTTGTTTGAGCAGGCTTTGCCCTGATTGTATCAGTTTTTGCCATGTTGTTCGTTAATTAACGTGACAACTCTCTTTATCTTACATAATCAAAAAAACTAAAGCTTTTGTCCCACTTTCGAAAGAAATATTAAGATCGCATGTGTCGAATTCAGGCATTACTCTTTCAAGACGTGAAGCCAAATATTACATCATCAGTCGGTTCATAGTTCTGCATGCTGAATTATTGCATGTCAGGCTGGCTAGCACTAGCAGTACATGGTCTTGCTTCGTCGATTCCCCGTCTATATATAGAGCGGAAGACATGGAAATGGTGGCAACCTCATTCCAGAGTAATAGGAAAGAAGCACTTCCGATACCTGAATGCAAGTTGTGCCCATGGCTCCCGTTCTTTCGCTAGTGCTTCTTCTCCTCTCCAGTTCTTGTTTTGCCAATGACCATGCAGGAGATGAACTCAACTACATGGTGGTGCCAACAGGATCCTTGAAGCACATTGCACAAGGAGATGTTTGCTCGGGGCACAAGGGTGCGTACTACATCCAACTAAATACATATATATATATAGCAGCCATTCATGTAAATTAGCTTCCACTTGCCGTATTAGCTAGCTTGCATATGCACAAATACTAGTACGATTCTTCACTTCTTCATCGCTCTTTCCTCTAGTAAACAATGCATATGAGCTGATGTTATAATTGATGTTTGACGAACAGTGATGCCATCTGCCAACGGTGCCTGGCTACCGCTGAATCGCCCGCATGGCGCGTGCTCGTCGCCCAGGGCTGCGGACCAACAAGACACGCCGACGATCATGATGGACAACATGCTCCAGTGGGACCAACTTCGCACAGATTATATCCGAGAGCAGCTCTCCAACAGCACCGCCGACACACGGTTGCCGGTAGACGGCGACCGTGGAGGCACGGCGACTAATACAGACCAGAGTCTGCGTGCCAGACCAAAAATAGGACCACCATCAGGGGTACGGCTACTTTTTCGATCTAAAAAATGTGCTAGCTACGGGTATAAGGAATAAATGTGCTTCTCCAGCAATACATTGGCAACCAAGTTTTAGACGTCATCTCTTGCCTAGGAGTATATATTTTTCATTCAACATACTAATCACCACAAGATAATGTGGGAATGCAAGTATTAATTGCTAGATATGACACTAAGTGAATTAGTCATTGCATAGCAAGTTTTTCTATCGTCTCTAAATGATGCCAAGGGTTAGGTTCTTGACCGCTGTACATGCCCGTATGAAAGAATTTTGGAAATCAAATTCCACTACCCATTGTTAAGTGAAAGTCAAATTCTGAATTAATGTGATTATCAGCAAACGAGAATTTGTTTTGCTTTTTTTGCTCAAGGTGTACATTGAATTACTTTTTCACTTATATAAACTGAACTTTATTTTCAGCTAACGAAATCGGATCTGACTGCTACCGGCGACTCTGGTTCAGCGGTGACCCAGACGGTGGTGATCGACACCAGTAGTGACGTCCCGTGGGTGCAGTGCGCCCCATGCCCCAGCCCACAATGCCACCTCCAGAAGGACAAGCTCTACGACCCCGCAAGGTCGAGCACATCCGCTCCAATCCCTTGCGGTTCCCCCGCCTGCGCGCGGCTCGGCGGCAGCTACGGCAATGGCTGCTCAAGCTCCGGGCAGTGCCAGTACACCGTCAACTACGGCGACGGCACGGCGACAACGGGCACCTACGTCACCGACACGCTCACACTGAGCCCCACGGCGGTGGTCAGCAACTTCAGCTTCGGGTGCAGCCACGCCGTGCGAGGCTTCTTCAGCGACCAGACCGCGGGGACCCTGGCCCTGGGCGGCGGCAGCCAGTCCCTCCTCGCGCAGACGGCCAGGCAGTTCGGCAACGCCTTCTCCTACTGCGTCCCGCACCCGAACGCCAAGGGCTTCCTGTTCATGGGCGGGCCATCTGTCGCCTCCTCGCTCTTCGGACGGACGCCGCTGATAAAGAACCCACGTGCCCCGACCTTCTACCTCGTGCGCCTCCAGGCGATCACCGTCGCGGGGCAGCTCCTCAACGTCACGCCTGCAGTCTTCTCCGCAGGCACCGTCATGGACTCGAACGCAATCATCACGCGGCTGCCGCCCACGGCGTACCGCGCGCTGCGCTCGGCGTTCAGGAACGCCATGAGGATGTACCCGCTCACGGCTCCCAGGCCCAGCCTCGACACCTGCTACGACTTCCTCCGCTTCCCCACCGTCCGGGTGCCCAAGGTTTCCCTAGTGTTCGCCGGTGGTGGCGGCGCCGTCATGCAGCTGGACGTCGATTCGGTCATGCTGGACGGCTGCCTGGCGTTCACGGCAACCCCCAGCGACAGCGCCGTCGGGTTCATCGGGAATGTGCAGCAGCAGACGTACGAGGTTCTCTACGACGTTGGCGGCGGGTCCGTTGGATTCCGCAGCGGCGCATGCTGAATCAGGGTTTCAGAGTGCTCTCGATCTACAACGGCCAACAGATTGTATGCTGATCGATGGCCCCCTATCATATATTTTCCGTAACTTAATTACCTCGCTTGTTTTTTTTCGAATTACGCACGCTTCCTTCCGACCTTCCCTACACTTAGGAAGGCAGTTTATTTATTGTCTACAAAATCCCAGAGTTTGTTTTGGAGATGAATTGAATGTTGTACTGAATCATGCTATCCAATCAATAGTCGTAGCATGTACCACTTGTGTTTACATAAAGAATTTTTTTCATTAGTCCTGACCTCTGCACCAGTCAGATAAAGATCGATGGACACAACCAAAACTGTTACAGTACAGATGTTCCAAGCAACGACCAAATATCCAAAGTAGCTAATATAAGGAAAATAATGGGAAAACGTATCCAGTGCAAAACCATTTCCCTGGCGTAGGGTAATCCAATCATTACAGTAAAGAAATCCTGAACGTCTTAAGCATAGGGTAATTGGTGGGTTCGGAAACTTTGAACCTTGGATGGAGGATTTCCAGCCGAGTCCCGATAGTCGCTCTCAGTCCCAAAAAAAACCACCATGTTAATAAATAAAAGGCTCAAACTGTGCTCCAATAGAGCCCCAAAGCACCAAAACGGACCTAAATCACATAGAGCGACAGTTCTAACGACTAGAGCAACAACTTTTTTTCTAGTTTGACGAGAGCAACAACTTGTTCCTCTGATAAAAATGAAAATTCACAGAGATCGTTTGGCCCCTAAATTTCCACAAAAACATCCACGTACTGCTGTAACGAAAATGGCAAGACTGTAATTAACCAGATATCCAGTTAGATTCAGAATGCACAGTCGTATGAAGTGAAAACAAGACCATGTTCAATTCTATGTCAATATGCAAATTTATAGCATATATGCTCATCACTTGTTAAGAATGCTAATACTTGTTGAAAATATAGGAGAAGGACCAAGCAATGGAGAAGAGCAAGGTTGACGACATTATGCACTTGTAAGATGGACATAGACTTGTATCGACTCTAAGTACGGAGAAGGACCAAGCAATGTTATATGCATGCATGTATGCATCTATTTGATATGTTTGTGTGCTATATGCATGCATGTATGCATCGAATTGGTATGTTTGATGTATTTGTATGTTATATGCATGCATATATGCATCGAATTGGTATGTTTGATGTATTTGTGTGTTATATGCATGTATTGGATGTGTTTGAGGTTATATATATGGATATATATGTATTTGCAATTTTAAAATGCAGGGAATTAAAGAAAAACAAAAAATATAGAAAATATTGTGGGCTCTTTGCCGTGCGTATGCGCACGGCAAATGACCATTTGGTCACTTTGCCGTGCGCATACGCACGGCAAAGAGCCCACGTGGCGCTCACCTGTGCGTCCTGGGAGCGGGCTAGGTACCCTGCAACGGCCTTTGCCGTGCGTGCTATCCCAGGGGCACACGGCAAAGGGTACGCGCCGACGCACGGCAACGCCCAACGCACGGCAACGATATGACCCACGGCAACGTTTAGGCGCACGGCAAAGCCTGCACGCACGGCAACCTTGCCGACGCACGGCAATGTTTCGTGGCACGGCAAAGCAGACAACACGCACGGCAAAGCTAGCTTGGCACGACAAAGGCCTTTGCCGTGCGTATACGGCACGACGCACGGCAAAGAGTGCGTTGCCGTTCGCCACACTGTCGTGCCCTCGTTGCCGAGCGTCGACGCACGACAAAGCCTTTGCCGTGCGTTTTGGCCCCTTTGCCGTGCTGGGATGGCGCACGGCAAAGCACTGTTCTCCGGTAGTGAGATCAGCACCAACCAAAGGCGGCCGGACATGCACTACCGCAGATCAGCACCAAGGTGGCGGGCCGGCAAGGAAAAGAAATCAGGACGTCGATCAAAAGAGGTGTTTGCCATTACATCGCCCCGCTCATCGTGCTGCCTGCAGGAACGTCATCCATCAGACCAGAGAGCGAGGGCAGTGGCGCGCTGGCAGTAGGCAAGCCCCAAATCGGGTTATCAATGTCAACACCACTGCCCATTGCTTATATGGACCATGTTAGGCGGCAGCCTTATGTTACAAGATTATATTTTCATAATACGTTAGAATGACACCTACAAAACATGTTTTTTTTATCTAAAAGAAAATATGTATGAACCTGACATAAGGTCATGCTCTTGGATGAACAGGCTGACAACACTGACATGAGCGGGCTCCTAGGGATTTCCTTCCTAATACAAGATAAAACTATCATCGTTGCAAAAAAGCACCATCTTATTACTTCTCCCAAAATAGCATGCAAACCAAAGCAGAATAACTAAATACTTGACACCTACAAAACATGTTTTTTCATCTAAAAGAAAATATGTATGAACCTGACACAAGGTCATGCTCTGGGATGAACAGGCTGACAACACTGACATGAGCGGGCTACCAGGGATTTCCTTCCTAATACAAAATGAAACTATCATCGTTGCAAAAAGCACCATCTTATTACTTCTCTCAAAATATTATGCAAACCAAAGCAGAATCTAAACGTATATATGCTGCCCCTACAACTCCCCTCCACGTAAATTAGAATTTACGGGCCGTCGGATCGTGTTTCATAGTGAATCTCGACCGTCCATTTTTTTTTCACCGCAGCGGTATAAAAAAGGCAGCCCCACCGTGGAACCCTAGGCCAATCCCCGACCTCGCCCAATCGCGTGCACGCCTCTGGCTCCGCCGTCCCGCTCGCGCAGCCGGCGCCGCCGCCGCCGCCACGCCCAGTCACCTCCCTGTCTCTCCTCCCCAATCACCTCCTCGAGTCCTCCTCCCAAACCCTAGGTGGGGAACGGCGGCGAGCGGGCGGGTGGCCACGACGGCGATAGCAGCAGCCACGCCGGCGACGGTAGCGGCCACACCGGCGACGGGTGTCCACGGCGATGACTGGCGGGTGGCCATGGCGGCCACGGGCGGGCGTTGCTGGAGACGGCGGCGACAGCAGCTGGGACGGCGCGGGGACAGCGCGTGGATGAGGCGCCAACGCAGGGCAAGAGCGGCGACAGCCTCTTCTACTTCTAGCCCGATGCGGCGCAAGGAGATGGGCTCCTCTCCCTTCTTGATCTGAAGGTAGCTATCTTCGTTTGATCTTCTCGTGTACATGCTTATGTGTGAATCTATTTTTAGTTTTTCTGCATTATTGAAATATAAGTGCAGTTTGGATGTGAAAACCAGAAGTGGTTGAAGGTATCCCAAGAATGATCTTGAGATATAAATGGCACTAGCCTATGATATAAATTTTATGTGCTGTAGAAAAGCATCCGATGTTGATCCATTCAATGATAATGTCATGCTGACATGAATATGCTAATATGTGCTTCCAGGTTAATAGAGTTGGAAAATATTCCCTCCTAGGTTGTTTTCTATGTTGATTACTCAGAACGCCATTGAAAGCGGCAATGCAACCATGCCCGCGGAGTATACCCATGTCTTGACCTGCATGGAGGATCCGGATTCCCGAGACAATACCAATAATGCAATACCTAGGTAAAGTCATTATATTGACTTATTCGTTCATTGTGAGTACTATACTAGACAAAGTGAATCATTCTTTGTATTTACTATTTAGCAACATATTCCTTGAAAAGTTTACAATGGATGCATTTTGATGGATTACAGGCTGTTGGCTTCATGGTGTGGAGCACTTGGATATCTGCAAATGATATTCATCTTTCCATGTGCATGGTGATACCTTGTATTTTAATGGGAGTTTCCTTGCTGGTTCCCATTGGTGCAGAGAGTGCTTCCAGATCAACCCCCTCTGTTTTGTTTGTCTAAGGTTAGCCCTGCTGATCTTTCCCCTATTTTTCAAGCTACTAAATCAAACTAGGACTTTCCATATGATAGTCAATGGTTCAATGCTCTTAGATTACTACTTTCTTACTCTCCATCCTTCAAATCAATACTTTTTAGAAGTGTTTGCTAAGTTCCTATCCCTCATTTTCTATTTTCTGGATTTCCGCAAAAAAATGGTGTGGTTTTATCTCCTGTCTTCACACTTTTCGGGTTTTCGGTTTGAAAAAGTGCAAAAACATTGAGGTGAAATGTATAAGGCGACCATGTTTTTGCAAGCTCGAATAAAACTGATTGTATGGTAACCTGGTTGTAGCTCAAATGGATAATCATTGAACTCGGTGTTCATTTTGATCTTCCTATTTGCTTTGTCTAACGCTAACACATTGAACTCGGTGTTCTTTTAGTTTTATTTGAATTTATCTTCCAGTTATCGATTTTCCCTTGGTGCAAGAGAGATACTTACTAGCAGCATTTTTGTACGTGCATTACCAGGTATGTACTCTTTTTTTTGTTTTTGTTTCAGTCATTCCTTTTCCCTCCACTAAATCTGAAAGGATTTTGTTGTATTTTAGGCTGATGACAAAGAAGCTTTTACAACTTAGTTAGCTCATTTCAGAAGCTTATTAGGAACTTTTCCTCAGAGGAGCTTATTGCTCCGGCGCTTCTTGCCTTTTTTTTTCTAGAGATCATTCATGCCGATCCTGTTTGCTTTGTCGGCCATTTTTGTACATTTGTCCTAATAGAAATATTTATTTCCTTTTTGTTTGATGGCCACGTTCTAGCTCTTTAAGGTGGAGATGTTGCCTTAAAAAGGGGATTTTGTTGTATTTTAGGCTGATAACAAAGAAGCTTTTACAACTTAGTTAGCTCATTTCAGAAGCTTATAACTTTTCCTCAGAGGAGCTTATTTCTCCGGTGCTTCTTGCCTTTTTATCTAGAGATCATTCACGCTGATCCTTTTTGCTTTGTCCTAATAGAAAGATTTATTTCCTTTTTGTTTGATGGCCACGTTCTAGCTCTTTACATGATAAGAAACCGGCCGCTCATATTCTGACTCTTGCATACATTTTTCTTTTTTTTACTGTGGTTACATGTTAGCTGTGTTTCTTATTTACACAAGAATCATGCCTGCTTTCCTCAAAAAAAAAAGAATCATGCCTGTCGTGAAAAGCATTTTTCTACTGAACCCTGAGAGGGAATTGCGTTTCCATGAAGTTCTTCTCTGTTAGGTGGCTGACTAATGCATCCTTCTACAGGTGTGGCATCCACAGGAGACACCACACTGCACTAGGAGGTCGATCCTAGGTTGCCGTGGAGTCCGACGAGGTCGCTTGCCAGCCCCAAGCTCGGCTTCCAGGTCAATGAGTTGGAGAAGTAACTTACATGTTTCTTATCTTTCTTCCTCTCTTTTGGACGCTGGTGAGACCAACTCCAACTCACTCTCTACCTCAGCTTTGTGAAACAGATTGGTTGTATGCTGCTGCTTGGAATAATGAATGGATTGTGCCATCTCACTAGGATTTTGTCATCACATCCAAGCAATAAAATCAAGGTTTTATTCAAATCAATTGAAAATGATTTCCTCTATTTTGGAGAAATTGTATACAATCATCTGTACAGCTTATACCATCAAGAAATGTTCTAAATAGTAGATGCTAGAGATTTTGCATGACCTCCAAGCTATGCTTGAGTACATTGGTTCAAATCGTTGCCTGGCTGCATTCCCTAGGTTGTACTGAAGGTAGAATATTGTGGGAGTCAACTACTGGATGGATTGTTGTGTTGGTCTAGCAGAGATGGTGTAGCAAGGTAAGGTGATGCCACTCGCTAATTTATTTCTTGGTTTTGCGGGAACTCTGTTATGGCTGTCTATGCAATTACCAGCGTGGTTAGCTGATATTTTAGTGTACATGGTATTTTTTTTCTACTTCTTGCTCCGAGGGCTTATGACAGACTATGATTATTAGGTATATACATATTCCTTGCTTAGCAAAACTGTGATCCTTCTAATTTTGTTTTGGCTATGTTACAGCCAAATGTTCAACAGATTACGTATCTAAGATTATCAAGGTGGTGATTAGAAGCACCGTTAGATGAGGGTATTAGGCGAATAGAATTTACTAGCTTATTTTCAGACTATTCGTGTAAAATTTTCAGACCTTTTTATTGCCAATTTTACATGATTTCTTTTTGTGAAAAAGTACAATGCGCTGAACATGCAATGCCCAATATTTTCAGACTTTTTTATTGCCATTATTTTTTTGTTTTCCTTTCATGGTTTACTGACAGCGGGTAACACTACTAATACAATCTCTAGAATTTATTGTTCTATTGCGTGGGGCAGTTCCTTGCCATTGTTCTGATTAGGTCTTTTATTTGTCATCAGTGGATGAACCTGTTGTATATTCACTACATCCATTTATCAATGGAGTAGGCGTGGTTTAGAAATCCAATCTTCTATAAAGCCATGGCTAGCAGATCAACATCTCCCTATCTATTCGCCTCATTCTCCATCTCTTGGACACATAGGAGGACTTCTGAGTTCATCCAGCAAGTCTTCTGATAGCAGTGGGTTGAATGCTGCTGGTGACGCTTTGGCTGTGGCCTCTTCTTGATCAAAACAACCCTTCAATCAGCATCACAGCTCTGTATGATGTTTCATATTCTGACGAAGTTCCTGCTTCTACAGTGAGTCTTCGAAAGGTTTATCTTCTGATGTACCAGATTTTTTGATTGCGTGTTATTTAGTGTGGCATAATGCTCTTTCCAGTTGTGGCATGTAAATGTTTGCTTATTTATAGTTTTAGCAAATAAACTGTGTTTATGCTGCATTCCCCCTTTACTAACTCTATTTTATCTCCTTTATTTGAAATTGCCACCAGCTATTTACACTGTTCTATGTACGCAGGGTGCCTCTGGAACGGTCCTGCACACGCCACCATCAGTTGTCAAACCACGTGGGCCTAGGTACATATTCGGCCTTTGTATGCTACTTTGTTTATATGCAAGGTTGCTGTGGTTGTTTTCTTAACAACCTTTCCCATGTTATTCAGCGACAGCAAGGATGGCACTGTTTCAAATGTTAGAAAAGCTCTGTTCCAAGAACCCTCGCCAGATCATGCATTGGAGGATACAGTCGAGTTGACTCCTTCTGTCCAGCATGAAGAGGTAGCTATGTTCATGTTAACGCTATGCACTTCTGTCTTTTGCAAGAGCATTCCTTCTTATGCACCTTCTGTTTTGTTTTGTATATCAGGCTCTCCTGCCTCCACCTGATACTCTAGATTCTCCAGCTGTCCTCTCTGCTGCTGCTTTGGTGGACAAAGCCTCAAACAAGTGAGCTTTCAACTTTTATTTTATGCCTGTCTATCCACTTTGTTACTTTAGTGTTGAAGAAATAGAATATACTTGGATTAAAGTTTTGCATGACAATGTCTACTTACATGCTATGACTTACCCTTCTGGCTGCGATGTTTTGCTTTCTGCTGTCATGTTTTCTTTCGCGAGTCTATGGTTGTGATACTGCCTACGATGTTGATGCGATGTTTGGTGTAATATGCTAATGCATCATGCTTCTGCAATCTCTACTGATTCAAAACTTTTATTGACCATTTGTAGGCGTAGGCAGCAGAAACCTCAGCGGGATGGATCAACCAAGAAAAAGAAGTAATCTTAACTTACGCACAGGTATGGAGTTTAGAGTTGTCTACCCATATGTATGATTCTACTTCTTGCCTTCTTGGTATTCTAGCGCCCTCAAATAGTATGGATTTTTCCTGTTCGGTCTGTTTATATAGTACTGTAATATTCATGAATAATTTTTTGTTTCTGATGGGTTTGTGGTTTACTTTTCAGTGGTGTTGCCTCTAGGTGACATGGGTCGTTGGTAGCTGTGTATTTTCTATTATCTACTCACCCGGACCTTGGAAGCATGCTCCTCCCTTTTGTGGTGCTCATGTATGTAATATGCACCAAGTATCTGATGCAGCCGTACCAAGCGTGCTCCTGTATTTTTTTTTGTATATATTGAAATTGCTCTTAATGGAAATAAACTTCTCTCTCATGATCCATGGAATGATGTAGTAATACAATTTTTTTGATTTCTCTTATATTCAGAACTCATTTTTAGTATAGTTGTTGTTAGTGTTATTGCTCGTACTCTATAATGCTTGTTGTTGCTTTTATGATCTTTCATGGCTTACTAAATTTTTATCTTATGTGTCACCACAGTGTTGCTCATGATGGATTACTGCCACAACTACTTGCAAGTTCGATCCCTACTCAAATACCTTCAGTTTCAAGAAATTGTATTCCTGAATTATAGTGCATTAACCAGAAGTAGAACTTACCTATTTAGAAGTTTTTAGCCTGGAAAATATTCTACTGCCTCCGGTGCAAATTACTTGTGGTAGATCCAATGAACCTAGACATATTTTATGCCACATTTTGCCTAAATCCGTGACAGATAATTTGGATCGAAGGGCGGAATTGATATTTGTTAGGCTTGGTTGTCTAAGTTGTGAAATTTAGTTACAGCATATCATGTGTGACATCATATAGGGCCAGCACTATGTGGCTGTGCGCAGGTCTAGGACAGGCATGGAAGGAAGAGTCTTAGGCTCATTATCTTTCCTTTCCTTGATTAGTCGCAAGGTGTTTATATAGTACAAAATGAACACATTAGATTTGACTAAAGGAATTAATACACAATTAAACATTTTCATGCAGAATTTATAAGCTTGAAATAAACATTCAGAATGAAAGTAAAACAAAATATTTTTGCTAGTCCTGTCAGCCATGTCATAGCTCATTATCTTTCCTTTCCTTGATTAGTCGCAAGGTGTTTGTATAGTACAAAATGAACACATTAGATTTGACTAAAAGGATTAATACACAATTAAACATTTTCATGCAGAATTTATAAGCTTGAAATAAAAATTTCAGAATGAAAGTAAAACAAAATATTTTTGCTTGTCCTGTCGGCCATATCATAGCTACATCCCATGATCTTGGGCTGTGATACAGTAGTATTGACAGAAGGATTGCACAAATTTCATTAAGAATTAGCCATAAAACTGTTGTACTACTATTTTGCAAAAAAATAAATGCACTTAACATGGTTAATTCTGTTGGTATAGAAACTGAAATATCAGCGGCTAATTGCTTTTGTTGACAAGCTTGTCCTAAACCTTAGCTTCGATGAAGTGATTTTGAGCACATGTTTCTTCCTTCTCTAGCACATGGGTTGCTGTAGAGATGGTTTGCCCTGGGAAGTGGAAGGAGGAAGGGCATTTAGTACATTCTTACCTTTTCTGGTTCAGTACATGAAAACAGAGCCATGTCTTGAGGTCAGCTTCATGTCCCTCTTGCTTGACACATTGCTAGAAGGGGCCCTTATGCACGAGAGTACTGACTGGGCATTGTTCAATTCTTCGCATCTCTAACAAGCCCTTTATGATAAGCTTCCCTGGATCTGGGAAGTTTCTCTTTGAGATTGAGAAAGACCATTATCGTTGTGCTCTATTCGCATTGTTATGTATAGCTTTACACCAAGGAATCAATTTTGAGAGAATCTGATGCACATGTATATTTTGAAAATCTACCGATTAGCTTCAGATGGAATGTTGTCTCGGTTTATAATCAAGTGAGTAGCTTCAGATGGAATGTTATATGCCTTTCATTGTGTTGATTTATAAATGCAGTTACACGTACAATTCTATCCTCATTGACTTTCAGGACATTATCACTAATCTTAATCAATGTACTACGGATTTTTATCTCTGTCTACAAAGTCTGCATCAACATGACTTCCACGGGATCATGCGCCAAGGCGCACCTCTAAATCTAGTAACTATAAGAAGCACCAGCGGGCATTGTTGTTTACCTTGGCTCTTTCAGTGCGACGACCAAGGGACGTGACACCGCAACTTATGCCGACCTTCTTGCGTGACGGTCCTCCGGCTCAGAGAAGAAGTCAGCACCAAGAAGGTCGTCTTGGCCATTGTACTGAACCTTGTTAGCTCCAATAGTCTCACCGCCGCCAAATCCTCCAGCGTAGCTATTGCCATTGGGGCTGCCGGTATCAGTCACATTTCCAGCAAAGCTGCCAGTACTGCTCACATTTCCGGTGAAGTTGCCGCCAGCAAAGCCAGAAGGTCCGCTGCTGAAACCGCCAGTGCTTCCGCCAAAGACTGCATTGCCAACACCTCCGCTGTTGTAGTCGCCAGCGCCAGTACTTCTAGCTGAGTTGCTGGCACTACCATAGCTTCTGGCACTACCATATTCACCAGCAGCTGCATTGTTGTGGATGCTAGAATACTCAACACCACCACGAGCGCCACCATAGCTACCAGTACTTCCAGACAAGTCACTGGCATTATTGTAGCTTCCGCTGTTGGAAATAATCACGTCCGATACCGGTACGGCGTCGTGTGCTCCGTGTAGTCTACACGTAGTCTACGTAGGTTCCTAGTGTCCTAGTGTAAACCGGATTTGTTTCCGGGTAGCGTCGTGTTGGATACAAACTTGTATCGTGTTAGACGCGGAGTCAGTCACCGAGTCGGTTCTCGCGTCGTGTGTTGGCCGGGTATAAATACCCCTATATCGGTACCCTGTAACACAACACCCAGATGAAAGCAATAAACAACAAGGACCGATACGGCCCTTTGGCTAAGATCGATCAATCGTTTTGGTCGTGTACGTGAGTAGTACTAGCTAGATCAACTCGATCAGCTAGCTTCAGCTAGATTGCTGAACGTACGTGTCTTCGCGGCGGCAGTATATCGCTATACGTGTGTGAGGCATCTCGTCGGATAGCTTCGTCGTCAACATTGCTGGATTGTACTCGGCGCGTGGGGCTGGTCCAACAATTGGTATCAGAGTCTCGTGGAGGATCTCCTAGTAATGGAAGGTCATGACGAAGGAGCCAGGCGAGTATTTCGGGGCGGCCGCGCCGGTGTCGACGACGTACCCGCGGTACAACCGCGACGACTTCACGGTGTGGGCGACCACGATGGAGTGGGCGCTCGAGTCCAAAGAGCTCTGGGAGGCTGTTAATCCAGGTGGCGACGAGTACAAGAAGGGCGCGCCGAAGTACCGCAAGGACCGATAGGCACTTACGGCCATCTGCTCCGTGATGCCGATGGACGTGATGCAGTACCTGATCTCAAAGAAATCTACGAAGGAGGCGTGGGACACGCTCAAGATCCTCAATCTTGGGCACGCGCGTGTGCGTGAAGCGACCCTGCAAACTTTTCAGAAGAAGTTCGAGAACCTGGAGGTGGGAGAAGATGAGACACTGGACGCCTTCGCCTCAAGGGTTGCCACAATAGTCAATGGGATTCGCGGACTGGATGAGAAGCTAGATGAGATCTCGGTGGTTAGGCGTTTCCTTCGTGCCGCACCGGCGCGGTACATCTCTGTTGTGTCAGCAATCGAGCAGTGCGTTGATCTCAAGACTGTCACGTTGGATGATTTGGTCGGACGGTTCAAGGCCCATGATGAGCGGATGAAGATCACCTACGGCGACGCGAAAGTGGAGGAGCATATCATGCTCACGCGCGCCCAATGGCAGGCAATAGACGCTACAGAGAAGAGCGATGGTGCATCTGGCAGCGGTGGAAAGAAGGAAGACTCCCACACGACGAAGAAGTCGGGTAAGGGAAAGAAGCCAAAGAAGAAATTCAACAAAAAGAATCTTCGCTGTCATAAGTGCAATCAGCTCGGTCACTTCAAATCGGAGTGTCGCAATGCTCTGGCAGAGAAGGCTCTCATGGCGAGGGAAGGAGATGATGGACCTATGGTGATGATGCTCGAAGTATGCGAGCAATCGGATAATGGAGAGTCACCTCCACAGGTGCCGGCTACGGAGATCATCAAGCTCAAGGAAGAGAAGGTTCTTCTTCATGATAGGATGAGGAATACGGCTACGCACGTATGGTACCTCTACACAGGCGCTAGCAACCACATGACCGGTGACAAGGCTCAGTTTTCTAAGTTAAACCTCTCAGTGGGAGGGACGGTTCGTTTCGGTGATGGAAGGACCGTTGGGATAGAAGGACGAGGCACTGTCTTGTTTGAGTTGAAGGACGGCAGTCACAAGGTACTCACTGATGTGTACTATATTCCCAGGTTGAAGAGCAACATTATCAGTCTTGGTCAGCTTGCGGAGCGTGGATGCGAGATTGTGCTCAAGGACAAGTTCCTATGGGGGTATGACCGTGAGAGAAAACTCATCATAAAGGTGGAGAGAGCGAAGAACAGACTCTACATCCTCAACTTGGATCGTGTGGATCCAATATGCTTGATGTCAAGCATGGAAGACTCGGCGTGGAAGTGGCACGCAAGCTACGGGCATCTCAATTTCCAAGCTCTACAGCAATTTGGACA
This sequence comes from Dactylis glomerata, assembly GCA_007115705.1. Taxonomy (NCBI): domain Eukaryota; kingdom Viridiplantae; phylum Streptophyta; class Magnoliopsida; order Poales; family Poaceae; genus Dactylis; species Dactylis glomerata. The sequence continues at coordinate 48,594 of QXEO01000227.1, read as the reverse complement.
ACAACAGATGGTTTGCAGCCTACCGTGCGTCGATCATGTTGAGCAATTTTGCGACGGTTGTCTTGTTGGGAAACAACGGTGAGCCCCGTTTTCAAGGGAAGGACAATATTGAGCAAGCAAAGTTCTTGAGTTGGTCCATGGCGACTTGTGTGGACCAATCACGCCGGCGACGACCGCCGGGAACAAGTATTTCTTGCTCATTGTTGACGACTTCAGTAGATACATGTGGGTTGTATTGCTGAAGAGGAAGGATCAAGCTTTGCAAGCGTTCCGGATCGTCATGGCCATAGTCATGTTCAGTTTACAAAGAGTTGCGTCCTTTTTTCCAGATGTCCAAGTACTCCGATATGAAAATTGATTTGCAACAAGAGTGGCCTGCAGTATATAAAGTACCTCAAAATGGAAGTCTGTGCAGAACTTTCTGTTTCTAAGTTCCCTCTTCAGTGTGTTAATATAAGAGTTAATATTGGTATATGTCATGTCATATTACTTATTGTATGTCACTATATTTAGCAAAAAATTATCCACAAAAATCACCCACAACATTTTTTGAGGAACCTCAAGAAAACAAGAAAACATTCACAGTCCGCTATGTTTATAACTACTCCCTCCGTTTCAAAATATAAGATATTTTAGGTTTGTGAAGCAAATGTATCTAGACACCTTTTAGTGTGTATATTCGAGTGAACCTACACACTAAAAGGTGTCTAGATTCATTTACTTCACAAACCTAAAACATTTTATATTTTGAAACGGAGGGAGTATATAGCATGTACCGGGTGTACTACCATATCTTATTTCAGGGTCGTCAACTATTCGAATAAATGCTGAAAATGAAAGATTTATTTGATAACATTTAACTAAAAATTTCCACAGCAACGCGCGAGGTATCATCTAGTAACTATAAGAAGCACCAGCGGGTATTGTTGTTTACCTTGGCCATTGAACTGTACGTACCTTGTTAGCTCCAATACAGAATATACAGTGGGCTTATCCAATAAAACAAATTTCAATTTCACATAAAGAAAAAAAAGGAAAGTTTATTTGGTCATAAGTCACACGTACACGCACTATACGTACGTATAAACCATGTGTTTCTTGCATTATAGAAGACACCAAAAGCTCCATCTTATAAGTTGCTCTCTATCTCTTTAGCTAAGCCGTGTGGGACTAAACTTTTACTAGTCTTGGGAATGCATCGCATGAGCCGCAGTCTGAGCCTATTGGGCTGGCTAGATGCATGCATGCGCTATTCTTTGATGCATGCTCGTGAGACCAAAGGGGCTCCTCGGCTTAAGCCTGTAAGTGGACATACCCACGGTTGTCTGTGGGCTTGCCGCTTGTGCCCGATTGATTAAATGGATCTAATGATTACGCCCGCCTAATCCCGTCATAATACCGTGGGCGTCCGCTACAAAGCCGCCAATCAATTCCTCGATTCAGATCTTGCCAAGACGACGGTCGACGGGTAGCTGCGGGAAGGAGTGCGTCTGATTTTGAGTCAACTTGAGTGGAGTAGACATGGATAAAATCGAATAAACATAGGATTACATGGTGCGGTGGGGATTTGTACCATGGGATGCGGGAAGGGCGGGCTTCCTATTTGTTACAGATGGAGCCATGGAGGTGCACGCCCCTTATACCAGGATACGGTGGAGCTTGGCTCCATGGAAGCAGCGGTGGGAAGCTTCGGCGAGCGCGCGCGGACGTGCGCGTTGCAAGATAAAAAAGGTAGAAGGCGGAGCAAGCCAGCTCGTGGACAAGCTCGTCTCTCGATCATGGCGGAAACACGCTCGGGCTCGAGCGGGGACGGCAACCGTGATGCCCGACTTAGACGGAGAAGAGGGGGAACAGAACAAGGATCTCACCGGGAGGGTGCTGGGGAGTAGAAGATGCGCGTCACGGCCGGAGACGCCGGAATTTGGCCGGAGCGGCGACGGAAGAAGTTGGGGAATAGAAGTCTAAGACTGGATTGGGGGCGGCGTGGGGCGGTAGCAGACGCGCCGCCCATGCCCGTCATGTTTTTTTAGCTGGCTGTGGGTGTCCAATACGCAAAAAATATTGGGCTGGGCTAACGGCACCGTGGACGGCCCGTGTCCAGTTACAGGCGGCTCTTCCCGCGCCGCCAGCCAGCCACGCCCGACGGCAGAATCCCGCGCCGACGCAGCAGGTCGCACTCTTCCTCGGCTCCTCGCCCGTCCGCCGCCGCCGCCGCGGCGCCGCCAGGCTATACGTTTCTTCGCCTGAACCTCCTTGATTTCCTCGTGCTAGTGCTCTGTGCTCGGCTGCTCCTCGACCTGTCGCAGTGTCCCCTGCAACTGTTGACTAGGAGATCCGTTGAAATTCTGTTCGTTCTTGATGTGCCTGCTACCGGTCGCTCCGATCCACTTGAAATTCCGGTCGCCGTGCGTGTGGTCCAACCGTTGAGGACTCGAGGTGCTGTAGAAACTCAGAAAAAAGTTCAGACATAAATTGTACAAAATTCAGAAGAGCTAATTATTGTTTTTGTTTTTCAGATTGGCGTAGGTTGCATTCGCTCTGAAATGTGAAGAGAAATAGTGGTCTTGTTGCTGAATGATTGCTTGGTTTAATTCATTGAAAGGAACTTCTTCTTGCAATTTAAGGACGAGGACATCATCACTATTTTTCAAGCCATCAAGCATCAGAAAGTTATCCTTTAATTTGTAAGCTCTCCTATCATTTTACTATTTTGTGCCCTCTAGGTAGTTTAGATGTTGCCCTTTGATATGTTGAACAACTGAAACTTATATATGTCAAAATATTTTGACTATGATTTATTCTGTGAACTATGATATTATGCTCAAACTATGTTATATCATCTTTATACTATACAGTAAGAACTGTGTGATGCTCATGTAGTCAATTATCTAGGCCTAAAAGTAGGTTTTATAATGTAAAAAAATCTAGGCTTTGAAAGTTTGAATACACACTCACAAAATCCTGGGCCCGCCTCCATGTGGTTAGCTTTATATTGATTGAGATGTAAAATTAAAATATGCAACTTACAAATGGACACTCCATGAGTTATTTTAAGCAATAACCATCAATCAACACATTGTTTAGTTGGTACATACTGATTTGCTGCTGAAAATCAAACAAACTAATGCAAAACACCATAAATAAGAATTCATATCAAAACGAGAGACAAGAATGGAAACAACACAACACGAAGAGCAATCGCTGAAACACTCCGAACATACGCCTGGAAATTGAGCATCAAGATTGTCACACATGCTTCTGTCGATCACACACTAGGATGAATTCCCTCCTCAATATTCTTGACTGGCAGGCTGGCGACCGGTGGGCGTGTAATGCCGGTGTGCAGGGTCAAGGCCCAAAGCATGGTGATGAGTTCGCCTCCCTGCACCAGCGCCACCTCGTGCCCTTTCACATGTTCGTTGCCACCGGGTGGAGCGATGTACACGATGAGCTCCACCCAGAGCTCGGCCAGTAGTTCCCAATTGGGCTCCTCGTCCCTCTTCACCGCTTCCATTAGGTCCTTCCCCAATGCAACGCCTTTCTCGACCACCGTGGTGGCAGCGTTCCTCTTGAGGTTTTCAGCATTGTTCATTAACTTCTTATACCGGCAATGGTTCGACAAAAGGTAGTAGCCCCAATTCCCAAGTGACTTCTTCAAATCCTTATTCATGTCATCGTACACGCGCTTAGTCCCTTCTAGATCATCGGGTAGTAGCTCAGGGCAGAAGGCCAGAAGGTAAGCACAATACTTGGACAATGTTGTCGCCACCATCCTGTGGCCATGGAGCACGGACACCCCAGTCTCCTGTAGCGGGTACTTCATCTCCAAGAGGGTGGTGGCGATGTGCCAAGTGACAATAACTTCCGCAAGACTATCAGTATCACAGAACGGTAATAAGAGCTGATGTAACATCCCAAGATTTTATCAAATTTTTGGGGAATTTTTTTGCTTTTGTTTTGCTTGAGATGATTGGAATTTCACATGGATTTAAAACTTTTTGAGTCTATTTGAAGGTTTTATTAGAAAATATTTTAAACTTTCTACTATATTCTTGAAGAACCTTTTTGAGAAAAGATCAATTATCAAAATACTATTTTTCCATCCTTTATTCAAACCTATGCAAGTTTGCTTGCAAAGGAGTGAATCCCAAGGGTGTTTTACTTTGTAAAGATTGTATTTCAAGAACTAAGTTTGAAAGGTAATTTCAAACATTATTTTATAAAGGATTATTTCTTATTTTCAAAAGATTTATTTTCAAATCCTATTTAGCTTTATGCAAGCAAAACCATTAGGTTCAATCTCTATTAAAAATCTTGTTTTGGTTCTGAAAACTTGTTTCCTATTGGTTTAAAACCTTGCTGTGAATCTTGTGAAGTTTCTGAAAGTGGTTTGAATTGATTTGGAGCATTTTTGCAAAATCTATGAAAGAAATAAGAAATTTAGAAAAAGAAAAGAAGCAAAGAAGAGAAAAATATGAAAATGGACCCGGGGAAACGTTTCGGCCCAGAACAGAAACGAGTCCACGGCCCACCCGGAGTTAAAACCCGAAGCGGTATCCTCTCCCCCTCTCTCTCACCGATGGGCGGGTCCCGCCTGTCAGATTCCTCTTCCCCGGAAATCACTCCCTCTCTCACTGGAACAGAAACCGCCGGCGTTACTCCCCCCCCCGCTCACTCCGCACGCTTAATTGCCATCAAGACCCGACCTATAAAAGCCCCTAGAGGTCCTCCGTCGACCCCCTTTCTTCTTCCTACCCGAGACGCCGCCAAGGCAACGCAATAGCTCGCCGGAGTCCGCAGCCTCTGCGGGCATCACCGGCGAAATTCATCGCCCACGGTGAGCCCCATTCTCCCTCTCCCCTCCTAACCTTCCTCCCCCATCCCGACGCACCCGCTGATGCCCTCATTTTACTTTATTTCGCAGTGAAACAACGCCGGGGTACTCACCCAAAGCATCACCGCCGCACCGTCGAGCTCCAGCCGCCCCTCCACACGCATACTGGACACAATCCAGTATCTCGATCAAACGACCGAGTCCGCCATCGTCGCCCCCGTCTCATCCTGGTCTCCATCGCCTCCAGGGACTTCCAGAACACCGGCGACATCAACCTTCTGGCTGCGACCTCGCCGCCGGTGACCGGAGCTCGAGACCTAGGTGAGGGATTTGATTTCGACCGTCAGATCTAGATCTGACGGATCTGTTCTTTCCTCTTTAAACCGAATCGGTATCAGATCTAGGCCATTCATATTAGTTAAATCCAACGACCCAGAAGGCCGATCCGGCCGAACCGGTATCGACTAATAGGAGCACGCCGTGTGGCAGCTCTCTGTTAAAAACAATTTCGAATTAGGAATTCAAACCAGATTTGATCCCAATCTTGCAAAAATCATATCTTTTGATCTGTAGGTCCAAAAATAACAAATGATATACCGTTGGAATCCTTAGAACACCTAGAATCCAGTAATACAATAATAATTCATATTTCATGGGTTCAATTTGAAACTACTTTCAAATTTGAATCAAACCTTCGGTTAGCTTGTTAAATTCATATCTTTAGTTCTGTCTATCCAAAAATTATAAATTTGTAGTCTTTGGAAAGCCCTTGATCTGTAGAACATCATAGGGACAAGAAATTCCAAACTTGAGTCGTGCACTCAATGGCTAAGTTCAAATATGAGCAAAGTAGTATTTTGGACCTCATTTGAAATCTATAAGTGATTTTAAGTTGATTCCAAATGCAATAGCTTTGTGTTACTGTATCCTATCCAGTAGCATCATTCCCATAATTTCTTGAACCACTTCATCTATTATTCGAATTCTAATATGAGGATTTGAGTAATTTCCATTATAAGAATAAATCTAATTCTGTTCAGTAATGTTTCCTTCTACCATAGCAAATCTTATAATCATACCTAGTCATCAATGTTATCTAAACAACATCTTGATCAAGATCATATTTACTTAGACCTATCTTGCACAGTACTCACTTATTCAAATTACAAATGTGTCATCTGAGTAAAGTGTGATACTTTCAATCTTAGTTTCTACCTTTGCTACTATGGTATTGATCAAATCAACATCATAGTACTTAACCCAATCCCATTTACTCATCAGGAACCTTAAGCCATGTTTCAAACATCATCTATACATTTCCTTTACCTATAGCCATTTATTCATGTCTACTCAATCTTAGCCTTGCATTGAACTATTCAATTGCAATTGAGTTAATTGAGTACTTCAAAGTTATAAGAGCCCTAGCCTAAGCTTAAGTGTAATACTTACTATTTAAGAATAATTGTTGTCACACTTATTCAATAGTATAGCTATTGCACTATTTGTCTCTTGTGTGATTTATCCACATGAGATATTCCAAGGTTCAATATGCTTTGATAAAGCATAAAGATTTCACTCATTATACTTTGTCTAATTCATATATATTCAAACTGCAATTTTGCTACCTGAGTAGAATATGAATTCCTCCCAAACCTATATCATATTAATGTGGAGCTGTTATAACCCGTACCATAGTATGTGTTATACACCATGTTGATCAACGAACCATTTGAGCCATGTTCTCAAATATCAACCATTCATACCCAATCCAATGCCTACTTAGTTTTGTTCACATGTGTTGAACTATTCAACTTGCAAATGTGCCATTTGAGTAGTTCAAGCATTCTTAAAGTTGCCTAGACCAATTCCCTCTCAAATCATACTGATCCTTCCCAACTAAGCTCTCAAGTTCATATCTCATAAATCATGATCTTTTACCATATCCCTCAAATCACAACATCTCAATAAAGCTAAATGGTTAAACGAATACCTTTCGATTGCTTAAATTGTTTGTTTGTGTTTGTTTGGAGTGTTTATGTTATGTTCCTTCTGTACTATAGTTTGTGCGAAGGACTACGCGCTTAGTTGAGGGAAGAGAAACATCGTGTTCTTCAAAAGGCAAGTGACACACATGTCCCTTACCCATTTTACTTATGCATTAGTGTATTCACCTCTTGTAGTATGCATGATAGGTGATTTATTCAACTGTTTTATTAAATGCTTAGATCCTAGTAGTATGTAGGTACCCTTCAAACCCCTCCTGTTAGGATGCTAAATACTTTGAAAAATATTGATGCCATGCTTTGATCACTTGCAAAAAGTGTTTTGTGAACAAATTAAGAACTTCAACTAAAATGAAACACCTGGGTGGATTGGTTTGATAAGAGGCGGCGAAGTAGGTGGGTTCTGGGACGCATGCCTCGTCGAGAGGATGTGGGTTCAGAATGCCGCTCGGGATGGCCACCCAGGAACAAGAGGTTACTATGTCTTCCATGCTTAGAGTGCTTCTAGTGCAGCCTTATGACATTATGGGCTCTGTCTTGACTGATTAGATGTGGGGGTGCAACTTGTCGGCAAGAAGTGGTGGTAGTTGAATTGTAGGTTGGGGACGGAGCTTGCCAAGTTAGTTGCCCTCTCCTTCTAAAAGGTCTTGTTTCATTTTATGTATGGGCATAAAATGAATCGTAAGGTGAAAGTGCACAACCCTTGCAAGGTGTCTAAACTAATCGATTAGCCGTGTCCTCGGTTATGGACAGTTTGAGTCTCTAGACATGGAATGTACGGAAGAATCTCATCACCGATTCTGAATGACTAAAATCTGTCTAGAAACCCCTAGGTAGGAACTAAGGACCATGCACTCCGAGGGGTGGTGGTGCCTGAGGTTCCGACTTTGTTGAATTTCGCCCAGTGCTACATACCTAGCTAGTATGTGGTAGTTGGGGGTTATTTCGACCCTTGAAAATATAAAACTTTGAAAGAAGGCTTTGTGAAAGAACTATAGGATAAAACTGGCTTTATGCAAATCAGCCTATGAGATCCACTAGCCAAATACTCATGTAGATAGACTCCTCACAACATCCACCAAATATGTGTCATTTGCCAGTACATCATTGTACTGACCCCTTTGGGGCTGCATATTCAACGTGCAGGTTTTAATTCGAGTAAGGAACCAGGATTAGGATCTCGAGCTTACATTCCAACATGGCTGCCTGTGGCACGTGATGAAGATGGAGGCTCCTTGCCACCTTGTTTTTCCCGCTGTGTATCTGTAAGAATTGAATACTTTGTATCTGGATCCGCGTTGTAATCTTGATACTATGCAATGAATATTTCATTTTGTTCTGTGGTGCTATCATTGATCCAGGGAATAGCACTTAACACAGATGTTCCACCTTGATCCCAAGGTTGGGGCGTTACAGCCGACTTTCATGGCGGGCCAACACGGAACGACCATTGCTGAGAGGGTTGGTGCGGCCACCATCTCCATATGCCGTCAAGCGTTCCATAATGGAACGCTTTGCTTGCTTCGTTAGAGGCACAGACGGCAAGGCCATGGAGAGCCAACAAAATGTCATCACTGAGAATTGCTTGCAGTGGATTAGTCTAGTATCGCTGAGCTTGTTGCAGACCCAAGAGATGTGGCGTAGAGCCCCCCTGATGGTGGGGCTCAGCCGCCAGGAAGATTTAGTGGTGTAGTTGCACACCAGCGACACGCTGAACCAATTAGAGAGCACAAAAATGAAGACCTCACATACTTCCTCGTAGATGAAGGTAAGGAAGAGGAGGTAGGAAATGGAGATGTCAATGGTGGAGAAGAATGCCATGGGAGATTTGAGGACATTTTTCCAAAGGCATTTCGTCAACTGTATTATGCCAAAAGATAAGGCGTAGTTGTCATGTTGTGTGCTATGGAAGGAAAACAAGACGTTGCCATTGCCGCAAAGGATGACAGTCATGGTGCAGAGGCCAAATAGCACGACGGGGACGACAAGATAGTTGACTAGGAAGAAGTAGGGGCTCGCAAACATGACGGGGAGAACGGAGTGGTAGTACTCACTTAGGAAAATGACCTCGTCATTGATCACTTGGAACAGCGCCACTTCCGGGTCGTCAATACCTTCTTCTATGCACAAGCCTTTGAAGATGAGGTCATGGCAGTTGTCGGTTTCTTCCTTAGTCATTGCTGGTACTACTACTGGTAGAAGCTCAAACCTGCGGCGCCGCAACTTGAAGAGTGCAAAGGAGAGACTGAGCCTCTTGAGCCTTGGTCTGGATTTATAGTTCCTGAACTTGTCGATTCTCTGCCAAATTTTTCCTATAGTGACAACCCCACTGTCCTCCTCGGTGATCTTCTTGAGGTCGAGCTTGTAGCCGTGCGGACCAGCCTCCAGAACCATCTTCTCTTCTCCCATCACGACATACTTGCATGCCGTGAGCCTAGCCGATCCATCGGCCATGTGGAGGGCATCCTCTTCTTCCCCTTTTAACATCTGGGCCATGTAGGAGGATATAAGCCGCGGGTTCTTGCCGTAGGCTAAGGAACGCTTCCCAAGCTCGGTGATGGCGCCTCTTTGCACGAGTTTGGCGGCATAGAGTACCCAGAGGATCCCAAACACCGCCTTCCGCCCAGCTCCCTTGAGGTTTAAGAAGACGAGGTTTCCCAGCCACACCACACTCGTGATGTGAGTGATGATGCTCGAGTTTCCCTGCACGCCTGCGGTGACCAAGATCGCCTCCACCTTCCTGCGGAGGAGCTCAACAAGAAGCATCCAGGTGAGGATCAGACGAGCTCGAAGCGGGAGATCGGAGCTGGTACCCCTCACGTTGGGGCCAGCCCCCGGCATGGGAGCATTCTTCGCCTCGGAGAAGAGGTAGGACATCACCGGGAGGAAGAGAGACAGTGAGGTGGAGAGGACGAGACGGACGGTGGGGTTGAGGACGGCGCTGACGTCGGAGACACGGCTGAAGAGGTTGAGGTTGAAGAAGGTTGCCGCGAGCACGAACATCACCACGGAGGTGGCCACCACGGACGCCTCATTGCTCTTGTCTGTGTAGGAGAAGGTCAGGTTTCTCACATAGGCGCCAATGCAGACGGATGTTGAAAAGCTAAATTTGGGTGGTGCCAAGATCGTGCTATGATGTGAAGTGATATGTTGTCCGGCTGCCACTAAATGCCTGCTGACTTCTGCGTAAATCAATGAAAGCTCCTAGGAAACAGATATGGTGGAAGCTTTGACATTTCACTAGAGTTGGACGAGTTTAATTTGAGTTGTTGGTTGTTCAGAAAAGACAACAAACTTGTTTTGGATCTTATCGATGTTAATTCACTTTGTAGAAATTATGATCATATTTTGTTATCTATAAGTATCTATGAAAATATTGTGTTATCGATATGCAAATGCAATATTTTTTATTCCAAAAATATTTACCGCAAACTACAATATTACCAAAAGGATTTGTTGCTAGTAATGTTGAAATGCACCACCTCTGAAAACTAATTAGTGACAAGCACAAAGAAACCACTGTCGCTAGTAAACAAATACTAGTGACGAGCGAGCATAAAACAACTGTCGCTAGAAACATATAATAGTGGCGGGCGGGGATTAATGACCGTCACTAGTAAACAATTACTAGTGACGGGCACTTGCCCGTCACTGGTAACCTATTACCAGTGACACATTACCAGTGACAGGCTCCTTGCCCGTCACTAATGAACCTTTTCGGCCCGTCACTAGTAGGCTATTCTGCAGTAGTGACCGTCCACTTCCTCTACAACAACTCGGCCTCCTCGGATATAACATGGTTTGACGGGTTCCCCCTGAATACGTTCAATGTGGCACCGCAGATAGAGCGCCATTCCTACCTAATGTCGATTTCCCTCCACGCGCCTTCTGAAGTGCCCATGGACTTCGTCGGGAAGATGGTCAAGGGGGTCGAAATCAAGAACGCCACTGTGCTTCTGAAAGGTTTGTTGGAGACCCAGATTTCCGGACTCAACTACACACACAGTGCCCGCTACACCAACTATTTCTGCTCTCCGGTGATCATCGGAACCTCGACCTCACCCAAGGACGAAATGGACGACACACCTTGAGGGTTAAAGTTTACAGAATTAAGTGTGCACTGGTGCCTGACCCATGTTTAGTTTTTCGCATGTTTATCTTCTACTGTTTGCTTTGCCTGACAACCACCACGATTGAGTTATACAACTATTTATTATTTTACTGTGTTGTTTCACGATGTACAAAATAAAAACGCCATTCCTACCTCGGAAGGTATTGGTACGATATCAAAAGAGTTGGGAAGTGCATAAAACTAAATGCAAGCGGAGCAATAACGAGTAGACGAGGGATCTAATATGCAAAATAGAATAAAACCATAAATGCAAGCGAGCTTATCGTACCGAAGATAATTATTTTTGTATTTTTGGAATAAAATAGTGCAGAAGTTGAATAAAATAGTGTTTACTTATGATAAAAAAAGTGGACCAGGGTTCAAGGTTCACTTGGCTAATCTCTCATATACATGGTGGCACGAGAATATAGCCTGGGCTACTCTTCACCATGGAGGAGTCCCGCAACGAACCGGCGGCAATGGCGGCGTCGTTTCCCATCGGCTTGGAATGGTCGGTGAGGGAATCCGACAACTTCATCATCGACATCTTCCACAATGAGGATGAATGAGGACACACAATGTGGCAATGGTTGTGGCAGCGCTAAAGGAACAAGCGCCGGCATGAGCAGCGCCATCCAGGAGGAGGACTACAATGCCTTCTACCGCTACCGCTAGGCTAGGATTTAGTTTTAATTTATATTTAGTTAATCTCATTCAAACGTTGGCAGAAGAGAGAAGGAATTTAGACCATCGAACATGTTAGGCTCCCGTGTCGTGCTAGGCGACCCGGGCAACCCAGCGCCGATCGTCCCTCCGACGGCGGGCGTCCACCCTCCCAGCCATAGGTCTAGCTCCCCCGCCCCTGCCCCACCCGTCCCCGGCGTTCCAGCCGCCGACGTTCCTTCACAACCCTCTGGAGGCCTCTCTCGTGGCAAGGCGGCGCAATGGAGCCGGCGCGACTCCGACCTTGGACAAGGCTTCCTTGCCTCCCAGGTCCCTTGGCTTCTGGCGGTGGACCCGCTGTCTCTTCATCCGCCCTTCAAGACACCGGGCGACGCGTTCCTCCAGTTCGCCCTCGAGAACTTCAGCTCTTCGGTATGTTCTCCGATTGCCTGTGGCTCGCCGCTGTTTGCGCTGTCTCTGGTGCACTTGGCGGCTCGCCATTCCAACCATCAACATGTCTCTCTACATTCTGTTTGTAGCATGCTTTAGTTTTGTCTAGGATTTGCATTCGAAAAAATTGCTGTTGTGGAGTTGCGCAAAAATGTTTTCCAGTTCACTATTGCCTCATCTCATTTAGTTTCCTTCGTTGTCTCCCTTAGTGGTTTACGCCACGGTCAACTCTCAGCCATGTTCTCTCTCTATCCCTTTGATTGTCTTGACCTCTCTGGTCCAACTCAACCTCCTTTTGGGCCGCCAAGCCCACCCGTGAGCTACGTGACGCCCGTGCCTGTCTCTCTGTCTCCTGTCGCCTCTGGTTCCTCTGGGCCGCCTGGGTTGCTGACGAGCCTCGGGCCTGTTTCTGCCGACACGTTCGCTGACGGAGAGCCTGTTGGCTGTGATAAAATATTGCCTTTGCCTATCCCGCTTGCCACTACTATCACTAAGAGACACCGCTCTCCTCTCTGCATCTCTCTCCTCTCACCCGGGCTCCTCCCTACTCCTGCAGGGCCGCTGCCATGGCCAACGCATCCCCCCGTGAGCTTTCCACCCCTCCCTGTCCTTCTAGCCCCTCTCCTGCCCCGATGCTCGTCTTGCCCTTTGAATCCTTTCTGCTTTCGCCCGCTCGCTCGTCGCCGGGTCAACTTCCCCTTCCGGCCAATTCGGTGACTGCACCGCCGCCAATGGACCAGCCTTCCGCTCCTATTCTAAGGTTGCCTCCACCCCTTCTAAGCCCACCTCCCCTCGCCGTTTCCTCACTCTGCCCCCCTCCGCTACCTGAAACCCCGCTGCCAACTGTGCCTTTCCACTGACCACTTCGTCGCTGCCTGCCGGGATCCGCTCTGCTGCCGGCGGTGTCACCACTCCGGCCACTTCGAACAGAACTATAAGCTCCCCTTCTCTCCTTTCACTTCGCATCCCCTTCCTCACTCTCTTCCTCACTTTCCTTCATTGGATCCCAGATCCCCCATAGACAGCGACGCTCCAATCGCCCAGGCAGATGGTGGTGCTCCCTCCTCGGCGCCACTGTTCTGCAGCCTTTGTTTCTCCTCCGACCACTCCCGCTCCATCTGTCGCTTGGTGGTTCCTGCCGCCGTCATGATGGCGGAGCATGAGGCCACTGCTGCTACTTCCGATGACGACGAGGAAGAGGACCCTGACGAGTTGGTCTTCAGGGCCTGGTCGAGCGACGAGGGCGAGGGCGAGCCCGCTGGAGGTGGGGATAACTTTGTCCCGCTGCCTGCCAATGGCGAGGGTAAGAACAACTTCTTGCCTGCTCCACAGGATGAACTCGAAGCTCCAGATGCTGAGGACCTGGAAGAGCCCGTTCATCCAGACTACATGGATGTTTTCATGCCATACGTCAACCTGCGCCACTTTGACAATCGCTCTTGTCAATCCACCTTTTGAAAATCCTGACAATGTGATCCTGCAAGCCGCTGATCTCGGCCGCGGCCCTGACCGCGTCTCCCTTTTCCCCTCCTCGCGTGGAGCTAGGATGGCTGTCTTCGCTACTCCCGCTGACCGCGATCTCGCGGTCTCCAATGGGCCATTCCTTGGTCGTGAGGTTTCTATCTTCTTCGAGCGGTACGATGAATCAGACAACCGCTTTCTCTTCCAGCATGACACGATGGCGGCTCTTGCCAGCAAGGATTATCCCCTTGAGCATTGGCAGCGCTGTCACATTGATATCCCACAAGTATAGGGGATCGTGTGTAGCCTTTTCGATAAGTAAGAGTGTTGAACCCAACGAGGAGCTAAAGGTAGGATAAATATTCTCTCAAGTTCTATCAACCACTAATACAACTCTACACACACTAAACGTTTGCATTATCTAGGAAATAAAACTAGAGCAACAATACGGGTACTAGAGATAGCTTTGCATGAAAATAAATAACAAGAAAGTAAATTAAGTTGCTGCAGCAACAAAATTACACTACACTAACAGAACCATGAGTATGGAATAGTGGTGGTAATTGTGGTTGCTTTGTCCAAGTTTAATTAGCGAATAAATCGAGTTTATTGTCTTCGATGCAGTTTTCTATGTGGGAGAGGCTAAATATACATGCACTTCACTACTTGGAATTACAAGTACTATATGATTGAATTGTTAGCAAGCATCCGCAAATACTAACAATGCATTAAGGTTTCCCCAACCATAGCCTTAAGTTAATGCTCCTCTTACTCCCATACGTGAACGTTCTGGTTCGCGTCCTCAGGTTTCTGTCACTCCGGCAGAACTTCCCCCTTCCTCTTACACATACTACAAACCCTATGATGTTTAATCCATTCGCGCACAAATATAATGGACACTAAAGGACTGTACCATATCAACATACAACTCTAATGAACCAAAGACATTCAACCAAGCAATCAAAAGACAAATAAACTACACAAACATGACATAGATCATAGGATTATAACTTATAGCATCAAACACCATGTTTGTATAGGACGGTACAGAGGTGTGTGGGAGGATGAACCACTGTATACAAGGAGGAGTTGGTGATGGAGATGGCGGTGAAGACGATGAAGGGGGCATCGAGAGACGCAGGGTGGCGGTGGCGCAGGGAGCTCCTTCCCTGCCGTCGGCATCATGGGGGAGCGCCCCCCCTTATCCCCTTCCTTCATGGCTTCTTGGGAGCCCTCCCCCATGGATATGGCATACATGGGGGAGGCAAAAAAACGTGGCTTTTGGCGGCTGCAATTCGTGGGTGGAGGAGTCCCCCACGACTTAGGTTTCCTCCCTTTATATAGCTTCTCGGATTTCTGTCACCCCATCTAGGGTTGCAGTAGATCGGGCTTATCTCGGCCGTCCGAACTTGGAATCAGTTAAATTTTATGTATAACGTTCCTTGTGAAATTTCCAACAACTTTGTAGTTGGGGAGTTTTCTGTTTGACGCCATCTTCGACCCATAACATGACCATCTTCGAAAAAAGTTCTGAGACAGATTTTTGGAAAGTCCCGATTTGACTCCAACAAGGTTTCCTCTAATATTCTTGGCAATTCCGACACATCAAAGTGTAAAACATGAACATTGTGCACTTTTGCAACTATTAGTAGGTTAGTCCAAATAAATCATAAA
The DNA here is from genome assembly GCA_007115705.1 of Dactylis glomerata. Lineage (NCBI taxonomy): Eukaryota > Viridiplantae > Streptophyta > Magnoliopsida > Poales > Poaceae > Dactylis > Dactylis glomerata. The sequence continues at coordinate 33,398 of QXEO01000227.1, read as the reverse complement.
TTTTATATAAAAATAAGTGTCAAAAGCATAATATTAGCATAAAGCCATTAAAAAATATAGATACGTTATGGACATATCACACATCATCCACTCCTCTAGGCCTTATGCGTAGGATCTTAGAGTTTAATGCTATGGTTAGATTTATCTTAATTACTTTCTTATAGTTGTGGATGCTTGCAAGGGGTATAATCACAAGTACATATTAGTCCAAGTTGGGGTAGTGCATTAGCATAGGTTCACCCCCATAACACTAACCAAACCAATGAAGATTAATCAACTGTATGAAGCGAAAGCACTTGACAAAATTCCTGTGTGTCCTCAGGAACGTTTGGTAATCATAAGTAACACAACCGGCTTGTGCTTTGCTCCAGAAAGGATTGGGCCACTCGCTGCAATTGTTATTACTGTCTTTTATTTACTCGTACTTTATTTATCTATATTATCAAATACCCCTAAAAACCTGTTTGCTAGTATTTACAGTGATTCCTTGATCAAACCTGCTTGTCAACACCTTCTGCTCCTCGTTGGGTTCGACACTCTTATTTATCGAAAGTACTACGATACACCTCCTATACTTGTGGGTCATCAGTTAGCCACTATGGTTTGTTCCTCCCTACTAACCCTGGTCACAATAACCTCACTCTTCAGAAAATTGATTTTAAGTCCCGAGAGGAGCTCAAAGCATATCAACAGAAATTTGAGGTTGGCAATTGCTAGGTTGTTGTTCTGGATCATGATGATGGTATCATTAGCGTATTGGAGGTGTGACACACCTCCTAGGATCAGGTGGGGCACCACACCTTGGATATGGCCAGCCTCATTGTCCGTGTCCAAAATGGCAGCCAGAGCATCTGCTATGAAATCAAAGAGAAAAGGGGAAATGTACCCCCTGCCTCACCCCCCTCTTGTTTCGAAAGAAAGGTCCTATCTCTCCATTGATGCTGCCAGAAGTCTGGCCACTCGAAACTAGCTGCAACTGCATATGAACAATCCCTGACGAGAAGCCCTTTCTGGACAACACCTCTTGAAGAAAATCCCAGCTCACGCGATCATAGGCTTTTTCAAAATCTAATTTCAGAATGGTTGCATTTAAGTTCTACCCTGAGTTCATGGATTATTTTATGGAGGGAAAGAGCTCCGTCATGGATGCATCTACCTTTAATGAAGGCAGTCTAAGAGCTAGAAATAAACAGTTTTGTAGCTGAGCAGATTTTTGGAGCCATCCAATTGTACGGAAAATTTGTGCTGAAATTGGCCAGTATTCAAAACTTACCTCAGTACTTAGTGTAAAAATCTGCTTTCTTATTTTTATTTTTGAAAAAACATTGCAAATGAACATAATATTTGACAAAAATTTGCATAATAAGTTTCAACTCAAGATACATGTGCGTGATTGTTTTCAAGATTTATTTTTAAAATGTGTTTTTCCAAGATTTAGAAAATGTTTTTACCGACATGTTTTTTTTTTTGCATGGATCCCAAAGGGGTTGAGCTTGTAGCCATATTTCTAGACTAGCCGTTCCTAGGGCTAGATGTGAATTTTTAGGTTTTAGAGATCTATAATTATAGAGACCATGGTATTTTTGTTGTCACTAAACAGAACTACATCTTTTTTTCCTTTATAGACATCACCATATCTCAAAAATATTTTACATCCCGTAGCGACAACGGGATGGAGAAGAAAAAAAATCGATCCAGCACGGAAGTTGCGACGTGCGAAACCCTAAACCGGGCTCTGATACCATGTTAGACAAATTGCAACTTGTATTATTTGGAGGCCAAAGGCCACAATATATAGTACATCTGACTTGGAGTACAAGAATAATAGCTCTAGACAAATACGGACTCCTAGAGACCTAGACCAATACTAATACTCCTTAACACAAACAAGACCCAAAAGGGTTAAATGTAATAATATTAGGTAATTTTTCCCTGAGCATGCTAAAATTTAACCATTTTCATCAATAGAGGAACACATTCACACATTGAGGGTGAAAAAATAGAGCATAATTTTGTTCTAGAACACAAGAATATACTCAAATCTCTACCAATAAAACGGGGATGCGACCATACGTTGGTATGTACATCGTGTACATCGTGTCGACCGAATATCGCCACAGCAGTCATCGCTAAAGGCCCAGCAGGCCCATCAATCAGCAGGAAAAAAACAATTCAATCGATTCTATTAGCAAAGTATAAAAGGTCGTGTCCTACTCAAACTATACAGGCCACCGTGTCCTACCCGAACTATACGGGCCACAATGTCCTACACAAACGACAAACGATTTGATCATCAGTCGGCAACATACAGGCTGGCTACGATACTCCACCATAGAAGAACAAGGAGGAATCCCAGCTCCAGTCTATAGTGCGGCTCTCGGCCAGTCATCTAACCTTGAGCAAAGACGTTGTTCAGCCGACTTCACCGAAACTCCGACGGTGCATGCTCCATGCTCCACACAAGGTAAATACATACAGCAATATAACAAATTAGAAACATTATACCACCAAATCTAAGCATGATCACTTCATCATAGGCACCATAATACTGATATCATGCTAGGAGACATTAGTGCCTTGTCCAATAGCTAACAAAAACATTAGGATAAACAATGGGATATGAATTTGACGAAACTTCACAAAAGCTAGGAGAGCTAGAATCCTATAAAGCTTGTCAAAAGTTTAAGCTGAACCACACAGTAGATTAAAATACTGGCAATTTACAACATTTAACCATGCTGGAAAGTGTTATCAAAAGTATCAAAGCATTGTCTACTTTTTTTCCTGATCTGAGATTCGGCAAGGTTGATAGATGTTGTAATAATCTTGCTTATGAGCTGGCCCAGCGTGCCAAAGTACACAGAGCCACACATGTGTGGCTGATGTCCTTCCCAGATTTTGTTCTTGAGATTTGTAATGGTGACCATGTAAACTTGGCGCGCGATTGATTAATACAGATCTATGTTCTAAAAAAACAATTATTAATCAGCTCATCGTGTCACAACAATACGACATAACAGAAACAACTCATTAACCAGCTTCACCAATTATTGCTAGCAGGGACTGAGTGAGCATTCAAATCAGCTCCGTGTCTGAAACTCTCATATGTCACAACTTGCTAGGTGTCTCGTTGGTAGTTCTCGAAAGAGACGTAACACTAGCAGTAGTAGCATGACATGCCCTGACTAGAGATTCAGTTGCAGTTAAGCAAGAATTCAGAAACAAACAGTGATCTAGCTACGGTTTTTTCTAATTAATTAATGATTAGTCAATGAATGTCTGCTAGAACATCAGGTAATACGTTCAGAGAATAATGATTACTTACAGATTTAGTAGACCATATGGATGCCGTGTTTTCCTTAGCGACAGATCTCCCAACCTACACAAAAACATATTGAATGAACAACCAGTTGAAAGACGCACAAGGAAAGCGTGCCAGCTATCAGGAGCAGTGGCCACTCACTACACCGTTCTTCCTTTGATAGGGACGGGCAGTGCAGGAAGCCGGATGAGGGACGGCGATGGCGAGGCCCGGTGGCAGCAGTGGAGGAGTCGCATGGCTGGGAGCACAGACTGCAGGAACTGTTTCCGCCCCAACATCACTCACCACATCCTCCCTCTCCTCGCCTCGATGGGAACCCGGATCGGCAGTAGCCAGTGAGCTCACGAGGTAGGGAAGGCGAGAGGAGGCGCTGGAAAGCTCGCGAGGCAAGGGAGAGGAAACCGGTGCAGTTGGAATTTTCTGGACCAGATCTGGGGCATGAGCTTGCTGGGGACATGGCCAGCCGGGGAATCTAGAGACATCCGTCGAAGGAAGGGACAGTGAGTGTCGGTTAAATCCCGCGGATCTAGGAGGAAGGTGGAGTGGCGGGCGGCCCTCGTTGTCAAGCAGGAGGAAGGTGAGAGGCGCGGCAGCGCTCGCCGGCGGAGCGGAAGGAAGGTGAGCGGCGCGGCGGCACTTGCTGGCGGAGCATAGGAAGGTGATGGGCACATCCGCGCCGTGGAGCAGAGGAAGGGGATTGCGGAGGCATGTCAGTGCGGGAACTGGACGCACTGATTTGCTCACTCGCTCTCGATTTCGGTTCGACTCGCACGACCGGGGGGCTGATCCAAACGGCTAGCAGAGCGGCCACCGTGCACTTTTTAGCATTTGGGAATATATTTATCATTAATATTTCTTTAATGGTTTTCATAATATACTTTAAAGAGCTAATTTATCTCTTAGAATCATATTTTAGAATAGAGGTAATACATGTTGTAGAGAGAATAGGTCTCGGCAAGATTTGAGTGGACCGAAAAACAACCGGAATTTATACAATCAATGGAATTATCGTTTTGATGCTTTCTATGCACTTTTTTTCATTTTTTTTTCATAGGTTTGTAGATCATAGACGATACAAAAATAGATATTCTTGACATTTGAAAATAAAATACTCCCTCTGATAGAAAATAAGTGCCAGTGATTTAACATAAACTTTATACTAAGTTAATACAAAATCATTGATATTTATTTCTGATTTTATAAGAAAAAAACCGTAGCAACGCACGGGCATTCCACTAGTATAAATTAAGATTTATATTTTGTGATGCGACAAATATATGGTTCAAATTAAAGACATAAACAAAGTCTATAGTTATATCAAGAAACATTAAATCTATGAAATAGGGTGTAGTGGGTCTCTATAGCCTTCCTCCTACAAACGTCGATGAAAGGCTAAGAATCAGATCTCACCACTCCTATACATTTGTTACCTTCTCTTGTCTTAATCAAATCGATCGGACATAGGTTACTAAACATAGTGGTTCACATAATCGGTGGCAAATTATTTTTACATTTTTGTGGGGATTTGTATCACGAAACTAGTATCTTATTGTTCCTCTTTTTAAGGCAAAGGAATTATCTACCTTATGTTCTATGTTGATGTTTTTGTTCACATGTGTTATAATCAGGTATTTTCATTATATGAAAGGATAGTTGGTGGAATCCAGTTTCACATTGGTAACTAATTACAAAAATACCATCATGCTCATTGTTGGTTACCTCCTGAGCTTAGGTGTACAAAGAAAAACTACATGCTAATTAATGCAATTTTAGTTTTTATTATTGTGAATGCATCCAAGGGAAGCCACATGCTTGGTAATTAATACGTGTTTATTTTTATATTATTGTTTGTATAAAAAAGGCTGATTGGGCCTGAGTCCTTGAAAGATCAAATTAGCTTTAGTTTCCAGATTGACCAAGCAACCAAATTGATCAACTCCATAAAACAAGGTGTGGCTAATTTTTAATGGACTAAGAATTAACTTAATTCTCAGTCAAATGATGTCATCCACAATGCTATAATATATGATTTTTTTTGTATGATGAATATTTTTTACTGGGAACCAAATTTTTACCTACAATTTACTTGTTATTTAAGAATCTCAGTTGCAACTGAAAAATCTCGGTTGTAACTCCACTTGCAACTCATATGATACACAAATTGCAATCCAGATCCATTGCTTTCAGATTTAACTGAGCACTAAATTAATTCTTAGCTAGATGAGAATGAGCAATTTCAATAAAAAAGTGGTTTATTTAGTTGTTGCTTCCGGAGTGAAATGTAGTCCAAATGGCTTGAATCGGCAGAAAATGTCAACATGGGATATAAATAGCATAAGAAATGCCAACATTATTTAGCAAAAGGGTAGTGTCACGTGAAAGCTCGAGCGTTAAGATGTTGATCAAAACAATTCACAAGCACGTCGTGCATGCAATCATGCAACAATCGTTCTTAAAATCTTTGGACCAAAGAAAAGATCTTTTGTCCAAGGAGAACCCGGGAGCCAAAACACCATTCCCTATGAAACTTTTGTCACCTTAAAGAAGGAGAACCCAATCCTTACTTAAGTACCGAGTCCTGCATTGTAGCTGGTCCATGTAGATTCGTATACATGAAGCTGGGCACACCATGTGACCGAGCTGGTTGTTTGGCAGTTCGCTTTTTAAGATCTTTATTTGTTCTCCCGAACAAAGTTGGAGACCGAGTAGATTATGGATTATACATTTTATACCTCAATCTGTACGCAGAAATAACGTACTCCATTCTTGCAACGCCATTTCGGCCATCTATGTACACTATTTTTTTAGAGAGTAATATAATGCTGGCATATGTATCAATCGATGCACACCATCGGCTTTATTTGTAAGTTATCATTTAAAGTACTCCCTCTATCTAAAAAGGATGTCGAAAATTTATCTAAATTTAGATATATCTATAAATTAGGGTTAGTGTTAGGGTCTTTTTGTTGTGGTGCACTATTGGGATGGTGGGAGAGGAGCCTGGAGGAATAATTCTGCCTCAACTCTACTCCCACACCGGCGTCGACTTTCACGGTTGCGCCTTAGAGGTGATGGCAATGGCAGCTTCGTCTTCTCGTTGTTCTTATTTGGCAAGATCTGTTTCTCTGTGTGTCGTAGGCGTTCATTGGTATCCACGATGGCAATGGTGGGTGAGGCGAGGTGGTTTTTCTAGAACGAGGATGTTGTACGGAGGTGGTGAATCTATCGTTCTTCTCCAACTTCGTCGATGGGAGGAGATCTTGGTCCAAGACAGCATGTGGATGTCCCCCGGTCGACGTGCAACAGCAACATATTCCTCGCTGCATGCAGCAGACCTATTCATCCACTCACAAAGCCTTGTTGGCGATGGTGGTTTCTTGTGATCTCGCAATGGTGGAGGATCAATGTTTCTTCCGACGTGCGTCTCAGCAATATTGGAGTTGGACAAACTGCAAAGTTTTTTGCATAATAATTTATTCCCATTTGTTGTTTGTTTCCACATATGTTGCATCTTGTAACTTGATTTTCAATTAATAAAATATGTGGTTTCTCTAAAAAAAGCATAGATCAAAAAAGTTGAAGCCTCCATACAACATCTACATACCCGATACTGGGTGAAGATCATATCAACACATACTTGTGCCTGGAAAACAACTAAATCCCTCCATAGGCTAGGAACCAAGATATATCACATAGCCCAAGACGCCCTCCAGGCAAAACAAGAGAGCTCATCTGGTTTAGCAGACACTCAGCGAGCACCTCATGTACACACACAAGAGTCGCCACCGCCATCATACCGCAGAGCCATCTTCAAGGTTAATATATGCATAAATTTTCCGATCCTGCCGATGACGCCACCATGGCTGCAGAATGTGCCTCCTCCCGGTGTGCACTCCTCAACATGCATCCTCCGACGAGACTCCGTGGCACCACGCTGTTGAGACCCACCATCGTTGATGTGGGAAGAGACACGCCGCTCTACTTCAGAGCCACCTCCAGCCAGCGTCTTCTCCAAAAACGATGCCCTAAGGGGAGAATGGCACCGAGCATCGCTAGCATCTGTTCGAGGAGACCCAGGGATTGCCCCAGAGCAGCCCGAACGAGGAGATGATGGCTGCAACAATGATGCCTTCAACAAGGTCTAGTCCTCCATGGCCAAAGTCGAGCTCGGTTTTCACCAGCAGCTATGCCTTGCCATCAAGGACTAGACGGCGGATTGCAAGTCACACTAGACTAGCCACAAACATGCCGACCACCTCTGACGAAGGAGGAAATTGCCACCACCATGCCCTGAGCCACTGCCCTGGTGTCCTCGTGATGCGGGACTGGCCTAGTAACCGTCGTGTGCCATCCTCGACGACAATGCGATGCAGTAGCCGCATCTATGGCCACAGGTATGCCCTACAGCCCAGATTGGGCCCATGACCACCGCTGCATCGGCCGTCGTTGAAGAGGCGCCGGGATCTGCTAGTCGCTGCCCATCCACTACACATTGTTAACGAGGCCGGTGCGGGCGTCGCCACCGCCATGCCACATCGTTGACAGGCGCTGCCATCGCGCTGTCAGGACTTTGCCGAACGACAATCTCGGTGGAGGCGGGGGGATGGCTGCTCCCGGATGCGGCACGGTGCGGCCGCATAGGATATCTATTAAGTAAGATCATTCTTGTAAGGAACCACTGAAAATATCTTAATCTTTAGTATCTTATTTTTCCAGAGATACTCATGAAGAAATCCAGCATGACCATCAAGAATGTCCCTTACATAGATCTATATCTATATCTATACCTAATAATAAAGGACGCAAGGGTTCCATGGTTTGGTTTCTTCCAACACTTTTTTGGGACCGTTTTACCCTCCCACCAAATCACATATTACCACCAATACCACCGGTAAGTTAAAAAATTATTTCACGTTTAGAAACACGCGAACGTATCAGGTCTGGTCTCCTCATTGGTGTGGTTGCGTGGTTCCTCAATCTAATCTAAACGCTTATATATACACAGCCTGAGGCTTGACCGAGGTATCCATCAACAAGATAGACGAAACAAGGAGATCAAGACGAAACAGCCTGAGGCCCTGACCGAGGTACCCATCTAGCGATCGACGAGATTGGTGAAACGAAAAATGGGGATATGAGATCGACCAAACGACGAGATCACGATGAATACGAGTTCACCCGAATTTTTTGTGGTTATTAGTTTGTGCGGGATGACCCAAGCTGGCGACGCATGCTCAACTCATCTCGGCCTCTGCAGTCTGCATCCCGATCATGAACTCTGGAGGACACCCCAGCCACTACATTGAGGAAGAGCGCCGCCTGGCCTCGGGCCTATGGAAGTGACCACGGCGCCGGAGGAGAGGCGGCACGCCAGGACGCCAGGTCTGTTGGTGGGCTTGGCGAGCAACAGTATGGCTTGGAGAGGGAGGAAGAGCTGAAGGTCGTGGTGTCGATCGTTGGCGTTTCAGTGTGCTTTAGGTCGAGTTCTGGGTCAAAACCTAGGCCTTTCGCAGGGGATTTGGGGCCTGATCACGGATTCGATGGCCTCGGCGCAGTTGCAGATCATATCTGCGGTTTGCAGCAAAGGTTCCATGATCATCGCTTGGAATCACGGCGCACGTCCATCATGTTGATCTTCCACGAACGACCACAGGCCAGCCAGACCGGCTTGGAGTTGGAGGGCAGCATATCCTGAAGGCCATCCGACGACCATGCTGATCTGAACTGTACTGATACACGACTAGGTATATATATGCAATGCTGGTGGAAAGCTGCAGATCAGTTTCGGTGTGTTTCTCCAAGGTTTTTGTTTGGTGTTGTATGTCCCGGTGCAACAATGCTGGCTGGACACGGCATGACGTCAGTGTTCAGCAGCTATCACCTGATCGAACGATGTGGTTCCGCCGTTCCGGTGGCCATGGCTGCACCGACGCGCCGCTAAGGACGTCCCACTACGATAGGTCTCCTTTCTGATGGATTTCTCTTGCTAGGTCTGAAGTATCGCGTTGATTTGTTGTGTTTCTAAATCACTTCCTTCGTGACTCTAATAAGAAGGTAATCTGAGTACAGAGCTTGATGGAATTTTCTTACCGTATTTTTTTTCTTTGCTAGCCAATTGTTTCTACAGTCACTTGGATTGTTAGGTTTTCCCAATGTGATAGCTGATAAGTATGTAATTCGGGGATACTGATGGATTGACGGATGAGGATGTGTGTATTTTTCATGGATGCTTTTATATGTAAGAAATAAGTCACATGGATGGATGTATATAAACGTAGATGGGGGCGGGCACATCGCAACATACTCCTATGGTATGATACAACTCCCGAGCCACTCGCGCTAGGGCAGCTCCGGAGGCCCCGATCTAGATCCCAGCCGCCACCAGAGGTTGCCTCGACGGCCGCTGCCGCCGCCTCGCCGGCGGTGGCGGCCACGCCTGGCCGTCGAAGGCGGCGGGCGGGGATGGCGCGGCCCACCGATCTCCTTTTGTGCGGGGGGATCGTGTGCGAGGTCTAGCGGGTGGAGGCCAGGCGGCGGGGCGGCGGCGCTCTGCAGCGCTCGCCGGCATGCTGCGGGGAGGCGAAGAGGAGACAGAGGGGCCCCTGGCGGCGGCGGCGCTTCCCTTGCGGCGGCGGCGCTGCCTAGCGTGTTGCGGGGAGGCAAAGAGGAGACGGAGGGGCCCCTGTCGGTGGCGGCGCTTCCCCTGGCGGCGGCGGCGCTTCCCTTGCGGTGGCGGCGGCTCATCCCGGGCGCTGTCGGCGCTGCCCTGGCGGCGGCGGCGGCTCATCACGGGCGCTGTCGGCGCTGCCCTAGCGACGGCGGCGGCTCATCCCGGGCGCTATCGGCGCTGCCCTGGCGGCGGCGCTTACCAGGCGACGGCATCCTAGCAGCGGCGGCCCTGCCCTGGCGGCGGTGTGCTTGCTGGGGGGTTCTGCTCCTGGGCCACTGGCTTGGGCCGTTCTGGGGCTGATTTTTTTTGGGCTCGATCTGAGCCAAAAAAAAAGGTTGGCCTATTCTGATCGCCGGTAGCCGGACGACGGTGTGTGGACTGCTGGTCTGGCCAAATAAAGGAGGTGTCCTAGGGTTTCTTCTCGCGACAAGATAAAGATCTATCAGATACCTGTCCTCAAGATGATGGTTGAAGTGTCGTGTTCCGGAAAGCTCCGCCGGTGAACTTCACTGGGCGCTTCATGCCTGAAGATCGCTAGATCGGATGGAATCCGGTCGTGCGCGCCCATGTTTTTTATCTGACCGTTTGGTTTCAGAGGGAGTGTTGCGAAGCTTTGCTGGCTGTTACCATCATGTGGCACGATCTCGTTCCATGGTGAAGTCGGTTAGTGGAGAATGTCATGGAAGCCAGGATCTGAGGACCGGCAATGGTGGTTCGAGTCTTTGTGGCAAGGCGGAACTGGCTTGGTGATTGATGACTCGGAGCAGCGGCTTTGTAAGTGGGGGCGACAGCACAGGAGAGGTCCAAAGTCCTACCTTGTAGGGTGAAAATCCAAGGTCTGGCCTTAGTTGGTTGTGCCTGGCAATGATCTTATTGAAGGCATTGCTTTGTGAGCGGGGACGTTCTTCAGGGTAAAAACCTAAGATCTGTGATCGGGCGACGACGGTGTGTGTGCACTGTTTCCTTCTTGAAGGCGTTGCTTTTGAGGAAGCTGGAGTTCTGGTGCTGTTTTGGGGGTGTTAGTGCTGCTGTTATGAGGAATTAATCGCTAAAGTAGGATTTTTTCTATTTCGTATATCTTCTTCTGTTTTAGTTGGCTGTGTGCATCCGTATTGCCACTAGGACACTGCGTTGTTGCAGAGGCTGAATGTATTTGGTATCTTCTTATATTAATATATATTCTTTATCTAAAATAATAATAAACGTAGATGGTTTGCGTGCAACCTTCAGATATGACCAATCAGATTATAAGACTAGAAGTATCATTAGAAGCCTTTTTCTTAAGGCATGCACTCAAAGTTGTAGCCTCAACCCCGAATCTACGTTTTTGGTTATTCAGTTCTTACGCAGGCCAACAACTATGTATCTGACAACCTTCCCAAGGGGGGAAGTAAGAATCATTTGTTTTGACATGAAGCTATTTTAGTTGCGTGATACCTTTTCATTTGATGTAAATTTTTAACTTACTTTAAATCAATCTTCATTCTCAATTTTCTCTCCATGTTCTAATGACCAGGAGTTGATGCAAGTGGAAGATCTAAGGGTCGGAGTTATAAGGCCATGCTGGAGCTTGGCATTAGGTGTGAGTGTGTGACTGATGATGCGGTCAGCACGGGCGTGCAGCACCAGGGGGTTACCCAAGCAGATTGTACTCTTGATGACGCCAACGACATAAGCGGTGGTGGATTGCAGGAGCAAGTAGAAGCAGGGGGCGTAGAGAAGACCAAGAAAATCAATGGTAATAGTTCATAAGTTTTCAGATTGATGATTGTCTTTTATATTGACCGATTCTTCAATCTTGGTAGGTTAAGATTTATATGGAATTTCTATATTAATCATACTTTGAACTAATGCAATGTAGTTTATAATTTGTCCACATATTTGAAAGGGACAAGCAAGCAAGACTTGTGTAATTTGAAGGTGAGAGACAAAGGCGCTTCACAATATTGCAGATTTGCAGTGACTTGATAAAGCTATGGGTGACTCCAAGGAGGGTGCCTCGAAGGTGCGATGTATTTATAGACTGCCCTGTCGAGGCGTGTCGGCAAGGGTGTGGTGACTGATGTTCTAGCCTTGGAGAAGGCTGTGGATGTAGACATGAAGGCATCGTTGCAACCCATTTAAATAAAAATAAATGATGTTTGAGTTCTTTCCTGGTAAGTTATTTTTTATCAAATTACTTTTCAATTAAGTAAATTATAATTTTATAACTTTTGGATGCATGTTGCTATTTTTATATATGATCGTGAATTACATTTACATGTGGGGTAAGAAAAAAGAGAGGAAGCCTTATGCATCCCGGCAACATAAGTTTTTCGTTCCCGTTGCAACGCACGCGCATGTTTCCTATTTTACCAAAAGACACATGAGGTCGTTAGTTCACAAATACTAGTTCACAAACAAATCATCCGGCTCATCAAATAGCCCACATCCCGGCAATTCCTATGCTCCGCCCATTAGCGGGCTGGAACTCCGCTCCGCCCACGTGGGCGTGATGCTGGGCCGGCCCGTTAACGTGGCGGTAGGTAGGTTTTTTTTGCGTGCTTTTTTCTTTTTTTCTTTTTTCTCTGGTTTTCTGGTTTTATTCTGATTTTTCGTTTTCTTTTATTTTTTCATTCTTTTTCTTTCTTAAAAAAACTAAATATTTTTAAAATTTGAACATTTTTCAAAATGTGAACATTTTTTAAAATTTGAACTTTTTCAAAATTTGAACATTTTTTAATTTTGAACATTTTTTCTTTTAAATAATTTTCAAATTTGTACATTTTTAATATTTAAACATTTTTTTGTTTAAACATTTTTTAAATTTGAACAAATTTTGGATTTGAACAAATTTCATATTTGAATAAGCTTGAAATTTGTTCATATCTTAATTCAAATTCGAATTTTGTTCAAAATTAAAATTTGTTCAAATTCAAAATCTGAAGAAATTTTGAAATTTAAATTGTTTAAATTTCAAAAAAGAAAACAGGAAAAAAATAGAAAAGGAAAAAAAACAGAGAAGAACTACTACCTAGGCCGGCCCAATATCAGCGTCACGTAGGCGCAGCGGAGTAAGTCGCGCTAACGTGCGGTGAGTAGGAGCCCCCCCACATCCCTCCTCCCTCGTCTTTGCCAGACAAGCTAGTAGGCCCAATTATCTGTATCGCTGCCCTTTTCTCGCACGATCCTAGCCTAACACTGTTTCGTTGGCGTGAACTCTGAATCCCAATCGTTGTTCTGAACTGAATCAAGAAATAGCCCAGCCGAGCGACAGCCGACAGCGATGCCAGACGGCAGAATCCCGCGCCGACGCAGCAGGTCGCACTATTCCTTGGCTCCTCGTCACTATTTTCTTCTTGCAATTTATAGACAAGGACATCATCACTATTTTCAAGCCATCAAGCATCAGAAAGTTATCCTTTAATTTGTAAGCTCTCCTATAATTTTACTATTTTGTGCCCTCTAGGTATTTTAGATGTTGCCCGTTGAGATGTTGAACAATCGAAACTTATATATGTCGAAATATTTTAAGTATTGGGAGTGGATTTTCTAAGCGATGTCTCAGTTGTAGCTTCTATCTGAACTGTTAATAGGTGCATCAAGATCCGTGCTAGTCTTTTTTGCCCTCTAAAACAATTTCTTTTTTTATCTCTCAGTCTATATAAAATTTGAATCTAAAACTTTGCAGTTCGCTGAAACATTTGAGATAGAATGTGGGAAAAATAGTTCGGGATTTTTATTATACTATATATATAATTTTTAAAACAATTTTTATTGAATTTTAAATATTTGAAAAAGTTAAATTTCACAAAAAAAATCTAAACTATTTTTCCCACATTCTAGTTGTAATATTACAGCAGTCTGCAAAGTTTGAAATCTATATGTTATATAGTTTGAGACATATGAAAAATATAAATTCAAAAAAGTATGGGGGTGTAGGTGAGACCCTGCTTAGACAAAACTTTTCCATATTTTAACTTATGAGTTGTTCTATGGAACTATGATATCATGCTCAAACTATGTTATATCATCTATATATATATATTATATAGTAAGAACTGTGTGATGCTCCTGTAGTGAAATATCTAGGCCAAAAAGTAGGTTTTAGAATGTCAAAAAAAAGTAGGCTTTGAAAGTTTGAATACACACTCAAAATCCTGGGCCTGCCTCTGATGCCATGTGGTTAGCTGTATATTGATTGAGATGTAAAATTAATATAGTAACTTACAAATAGACACTCCTCGATCGAGTTATTTTAGCAAGGACCATCAATTAACACATTGTTTAGTTGGTACATACTGATTTTCTGCTAAAAATCGAACAAACTAATGCAAAACACCATAAATAAGAATGCTTATCAAAACGAGAGACAAGAATGGAAAACACAACACGAAAAGCAATCGATGAAACACTCTGAACATACGCATGGAGATCGAGCGTCAAGCTTGTCACACATGCTTCTATAGATCACCCACTAGGATGAATTCCCTCCTCAATATTCTCAACTGGCAGGCTGGCGACCTGTGGGTGTGTAATGCCGGTGTGCAGGGTCAAGGCCCAAAGCATGGTGATGAGTTCGCCTCCCTGCACCAGCGCCACCTCGTGCCCTTTCACATGCTCATTGCTGCCGGGTGGAGCGATGTACACGATGAGCTCCACCTAGAGCTCGGCCAGTAGTTCCCAATTGGGCTCCTCGTCCCTCTTCACCGCTTCCATTAGGTCCTTCCCCAATGCAACGCCTTTCTCGGCCACCATGGTGGCAGCGTCCCCCTTGAGGTTTTTAGCATTGTTCATTAACTTCTTATACCGGCAATGGTTCGACAAAAGGTAGTAGCCCCAATTCCCAAGTGACTTCTTCAAATCCTTCTTCATGTCATCATACACGCGCTTAGTCCCTTCTAGATCATCGGGTAGTAGCTCGGGGCAGAAGGCCAGAAGGTAAGCCCAATACTTGGACAATGTTGTCGCCACCAACCTGTGGCCATGGAGCCCGGACACCCTAGTCTCCTATAGCGGGTACTTCATCTCCAAGAGGGTGGTGGCGATGTGCCAAGTGACGATAACTTCTGCAAGACTATCAGTATCACCGAATGGTAATAAGAGCCGACTTTCATGGCGGGCCAACACGGAACGACCATTGCTGCTTGATTCGTTAGAGGCACAGACGACAAGGCCATGGAGAGCCAACAAAATGTCATCACTAAGAATTGCTTGCAGTGGATTAGTCTAGTGTCGCTGAGCTTGTTGCAGACCCAAGAGATGCGACGTAGAGCCTCCCTGATGGTGGGGCTCAGCCGCCAGGAAGATTTAGTAGTGTAGTTGCACCTCAGCGATACGCTGAACCAATTAGAGAGCACAAAAATGAAGACCTCACATACTTCCTCGTAGATGAAGGTAAGGAAGAGGAGGTAGGAAATGGAGATGTCGATGGTGGAGAAGAATGCCATGGGAGATTTGAGGACATTTTTCCAAAGACATTTAGTCAACTGGATTATGCCAAAAGATAAGGCGTAGTTGTCATGTCGCGTGCTATGGAAGGAAAACACACTAGTGGAAAAAAGCCTATTGGTGGCGCACCATTTTGGCATATGCGTGGCGCATATGGGATGCGCCACCAATGCCACGCCACTAATAACAGTTTATTGGTGGCGCATGTCAATATGCGCCATGCATATGTTGAATATTGGTGGCGCATATAGCATATGCGCCATTAGTGTCTTATGAGTGGCGCATATTGCTATATGCGCCACCAATACATAATGTGCCATGCGCCACCAATACATAATGCGCCACTAAACACCTATAATATGCGCCACTGATATTTCGTACAGGTCCAAAAAAAACTGATATTTTCTGGTATTTATACACAGCAATGCACAAGAATATATATAGGTATACAATATAACTGCAGAATACACAACATGCAGTATAAAACAAATATATCATCATCACAAACAATTAGATCCATAATAGTGACAAAGTTCCCGAATATTAGAAGTGTTAGAGCATATATAGCCCAAGTCCATGCATTACACACATTACATATTACACACACTACACATCTCACCAAAAGACCGAGTATACTACACCCGCAATGGTGAGTAAGACCGGTTCGTGTCTCCTCCACTTGGAGACCACGAGCTCTCTTGTCTTGTACCCTTTGTAGCAGTTGCCGCTGAAGTTGGTCACCGGCCTGTGCCTGGCAGTCCTCCCACTCCTCGTAGACTCCTGGAACCCGACCACTGTACACCACGTACCACTTCGCCATCTCTCTATAGACATGTAGTATATATGTTATGCAACGAAAGGAATGACAAAGTGCAAAAACATGCTTGCATGATCACAAATACTATGGCAAGGATTCATAAGCCTAGAATAAAACATAGCATGGATGACGATCGATCATATATAAGCAAGTCCAACATCGAAAAAAAGTTCGAATAGATCACACCTGGCGACGACGATGAGCAAGATCGAGACCATGATCAAGAACTTCATCCGATTCTTCTTCCACACGTGTCTCCTCCACTTGGAGACCGCGAGCTCTCTTGTCTTGTACCCTTTGTAGCGGTTGCCGCTGAAGTTGGTCACCTGTGCCTGGCAGTCCTCCCACTCCTCGTAGACTCCTAGAACCCGACCACTGTACACCACGTACCACTTCACCATCTCTCTACAGACATGAAGTATATATGTTATGCAACGAAAGGAATGATAAAGTTCAAAAACATGCTTGCATGATCACAAATACTATGGCAAGGATTCATAAGCCTAGAATAAAACATAGCATGGATGACGATCGATCATATATAAGCCTAGAATGGAGTATATATGTTATGCAACGAAAGGAATGACAAAGTTCAAAAATATGCTTGCATGATCACAAATACTATGGCAAGGATTCATAAGCCTAGAATAAAACATAGCATGGATGACGATCGATCATATATAAGCCTAGAATGGAGTATATATGTTATGCAACGAAAGGAATGACAAAGTTCAAAAACATGCTTGCATGATCACAAATACTATGGCAAGGATTCATAAGCCTAGAATAAAACATAGCATGGATGACGATCGATCATATATAAGCCTAGAATGGAGTATATATGTTATGCAACGAAAGGAATGACAAAGTTCAAAAACATGCTTGCATGATCACAAATACTATGGCAAGGATTCATAAGCCTAGAATAAAACATAGCATGGATGACGATCGATCATATATAAGCAGTTCATAATACAAAAAAAGTTCTAGCGCCTAGAGGGGCCCACCTCGTCGTCGTTGGCCCCCTTCTTCGTCGCCGCTAGGCCCGATCGAGCATCTCGTGCGGTGGCGGGGGCGGGGAGGAAGTCATCCTCCACAATCTTGTGGAGGCGACCGGAGTCCTCCGCGAGCATCACCACACCGGCCTCGTCGAGCGCGCCGGCGAGCGCTGCGGCCTCGGCGCGGGTGCGCGCGGCGCCGGCCTCCTCGCAGGCGCGCAGGAGGTCCGCATACGGGAGAGGCGCGCGCTGCGGAGAGGGCTTGGAGAGGCGGCGCGACGGATCTGCGGCGGATCGGCGGCTTGGAGAGGCGGCGCGGCTTGCGGCAGCGGCGTCTCTCTGCGGCGGCTCTGTGGCTAGCGGCGGTGTCTCTCTGGAAGCTAGGGTTAGGCGTGCGGGGGGGGGGGGAATCGGTATGTGGCTAAGTGTCAACTCTGTGTGGCGCATTATGTGCAATATGCGCCACGCATATTTGACACTTAGTCAAATAGCGCGGCCTCAGCCATATGACAACAACACTAGTTTGACTCAGTGGTACAGCTCTCTGTGCTGCATCTGGGGCATCCAGGGTTCGACTCCTGGTTGCGTCACAATTTTTTTTACATTTTTTTAATAGTAACAAATACTAACTACTTCAAAATTTATTAGTAACTAATAAAAACACTAAAGAAACACTAATTAATATACACGAATACTTAGAAACTTTTTTTTCACTTTATTTGCGAGTATCATAATAGTTTATTCAAGAAACCACAAATATATATATCGTCATGTACATCACACAAAAAATGTCATGATCTCGATTCTGCGCTAGCTAGCTAGAGCTAGCGTCTCTTTGCAATCTTCTTGCCCTTCTTCCTCGCGTTTGTTGAATACTTTAGGCCAGGAATGTTGAGGTTTCTTCTCGTGAACGGACAACCTTTAGTAGGTAGGGTGGTCTTCCTTCTTCCTGCGGTAGTCGGCTTGTCGAAGTACTTGTCGAATTCCTCTTTGATCTTTGGATCGCCATTCTTTTCTAAGTCTTGGTCGTTGGCAGGGTCCTTGCATTCCGATGAGGCACTTAAAAAACTGCTCGAGCTCCTTCTCACTTAGAGTGAAGCAGGCAGCGGGAAACACCACATCCCTCCTCTTAGCCCTCTTGCGGGGACCCTGAGTATCTTCGTCCATCGTCTCATCATCATCATCATTGTTATCGTCGGGCGGACCATGAAGTTCTTTCTTGATGCCAAGGAATTCCAGGTCGTGTCTTGCCTTCGGCCCGTCCTTGGTCCTATCCGGCATGTTGACAGTAGTGGCCAGCAGACTCTCACATACATTCTTCGTGATGTGCATGACATCAAGGCTATGGGGCGTGTGGAGGTATTTTCAGTACGGCAGGTCCCAGAAAACAGACCTCGCTTTCCACACACCATGCAGCGGCTTTGTCCTCGGACGCTTCTTTCCCGGCAAAGGGCACTCTTCCCAGTTTTCCAGCATGTCGTCGATTACTTCACCGCTCCTCGGACGTGGGGCTTTTTCAAGCTCTTCTTTACCGTTGAACAGGTCTCCGCGCTTTCTCCACGGGTGATCCATTCGAAGCCACATCCGAGTCCATTGGAACACGGTCTTTGAGGAACCGGGATCCCTTGGTAGCTAGAGATGCGGGGTCTTATCCATGCACCTGACACATGCATTGTGTCCGTGGTTCACCTGGCCAGAGACGTAACTGTAACCTGGATAGTCCTGCACCGTTGTGAACAACGCGACACTCAAAGGGAAATAATCTTCTGAGTATGCATCCCACGTACGAGGAGGTGTCTCCCACAGCGTGGCTAGCTCTTCTTTCAACAGCCCGAGATACAAATGCATGTCGACACCTGGCTGTTTTGGCCCCTGAATCAGAATACACATGTGTACATATCTCTGCTTGGTGCACAACCATGGAGGGAGGTTGTATGGCCATACAAACACGGGCCAGATACTGTGCGTGCTACTCTGGTTGCCAAACAGATTGAGTCCATCGGTGCTCATACCAAGCCTGATGTTCCTTCGATCAGCCCCGAACTCATGGAAGTCGATGTCAAGTGCGTTCCACTGGCTAGCGTCCGAAGGGTGTGTCAGGATCTTGCCCTTATGCGGATCATCTTCGGTCTTCTTCCTATCCGCGTGCCATCGCATGAGCTTTGCTTCCTTAGGGTCTACGAAATACCGCTGCAGACGGGGAATGATAGGAAAGTACCATAGCACTTTCCGAGGTACTTTCTTGTTCCCTATCTTGTATCGTCCTTGGCCGCACACCGGACATGTGGTTCTCTCCGCGTACTCATCCCGATAAAGTGCGCAATCATTGATGCAGGCGTGGTACTTAACGTATGGCATGTCTAGAGGGCACACGATTTTCTTGGCCTCCTCGATATTAGTTGGACACGTGTTTCCTTTGGGAAGACGTTTTTGCCAGAATCTCATGTTTTAATTGAAGCTTACGTCGGTCCATTTGCTTTCCGCCTTCATCTCCAGAGCCTTGAGCGTGACGCTCAAGCGTGTATCCTCGGGTCGGCACCCAGGAAACAACGGAGTTTTCCCGTCAATCTCCATCTGCTCCAGCTTGGCTTTCTCTCTGGCAGCAGCTTTCACATTGCTCGTCTCCTTGAGGAGCAGTTCCTGAACATGTGGGTTCTGCAAGGCTGAGGTTAGTCATGTCTGTGTGCCCGTCGACGCCGCGTCTTCTCCATCATCATCATGTCCGTCGCCGCCATCTCCTTCGTGATGATCATCATCATGTCCGCCGCCGCCATCTCCTTTGTGATGATCATCATCATGTCCACCGCCGTCATCTCCTTCATGATGATCATCTTGTACGCCCTCGTCTTCAGAAACACCATTGTTGACGTCCTCGTCATCTTCAGAATCATAGCCGGGCATGAAACCACGCGTGAGCAGGTGACTCTCCAGGTCTGCGGAATCAGGGTCGAGTAAGCTCCCGAGTTTGCATGTTCGACACGGACATCTTATGTGGGTCCTCTTGTTCATCCTCATGTCGGCCACCGCGCGTTCCTTGTATCTAGCCACTTGACCTTCGCTCATGTGTCTGACCATGGTTGCCTACGCGGTATAGAGAAAAGAGAGTACCTTAGAATCACACATCACCATGCACTCACACACACACATACACACATGCATGCATGCATGGTCGCCGAAAATTTTGGCATGACCTCTCCTAAAAATAGGACGTATGGGTAGTGCAAAAATTTGCCGAAATGGAAGTTAATCAACATTTCGGCAAACATCCATGCACCACGCCGTAGCAAGCAACATGCTCTTGCTTCTTCATCACCTGTAAACATTCATGCACCACACACAAGCATGCATGCGTGTACAACGCACGTGAGACGTCCACTGGCCACATAAAACATCCACATGCATGTCCTCCAACAACTCACCTAGTTGGTTTAGTAGATCTCCAACTTAGAGAGGCTTCCCCTCTCAAAACTATGGAGCAAAGTAGGTTTAAAAACCAAGAATGGAGGTAAGAATGGAGAAATTGAGGTGGTGGGGAGGAGGAGGACGACCTAGATCTAGTTTGGTGTTGGATGGAGAAGAATGAAATGGTAGTGGTGGGGCTGCCAACTTATAGATCTGGCCGACCATATCAGTGGCGCATATTGAACAAAATGCGGCACTGATAAGTCTGCCACCTTTTCAGAGGTGTGGGCCCCATTAGTTATGCGTGGCGCATATAGCAATATGCGCCATTGATATTTTATTTATCAGTGGCGCATATTGCTGCATGCGCCACACATAACACTGGTAGGGGTCATGCCAGTGGGGCCCAGGTGGGTCCCACAGACTTATCAGTGGCGCATTATGCACAATATGCACCACTAAAGGGTAAAATATGCGTGGCGCATATTGCAAATGCGCCATTGATAAGCCAAGATATTTTATCGATGACCCTTCTGGTGGGTCCCACAGACGTATTGGTGGCGCATTGCGAGCAGAATGCGCCACTAGTAACAAAATTATCAGTGGAGCATATTTGATAATGCGCCACTAGTAAATACTAGTGGAGCATATTGATTAATGTGCTCCACTAGTAAAACATCTATCTATAAGCCTTTTCCCACTAGTGACAAGACGTTGCCATTGCCGCAAAGGATGACAGTCATGGTGCAGAGGCCAAATAGCACGACGGGGACGACAAGATAGTTGACTAGGAAGAAGTAGGGGCTCGCGAACATGATGGGGAGAACAGAGTGGTAGTACTCACTTAGGAAAATGACCTCGTCATTGATCACTTGGAACATCGCCACTTCGAGGTCGTCGACACCTTCTTCTTTGCACAAGCCTCTGAAGATGAGGTCATGGCAGTTGTTGGTTTCTTCCTTAGTCATTGCTGGTACTACTACTCGTAGAAGCTCAAACCTGCGGCGCAGCAACTTGAAGAGTGCAAAGGAGAGACTGCGCCTCTTGAGCCTTGGTCTGGATTTATTGTTCCTGAACTTGTCGATTCTCTGCCAAAATTTTCCTACAGTGACAACGCCACTGTCCTCCTCGGTGATCTTCTTGAAGTCGAGCTTGTAGCCGTGCGGACCAGCCTCCAGCACCATCTTCTCTTCTCCCATCACAACATACTTGCATGCCGTGAGCCTAGCCGATCCATCGGACATGTGGAGGGCATCCTCTTCTTCCCCTTGTAACATCTAGGCCATGTAGGAGAATATAAGCTGCGGGTTCTTGCCGTAGGCTAAGGAACGCTTCCCAAGCTCGGTGATGGTGCCTCTTTGCACGAGCTTGGCGGCACAGAGTACCCAGAGGATCCCAAACACCGCCTTCCGCCCAGCTCCCTTGAGGTTTAAGAAGACGAGGTTTCCCAGCCACACCACACTCGTGATGTGAGTGATGATGCTCGAGTTCCCCTGCACGCCTGCGGTGACCAAGATCGCCTCCACCTTCCTGCGGAGGAGCTCCACCAGAAGCATCCAGGTGAGGATCAGACGAGCTTGAAGCAGGAGATCGGAGTTGGTACCCCTCATGTTGGGGCCAGCCCCCGGCATGGGAGCATTCTTCGCCTCGGAGAAGAGGTAGGACATCACTGGGAGGAAGAGAGACAGTGAGGTGGAGAGGACGAGACGGACGGTTGGGTTGAGGACGGCGCTGACGTTGGAGACACGGCTAAAGAGGTTGAGGTTGAAGAAAGTTGCCGCGAGCACGAACATCACCACGGAGGTGGCCACCACGGACGCCTCATTGCTCTTGTCTGTGTAGGAGAAGGTCAGGTTTCTCACATAGGCGTCAATGCTTGCATCGCAGTGGGCCAATAGCACAGCACTCGCACTATTGTTTGTGTAATCCATTAGCTTCCTGACTAAATTTTGCATGAATATGACTACTGAAGACTGAATATGACTACTGAAGACCGGTGGCAGCAGGCACCCTATAGCTATAGGACTCATCTTATTGCAGCTGATAAAAAGATTGATGACATCATGCCGTGCATGTGATTGTTTTGCAGCGAATGCGTACAGAAAGCTGCACTCAGCCATTCGAGTTTTCTTTAGCAATGAAGAAGACTCTGAAGGAGCTTTCTATCTCGTGCAAACATTTTCTTTCGCACATGGCCGAGATTCCGTAATTAATTTGGAGAAATTTTATTTCGCACAAGGGCATCTAGGGAAAAACTTTTGTTCAATTGCTAATGCAATCTTATATTTGTCGTTTGCTGATTCTCGATTTCTCTCCTGCTGGAAGTTTTTTACTCTCATCGTCCCTTAAATGGATATCTTAACTTTGTCTAGATTCTCATTTGCATGAATATGACTCAACACCATTAGCTGGAAGTCTAGATTCTCCAACAATAGTGTGTTTCAGTATTAGATACATGTAAATCTAAATAAAGTTAGTGCACACTATTGTTTGTGTAATCCATTAGCTACCAGCTGACTAACTAAAATTTGCATGAATATGACTCAACACCGGTGGCAGCAGGAAGCCTATAGCTATAGCACACCATGCATAAATCGGAGAACATAAAGCTGCATTCACATCATGCCGTGCACGTGAGAGTTTTGCAGCAGGTGTACCTAAAGCTGCACTCAGCAATTCGAGTTTTCTTTACCAAAGAAGAAGACTCTGAAGCAGCTTTCTATTTTGTGCAGGCCTCAGCTCGACATTTATTTTCTTTCGCACATGGCCCAGATTCTCAGTAATTTCGAGAAACGAGCAAGGGCATCTTGCAAGGGAACAAACTGTTGTTTAAATTGCTAATACAATCTTATATTTGTTGGTTCGATAATTCTCGGTCTCTCTCCGAATTAAAGATGAGAAATTAGGTAATACTACACTCCGAAAACAATATCTTGCTCTATACAATATTGTTCGTCATAAAGGTGATACAATAGCCAAGGTGTTGGAGTCTTCCCCACCTAATGTGATGTTCAGAAGATATCTCGTTGGTAAGAGCATCTCCACTCGCCCCCTCTCCCCCCCCAAACGGCGACCGGCGCAAGCGATATTGAGGCCATTTGGGGGGGGGGATGCTGAATTCCATATGGGGGTGGCGGTTTCCCAGCCGCGCCCCCCAAACGCTGCCACAAAAGCCCAAAGCGGCCCAAAGAAGTAGACTTTCGGCCCAAAAATTTCAAATTTTATCATTCCCGCCACGAGTTCCCATACTCGCTGTTGAAGTATAAATGTATTGTCTAGTCTCTTCTATCAGATCGGTCTTTTGGTCACATTGGCTAGAGTATGCAGTTCTACATGGTATCAGAGCCAAGAGGTCTTGAGTTCAAGACCCGGCTGGCGCAATATAAAATAAAAATATTGCAGCCCACTTTCGATCCACGTTTAGGCCTGATGAGGAAGCCACATGTGAGGGGGAGTGTTGAAGTATAAATGTATTGCCTAGTCTCTTCTATCAGATCGGTCTTTTGGTTGCATTGGCTAGAGCATGCAGTTCTACACTCGCCACAAAATATAGCCCCAATCAACATGCAGATTACAAAACCGTGAAATCAAATGTTGAACATCTCCTCCACTTCGTCGTCGTCTCCACCGGTCGGTGTTGCGCCGTTTGGTGCCTCGGGTGGGTACGGTGCTGGCGTCGTGGTTGAGGTCGCCGGAGGAGGCCTCATCTCGGCCAATATGATGTCGCACTACACCTTGTGCCACGCCTTCACCTCGGTGCACATCGACGATGTATCGGCGGTCAAGAGCGCCAGGTCCTCCTTCCTTTTGATCGCGGCGACATTGGTCTGGAGGAGGTCGATCTTCACCTCTTGTTTCTCAAACATCTTGTCCCATCGTGCATCAAACTTGACCTCCCTCGCCGCGTCCTTCTCCTCCCTTGCCGCCTCCTTCTCCTCCCTCGCTGCATTGTTCATCGCCACACTGGCGATGCACTTCTCGATTCTTGATTGCAACCGTTCCATTGCTGGTGCGTCTTCTCGTGCTTGCTTGGCTTTCTTGTTCCCCATCTCCAGGCGCCCTTGCCCGGTAGCCGGCAAGGGCGCGGTGTGGTCGAAGGCGACGTCTTTTCCCTTCCCAAGCGATGCCCTCACCGTCGCCCACTTGTCACATTTTTGATCCTTTGGAAGACATGGATGAACTTGAATTCGACGTCCTCATTGTCGGCGTGGTACATTTTGAACATCTTGAGCATCTACAATAAAAACATGGCCACAACACAACATTATAAGAACAAATGCAAATGCCAACCGGCGAGCAAAGGGGCGCGGCTTACTAGATCATCGATGCTTGTTCCGCTTTTTGCTGATCCATGACCTCTTGTTAGATTCCATGCCACTTGTTGCAAGCTTGTTTGATGATTCCCCAACAATGAGATATCCCGGAAGGGTTGCGATCGATGTGCATTTTGTTGAACGTGGGATCCATGAGCTTGCGTTCATCGAACGACACCTTCACCCACTCCCAATACGTGTCGGAGTTTTGATATGCGCCGGAGATAGGATCAATGCTCACCATCTTCCATGCCTCGACGAGGCATTCATCCGCCAAAGATCGCCACTTTGGACCATGGCTGCCTCCTCCCTTCTTGGGCGCCTTCTTCTTCTTCTTCTTCCCCTTCGCCATGGGCGCGGGCGAGGCCGTGGCGGTGACAACCGGCTCATCATCCTCCTTGTACTCGCCGTCTTCTTCCACAGCCTCCTCCTCTTCATCGTTGACGGTCTCGCCTACCTCCTAGGTGTATGTGTCATCGGCCGTCGAGCCGTCGTTGATGATGTGGTGCATGGCATCATCGCCCATTCCGCCGAGCACACTGCGGGCGTCCTGGCCGGTGATGCCGAAGTAGGCCGACGAGGAGGGCAACATGCGTTCTTGTCCTGCGTGGCAGATGGGGACGCGGCTATGGGCGGGCGAGGACCCGTTGAGGTTGATGCCGCCCGACGGGAAGGTGTTTAGATCACCGTTGAAGCCGCCACGATGCGGGTCTGGCGGTGCAAAAAAGGAGTTGGGATTGAACCCGTCATGTGGGTCGCCGTCTGATAAGGGTTAACTCGACAAATGTCCTAGATGAAGGACTTAAGATCGGGGAGATAGGGCGTCGGATGAACTCAAAGGTAAAGTCAGTCAAACAAAGTGTGTATCGAAAGTAAACGTGGGTGTAGAACCTGGCTTGCTTTCAATCTGTCCCTCACCGTCCTCTCCTGGCCCCTATATATAGATGGCCAGGTCTCGAGGATCGGGTGGGATCCGATAAAGATTACAATATCGACATATGACATAAACTCGTATTTTGACTAATATTATAATTGGGCTTACCTTAACGGGCCTCAGGGGTACTCAACTGACGGGCTCTATTATCTATACCTTTGTCAGTAGCCCCTGAGATTCTACCAGAATTGCAGATTCGGGTTGAATCTCAAATCTTCAAATCTTCGACTTGATCAATACTTGACTTCTGCAGATCTTCAAATCTTCGACTTGGTATTTCGACTTATCTTTTATTATAATGTCTCGCAAGGGGTTTTGATGAACAAGCCTAACAACTCTAATGGATCAAGAGGCCAGTTAACTACTGGAACAGATACTTGTCACCTAATTCAAATTCAATCCCCTTAGACTTGAATTCGGGAAACCGGTCAAACCCATTCTTTGGCCGCATTTAGGACTTACAAAGGATGAATCCCAGTGGTTCTCAGGGTACCCAGTGCGTCCACTAGGATTTTTCTTCGCGTTGTAGACACAGATAAGTACCAGCAGAGCGCATCCATGTGCGTATACCGGACCACATAGGACGGATCCCGGGGTCTTACCTTCGCGATATATTTCAACCACGACATTCAAGTTTTATCGCGATGACGCAACTTGAGAAATCATATGTCGCAGCCTTGTTTGACTGTTTCAATGTACGAAATATTCGGGTTATTCAACCTTGATTAATAAAAACTCGCTCCCGATGGGAGTAATGATGCTTCCTAAAGCTTCTTTCGCCTTCCTCGCTCCATTATTCATGACAAAACATCGTCGGGTGCGCGCCCAGTGCTCCCGATGGGAGTAGCCCCTGAGGCTATAGTCGAAAAAGTCTTATTTCTAGTATAGGCTCAAATATATTGTGTCTACTCTTATTTATTAGATCAAAGCTTTGTATGATAATATCATCGGGTGCGCGCTCAGCGCTCCCGATGGTAGTAGCCCCCGAGGCTATAGTCGAATATTTTCGGGTATAGACTCAAAGAGTGATATGTTCTTCCTTAACTCCTCTGTAGCTTCCATATCAACTTTTCGTCGACTTCCCTAGTTATCATCAATATGCAGATATGTCACTCCAGACTTTTCATTGTCATAGTCTTATTTCCCTTTACTCGAATTCTCGTGATGTCATTAATATAATTACACTGTGTGTAATTTTGATTTTGGCGCTGATCGTTACTCATGGGCAGCGCAGTAATTTCACAATTTCCCTGCCCGTTAGTGGGCTGCCATTTCCGCTCCTTGCGCCACGTTTCAGCCCATGTTCCTTCATCAGGAAGCTATATAAGGGGGAGAGTGGGGAATTTTACTGTTTACCAGTTCCTTGCTTCCACCGCCGCCACCATTGTTGCAATTCTTGCGCACCTCTAAACTCCTGCAGACCCCCCTGCGCAAGCCGTCGATGCGCATCAAGACTTGTGCGCAGAAGAACAAGATGGGCAAGAGCCAAACTGCGAACTCCGCGACCAGCTGGGTGCCTTCTGATTTCCAGCAGAAGGATCTGGACAAGGCCCGAGCTGACGGCCTCGTCTCCGATGATGATCAGGTCACCTTCCCTAGCACTGAGCGGATCCCCAAGCCCCCGAGCGGCTTTTGGGTGATGTTCTTTGCTTTCATCTTGCGCGGTCTTTCTCTCCCTGCCCACGAGTTCCTTCGTGGGCTTCTTTTCGTGTACGGTGTGCAGCTTCACCAGCTCACACCAAACTCAATTCTTCACATTGCTTGTTTTATTACCCTTTGCGAGTCGTTTCTGGGGATCAAACCCCATTTTCTTCTATGGAAATACCTCTTTTGGCTTCGCCCCAGTGTCGCTTTAACAAAAAAGCCTGAACTGGGCGGTGCTATTGTCTCTATCCGTGCTGAATCTCAGTACCTGGAGTTTTCCATGGCTGCCTTAATACAAGGTTGGAGGAAGAAATGGTTTTATATCAAAGACCAGAAGGTCTCTTCCTCTGACCAGTACGGCATTGCCCCTTTTGATGCCTCCAAAGAAGTGAAGAAATTGGCCTCGTGGGATTCGCCTCCCACGGAAGCTGAGATGGAGGAGATCAAACCACTTCTAGCCCACATTCAAGAGCTGAAGAGCGGTAAAGGAGGTGCACTTTTGGGTACTCAACTCATGGCGTTTTTCTTGCAACGTCGAGTTCAACCCCTGCAGTATCGTCTCTCCAAACTGTGGACATTTTCTGGCTTGGGAGATCCTTCTCGAGTATCTGAAGATCTTATGGAGTATAAGGATCTTGACAAGCGAGTGAGAGCTCTTACTACTCTCACTAAAGATCACAAAATTGCGGATTTGGCCGCTAGATACTTCGACTCCGAGCATCCTTTGCCTGCGGTATGTTTACTATCTTTATTCGCCTTCTTCTTATCTTAGCATTATTTGTCTTGTAACTCTCGGCTTGTTTTTCTTTCAGAATCACCAATCCCTTGTTTCTCGCCCTCCTGTCCCAGAGGGAGGGGCCATTCAAAATATTCCTGTTTCCACTGCTTCCGAAGCCCCCGAGGCTGAGGACAGCCAAGATGGAGATGAAGGCGAAGATTCGCTGGAAAGGACCAGCTCGACGACGTCGCCTCCCCCTATGCTTTCTGAAGACCTTGGCATTGACAAGAAGAGGAAACGTGTCGAGGAGTTCGCTTCTTCGAGTGCCTCCACTCACAAAACTGTGGCCGGGGAGACCCTTGATCTAGAGGACGATCAAGAAGTTTTCAACGCCTTGGACTCGTGAGTTTTTGCTAACTCGACTCTTTATTTTGTACCTTGCTTTCTTCCTTTCGACTTATGCGAAATTTCTTGCCTTTTGTTTTCTTTGCAGCGATAACTGAGGACCCGAAAAGGGATGCTGCCACTGCTCCTTCTGCTGAGACTATGGCTGTCGACGAACCTTCTGTGCAAGAGGTTGAGCCGGTCGTGAAGTCTTCAAAGGCTCCAAAGCTCCTGTTAAGAAGGTCGTCGTTACTCATGATTCCAAGCGTTTGAAGAAGTCGACAGACGCTGGTGCTTCCCTTGAGATCCATCAGTCCACGAGCTCCTCCGACGATGTATGTGTTGATCCTGGTATTTTTGCTTTTGTTCCTTGCGTGATCTTCATACTCACGTGTTTGTTCCTGAACAGATCTTGATGAAGAAATTTGTCACCTTGGGCACTGAATGTGTCGAGTATTTGAAGGCTACTAGGGCTTCTGAGGGTAATCTTCTTTCCTATATTTTGCTTATCTCGAGTGCCTTTCCTTGCTTCTTTATTCGACTTTCTTCTCCCTTTTTGAACTACAGATGCTTTGGAGGCAGCTAATGCTCGCATTTTGTCTCTGGAAGCTGAACTCGAAGCTTACAGAAAAGCTTGGGATGCCACTACTGCTGCCAAAGACACTGCTGAGAAGTCCACTAAATCAGCAGTGGCTAGGGCAAAGAAAGCGGAGAAGGCCCTTTCTGACGCTAACAAGGAGCACATCCAGCGGGAGCAGGCCGTGATTGAATGGCTTAATAAAATGTCTGATCTTGCTGGAGGTGAATATCTTTTCCCTTTTTTGTTGGGTTACTCGCTCTTATACTTGTTGATGTGCTTTTTCCTCTGTCTTTGTTTCCTTGATTGTGTAGAACATACTAGGGTGTCTTCGTTGTCTTTGTAGCCAGACGATGATCCTCTCATGACCGCCGTTAACTTGCTGGAGGCAAACTGGATTTCTGTCCAGGAGATCTTTGAGTTGGCTAGCTGCGTGCTCACGCGGATTTTTGTCGGGTTGTGGCCCAAGCAGAGAGCGGAGGTGCCAGAGACTGACTTGAAGAAGCTTGCCAAGGCGTTTGACACCTCCGACGACCCTATCCTTCTGATGAAGGGCCGCTCCGTGAAGCGAGGTGCAGAGGGGGCCATTGCGCTCGCCTACGCGCATGGCGAGGAGGTCAACTGGGAGAAGGTGAGCTCTTCCCACGGTTGACCTCTTTCGGAGCTGCGGGTTTTCTTCAAGAAGGTAAAGAAGTACGCGCCAGGCATCGTCTCTATAATTTCTCCTTCGGCAGCTTCTACGACCTCTGCTACACCGGTTTCTTCGACTCCAGCGACAAGTGGATCCATGCCTCCCCCCAACACTGGGGCTACCTCTTCCACGCCTACTGCTACTGCGGATCCTAAGGCTGAGGTGGCATAGACTTAGCCTCCCTTTGTAATCTTAGTTTATTCTGATATAGTAAACTTTTAGTCGCATTGAGCCCGAGAACTAGTAAGAGGACTTGTGCTTTTTTGTAAATATTCCTCCTTTGTGAAATGTCGTGTTTAGTTTCTGAGATGCTCTTTTTTCCTTTCTTTTCGCTTCCAGCCTACGCGTGCTTGTGGGTCACCAGGTCATGATCGGGCTTCATCTCCTGTCAATATTTTTGACTCCGGGACTTTTTCGCCTCCTCGCTCTTCTTGTCGATGCAAGGAATATTTGCTGAGGATTGCGGACCTCGAAGGCCGTTTATCCTTGATGAAACGCCAGGCGGAGCTTGCTGTAGACAAGGCCAGCAAATCTTGCGGCTTTATAAAATAGATATCCGTACTTGAGGATAAGGTGTTGGGTCTGATGGCCAAAATCGTGCATCTCGAAGAATGCGACTCCTTTCTCATTGGTATTGTCGAGTCTGTCTGAGAGATGTTGTGATGTGAGGTTCCTTGAAGCCTTTCTTTTTCTTTTCCCTTTCATTCGACTGTTGTTGTCTAATGCTTTTTGTTATCTTAGGTACTTGTCTGGACTTTGTTGCTGAAGCACGTTGGGTTTCTGAGCGAAATACAGCTCTGGAGAAAGCATCAGAGGGAATCGACAGTTTGTGGTCTGATCTCCGATGCCGTCATGCTATTGTGCTACTTCAAGATCGTGCTCAGCATATTGGAGAGGCAGTTGATGGTTGTAGAAGATCTCTGACGACCATGTATTCTGTCATGCTTCCTCGCAATCCTCTGCCTGGAAGCTTTCCACTGCTACTTGACACTTTTAGATCTAGTCAGCGAATTCATCGGCTGATAGAGCTTAACTTGGTGGCTGGAGCCAATTTTGCTCTTGGGTGGGTACGTAAGTGGCATCCAAGGCTTAATTATAGTTCCATGTCACTGAGTTATCCTCCAGGTGGAGCTAGTTTGCGAGTTCATCTGGAGAATACCCTGCAACCCGCCAGAAGGATTATAGCTAGGTTGCTGCGAGAGGATGCCTCGTTTTTCCGTGAGCATCATTACTTAGACCCCCTGGGGTGGACGATTCTGATAACCCGATGTTATGATGCTTATGTTCTTTGCGTATAGAACGCGAGAGTTTATGTTTCCTAACCTTGTTGTCAGAAATTGTTCTCAGAGCATTTTATTTTGGTGCGTGTGCTGCAATTTTTGTTTAAAGACACGTAAACTCGAATGAGAGGAACTTTGTCTTTATTTATGCTTACAATGTAAGATACATAGGGTGACCCAAGAGATCCGGCCAATGACCTGTGTTCTAGATCTAGAGGGCATTGCCCTGGAACAGCTCGTGGCTTTTACAGCCTTATTTTTCTACTCTATTTTTGACATACTTTGTTGCCTATGCCGCCAAGGTCTTCTCTTCTTCTCCTGTAGGCTTGTCTTGTTCCGATGGCTGTACCCGCAGTTTTTTCACCTCTGGCTCTGCGGGGTGTGCTTCGAGTTGTTGTACGGTTCCTGTAATCGAGCTTTTCGCCTTGTCTTTAGGTTCTCCGTAGTTTGCCATCATGCCAAAGTTTTGAGCCATCTTGTGGAACTCCTTGTCACAGAGATCTGAGAGTTTGAAGCTTCCTTTTACTGTGATGATTCCTTTAGGCCCTGGCATTTTGAGTACCAGGTACGTATAGTGAGGTACTGCCATGAATCACGAAAACGCGGGTCGCCCGAGGATCGCATGATATTGTGATGGCCAGTCCATGACTTCGAAGTCGAGTTTCTCTCTTCTATAGTTTTGCCGATTTCTGAATCAAACGTTGAGTGCTATTCGACCCAGTGGGTAGTTAGCACTTCCTGGGACTATTATGTGGAAGGAGCAATCAGTTGGTTTCAGGAACTCTAATGAGATATGCATTGCTCGTAGAGTCTTTGCATATATAAGATTTATGCCACTTCCTGCATCCATGAATACTCTGTCAACATCGTAAGTCCCAATTTGTGCTTTGAGTACCAGAGGCGCGTTTCCTGGCCGAGGTACTGTTATTGGGTGATCATCTCTGCTGAATTCTATGGGTTGTTTCGACTAGTGTAAATATTCCGTTGTTGTACGAGGCGATGTCACTGCTAGGTTAACTTGGCGGGTTATGCTCTTTTCCTCTTTTTTGACTTGGGCACAGGCTGTATCATTGCTATGATGTTCCCTTACGATGGAACATATCCTCCGTCATCATCGCGTCCCTGGTTCGGCTGGTCTTGATTTTGAGGAACTCCCTTGTTTCCTTGCTGATTTGTAGGCGCACTGCTTGTGTTTCCTTCGTATCCCTGCCATTTTGCTTCGGCTTGCTTGTTAGTGCTGCTTCCTGTAGTTTCAAAAACGGCGTGCAATCTTTCATTGCGTGCCTGGATACTCATTTCCCATCAACAAACGCGGAGTGTATATGACATGGTCCGTTTAGCATATCTTCAGGTGATGGGTTGTACTCTCTGGATTCTCTTGTCTAAAACTTTTTGTAGTCTTCCTTTCCGTAGCTGCGATATCCTGAGCTTTTATAGTCGTTCCCTTGGTAGCTATTATCCTTGTACCCTGCGGCTACTTGGCTGTGAGAGCCATAGTTATCGTAATTGTGGGATCTCCTTCTTTGGCCTCCGTATCTGTTTCCTCTATCATCCTCTGGTGATCGTGTTCGTTTGTTGTTGCATGCATCTTCTCCATCTGTAAATCTGTTTGCTATATCAATTAAATCTGATACTGTTTTCGGCTTGATTCTGCCCATTCTTCGACTAGGTCTCCTCGCCTTAACCCGACCTATGAATGCGTCTATTGCTCTTTCGTCTGATACTTTGACTGCTGAATTTTTGATGATGCTCCATCTTTGGATATACGCCCTTAATGTCTCCCCGCATTGTTGTACGCAGGCTTTGACTTCTTCTATGGATGCTAGCCGCTTATATGTCGACTTGAAGTTACTCGTCAATTTCTTTGTGAGCTCTTCCCAGCTTCCATTGTTTCTTTTTCTAATTTGCTCAACCATGACCTTGCCGCGCCGGTGAGGTGTAATTGCAAACTTTGCATAGCTATTTCCTTGGTTCCTCCCAATATTTTTACTGCTTATAGATAATCCAAGAGCCATGACTGTGGCTCCTGGGATCCATCATATTTTTGCTGATCATGAGGTAGTTTGAAACCTTTGGGTACTGGGTGGTGCGAACCCTGTGGGTAAAGCATGATGCCCCCATCTCCTTTTCGTCGTCTTTGTAGTCATACATCTTGTTTGGAGATCTGGATCTTTGGTTCCTCCGTACTTCGGGCTTTTGTGTCGCCTTGGTGATGGTG